>NW_024121099.1:37188028-37312611 GCF_016745375.1 Pimephales promelas
AAATGAAGTTTGATAGAAAATACCCCTTATTTACCAGCTTTATGACTAAACGACATGGCGAAAACTACATTTCCCAGCATTCTCTGTGGCAACACAGTTAAAGAAATAAACTAAATGCAAAGATGCAGCATCAGATGTTCATCACTAGATGCAATTATCATGAGGCATATCTGAGACAATCATCATCTCAATCAAATATTTTTCTGTAATCAAATGGGGGACAGATATAAATATTGTACCAATAAATAGATCTATGAAGAGTTCAGATGCAAAAGCCTCTAAGTGCCATTTGAAATTTTCTTCTAAAATTACCATTTTTATCAAGCTTGTATATTTAAGTTCAGTAATTTCACTTAAATGGCAATGAAGATTACCTATTAATTGTCATTTAAGTGAAATTACTGAACTTAAATACACAATCTTGATAAAAATGGTCATTCTAGAACAAAATTTCAAATGGCACTTAGAGGCTTTTGCATCTGAACTCTTCATATACACATTATAGTTCCAACTATCTCTAATAAAAAATAAAAAAATGTCATGCTAAAGCATTGGACAGTGTACAATGTAGTGAAAAATATAAACATGATACAAACAAAGTAACCATTAAAATACACACAGTACATGGCCGCTAGTTAATACGAGACTGTGATCTTGTCTGTGTAAAATTACTAATCCTGATAAAACTTTGTTGTAAGAATGTTGTCTTGAAGAACGAAACTTGTCTCTACATGCATTTACATGTTTATGACGTTTGACAACAAAAAACAGCCACAAAAAAGCAAAAGCTGACACCAATCTAACAGCAGACCCACCAAAAATAACTTTACAAGCTCAAATGAAACACATTAATGTTTCAATTCATAATTCCTGAGGATTCTGACACTACTTACTGTAGTGTATTACTCAAACTGAAAAAAATAAGTTAAAACATTTTCATGTGGTTACAAATACTGTTGATCGCACTGAACTCGTCCTGAACCCAGAAAATGATTTTAATCCATTGTAAACCCTGTGAATGGGCTTAATTGGTCATTACATAACAGCACAAAGATCCCTCTAGTAGATCAAGCAGTCCAAATAGTGTTTGTAACTAAACGTTTTTATGGTTGCATGTATTTCCGACAGCTAAGAGAGCCTTGAGACAAATGCAGCACTTAGTCATTTTCTCCTTAGTGTGTATTGCAGTAATGATGGCTTCCAGAGAGCCCATCCATACCAGACCAAATCCCTGCGACCCACTTACAGCAAATCCAGAGCATACTTTTATCCTAAAGACACACTACTCAACTTGACAACCAGGGGGGCTCCCAGAAAAAACGCCTTTCTGAAAGTAATGTGCACGAGAACTTA
This sequence comes from Pimephales promelas, assembly GCF_016745375.1. Next base: position 37,189,382 of record NW_024121099.1, read on the forward strand.
GAGAAGTGTGGTCAAACACACAGATTGGTGAAAGTACAGTCACATTTAGCAGTGGTGGAAGTGTTTATGTGGCTGATCAGGTAAAAAATACAACATTTCCCAGCTTACAAGTTGTAAATACTAGGGCGTGAATGTTTTAACGTGATTTAAATCTGGAAATTACGACATGGTGTGACTGTGAATGCACTTTGAGTTTCAGAGTATCCATCATGATGGGTTGACACACATCAGAGTTTTTTAAGGTGAGCTTCACTGCTGTGCTGTCACTAATTCAAACTGAAGTCAAAGGGAATGACCGGCTGCACTTTTATCAAATCAATGAGAGCATGAGAGAGAACAAGATAAAAGCAGCGGATCGCTCAGACATTCGATACGGCGCGGATGATGAAGCCAGGCGAAGCAGAACATTGGGCTGTGGGAATGTGATTGCTGCAGAAACATGCCTAGAAAGTGGCCTGTGTGTGTGTGTGTTTCAGAGGGAAAGGATCGAGTGCTATAGGCCATGTTTGTGATGTCAGACAATGATAAAATGAGAAAGAAGTATAATTTTTAGTATAATTGTAAAAACGTCCCTCTTCAGCCCTTGTCTTTTTGCTTTGAAATAGTTTCATAAGAGGAAACATAATGACTTTTAAATTGTAAGTCATAATTCAGGATAAACACTCACTGAAGCAACTGAGGTTTGCTTTATTATACACACATCAATATTTAGAAAAATCATGTGAGTATCAAACATGATCCATCGGGCTTTTAAGCAAGGTTTATTTGTTCATCTCTCGATCATCATTATATTGCATTGCATTATGTTTTAAAACTATACAGAGCGTTGATCATACAGCATCTTACTAAGACATATTACTGGCAGATATAGAGGGATGACTGATATTTATATGCATTATAAGCAAGTGTCTGCTGTACTGTTATAAATATCTCACTGGTTTACATTACAATCAGTGAGATACATTTGCCCTTATAGCATTTGCATCAAATTGCATATTTTTGCTCAGTTTGGGCCAACACAATTTTTGTGTTTTTTACTCCTTGAGCTTCATATTCTCACTATCAAATATGACCCATAAAAGCCTGATGCAACACTTAAAACACATGCAAACTTTATATTGTCTAAAAGTTCACTAAACTCTTCCGTTTCAAAACATTTGATTTTTCTCTGCCTATTATTTCAAGTCAGGTTTTACAAGGTTAAGAATCTTCATGCAGATCTTTCCCATACAATCTCATTCACATTTCCACATATAATAACTGCACTGTAAAAAAAAAAAAATATTGTTGGTTTAACTTAAAAAAAAATGAAGTAACCTGGCTGCCTTAAAGTAAACTAAACCCCTGGTCAGAGCCTGACTCCACCCACTGGCAATATTTGAAAAATGCTGAAAAAGTGGGCAGACCCCAGTGGAGATAGAGGGGACGAAATAGATGCTAAAACAGCTATCCTGATCGATTTCAATACTCGCAATTCCAACTCCTGACTCGCGACTCGGTTTTGACTCGGTTTTTATACTGCCAAGAGCGTGGTGAGCTGAAACCTGGGTACGTCACGAAGAACCGCTAACATCTAATAGTGAAATTCAACTGCAGTTCCACCGTTCAACCTGAAGAGGGCAGCACTAAGACGTTTTTACACCATTCATTGTAAAAATTAAACACTTTATACACAAATGTCAAAAAAGTTACTCAAATCAATGACTGGTATCAATAAAGATCCATTCTTACAGATCATTAACTAAAAAAAGTTGGTTTAGGGTTTAGTTACTCTGTAAAAATTTAAGTTGAAAAATTGAGTTAATACAATGAAGGTGATTGATTTAATCACCGGAAACTTAAAATATTATGTTATCTGAACTACATAAATTATTTAAGTTGATTTGACAAAAGAAATATTGTTGTAATGATTACAAATCATGAAAATATATATTTTTTTTTACAGTGGGGTGCCAGCCAAACTCGCCTTTAATTTACAATTACACATGACAGCTTTTGATTCTAAACACGCAAATGAGATTTAAAACCTCATCAAAGCTGACAAACAATATCACAAGACTTCAAATATATAGTCAATCAGTCATATGGACTAGTTGTATCACTGTAAAAAAATATTATTGGTTTAACTTAAAAAAATGAGGTAACCTGTGGTTGCCTTAAAATTTTAAGTTCATTGAACTGGAAAAATTGAGTTAATACAACGAAGTAGATTGATTTAATCATCAGAAACTCAAAATATTATGTTATCTGAACTACATAAATTATTAAAGTTGATTTGACAAAAGAAAAAATGTGATTACAAATCATTAAACTATTTTTTACAGGTCATTTTATTGTGCTTTTTTGAGCTCAGTATAAACTGTAAACTTGTACGCAAAAGAACTGTATTATTCATATTCAAACACTCCAGATTTGTAACAATGACATAACGTGAACTAGTCCTTTAAGTCTTTGTGTGTAGTATAGTATCAGCGTTTGCCCCCCACCGGCAGTCTTATCACCATCCCTTAAGATGGCTGAGGCTTAGCTGACGTTTAAGAGCTAAAGGCAAGATCTTACGAGTTTTCCTCTTTCTCCCTCCTGTCCCAGATCTGTCCGTTCCTGCAGGCCTTCTGCAACCAGATCACCGCCTCTAAAACAATCCCAGAGAACACCGATGCAGTGCACACACACACTCTCCTTGCACTACAGGCCAGTGGTGGACGGAACATGTATTACAGGCCACATACCATGACATACACTTTACATTCACTGACCTACTTTTCAGATCCATTTCCTCTGGAGACGGTTTTCTGCATTTGCCACGGCTATCAAACTAGCGGGGGTGTACGAGGAGGCCATTGCTCCGGCATTTAAACCCAAGCCGCTTTTTGCATTAATGAATTGCACTTTTGACCAAGCCATCATTCACTGAAGATATGCAATAGATATTTGAAGGCTCACTAGGAATGGTGAATAACGCTTGATTCGATTCTCTGATTTGAGGCTATGAAGGATGCATGCTTTTCACAAGCCAGTTTTTCAAGTTTTCAGTGCATGCAAAACCATAATTCACACAGATTTCCAAAGAACTGCAACGATGCAATGCTTCACTGAAGATAAGACATTCCTAGGTAGATGAGACATTTTCCCAGGATCTTAAAATAATACATGTATGCATGCATGTTGAAAAAAAATGTCAATGCATACAGACACCAATGAGTGACATGACGGGACACATTTTAATGTAATAAATTGTAGTACCCTATTGCAATCAAATGTGGACAGGTTATGTTTATGGCTAGGGATAATGCATTATATTCTATTTAAACGATCTGACAGCTTTTGCATAAGGAGGTATTCATCCAGTGGGACCAATAGCGGAGCTTCAATGGATCTGACCCACAAAGAAACCCGTGTGTGTGTGACACTGAAATGAGAGGTGACAGTAATCCAACATCTGATGTAAAGGTATTGGCATAGCCTTACTGGACCACTGTGAAAGCACAAAACCGCATACTGCATATAGGCTTAAGCACTGAAAACCCATACAGGAATCATTTCATCACCTCATGTTCATAATCGCTATGAGTGCTTTCAGAGCACCATTCATTGATCTGTACTCACAGTGATGCGAGGGATGTTCTTTTTGCCCTGGTATCCGGACATCTCTGCGCTGATGGCTGGAGATCCGCACGCGTAATGGTTCCCGATGCGCGTTTGGAGAAGCTCAATGACACCCGCCGCTGTCGGCACTGAACAACCCGGATGCGATGGTGGGATGTTTCCAGACAATCCTGCAGAGATTCTGAAGGTGGATGATGAAGTTTCAGGAGACTGGCTCTTCTCTCTTGTTCCGGCGCAGCGGCAGGACGTTCCAGACAGACACTGATGGAGATTTACGCGGCCAAAGCCACCGTGCATGCGCAGCGCAACACCCCACCCTGATCCACGCACGCACACACACGCGCGCGCACGCACGCACGGTAAGGAATAAATTCTATTTCTATAGATTTTCTATGTATACCTATACAATCACATGTGTAATTTAATGATAAACTTGAAACATAAAAGCATTCAGAAGAGTTATATTTTCTGTATAAAATGAACTGATAAAAATGTATAATATATCCCTGGCTGTTTTGTTGGGATAATATACACTTTGTATAACTATACAGATTTTGTTTAGTTTTGTTTGCGGTTCAGATTCAACCCAATTCAAAAGTAAAATAAAAATACAAACCAGTCTCCTGGTCTATCCCTAATGACATTTATGAAATAAAATCAAATAAAAGTATATTGTGTCGACAAGTTTTAAAATAGCTGTTTTTTATGTTTAGCAGCTTCATTTATCAATTAATTTATGAATATAGTGGGTTTCCCAACCCTGCTCCTTGGCACACCAACAGTGCACATTTTGGATATCTCCCTTTTCTGAACAATTTCTCTGGTCTTGGAGTCTCTACTAACGAACTGATGAGTTGATTCAGGTGTGATTGATTAGGAAGAGTTGATGTGACTCCAGGAACAGGGTTGGGAAACACTGGATAAAGGATAGTGAGTTATGGGTCTGATGTTTATGAACAATATAATATATTTGATTAAGACTAATAATATTATTGTATAATAAAGATTTGATTCTTTGTGCCTTGTAGGCCTATTAAACAATACGTGTGACTTTATATGTCAATGAAAATAAACATATTCAGGCATCTCATATTTAAATAGCCTATAATGGGGAAAATGATAACAAGGGAATATTTTGACAAATAATGAATAAAGCATTTCTCCTTCACACACACACACACACACACTCAGCCCCTCCACTCCAGCATATGCAACCTCAGAACACCTGCCAGCAGCCAATCACGTGAATGGAAGCCCACAGGCTCCTCCCACTGAGTTTCTATGGTTGCCGTGGGTAACTGGGCATAGGCTGGTCCTCTATGCCTGTCTCGCATAAATGAAGACCACAGGCAGCACAATGGATCCTGCTCTTGTGTGAGATAATTTGGTATTTCATGGCCTGGTTCTCACTGCATGGCTAATCATTCTTTATTATGAGCAAAATGAGTGTACACACTATTTAGAAGCATCTCGTATTGTTGAATAGAATAATGTGATTGTGTCTAAGGAACAACAGTCAGCTGCTTTACAAGTTGAAACCAGCTCCAGCATGCAAACTACAACCTCCACTTGCTCTTCTGAGTGTCTAAAATCACAGTGTGCATCTTGTAGTGTCTGTGGATCTGGAAGGATGTTTGTTTACTGCCAAGTGTATCATTTTTACCATCAATTGGCTTTTCAGCCATTAGGAGGCAGTAATGTGCAAATTATCACTGACTATATTTAGAATAGCATACTGTTCATTCAATATGTATACTAGGCACAATTTATCTGAAGTATAAATAAATAAATACAGTATAAATTTCATTTTATGGTATAGGATCTTTTATGCAAATTAAATATTTGATTCGTAGAATCAGTTTAAATAATGTGCAATATTTACTCTTCTTTACTGATTTATTATATGATTAGGCGATAATTCAAATTAAAAATACAAAATAACTTTTTTATTTTATGGGCGTAATTCAATTAAATAAATTTAATTAGAATTAAATTCAATTCAAAATTCAATTCAAATTCAAAATTCAATTAAATTTAATTTAATTAAATAGCCTATGCATGTCATGTGACCAGTTTTGGGGGTAACGTATTAGTAACGAGTTACATGACCAGATTACATTTTGAACTAGTAAAGTAACGCATTACGGATAATTTTTTTTTTTTGATAAGTAATGCAAGTTACTCATTATTCATTTCACTTTTGGTGTGAAATGGCCTTTACAAAAAAATAACTTATTTTTTTGCTTCACTTTATTTTAAGGTGACGTAGTTACTAATAAATAAATTAGAATAAATTAATTCGAAATGCTCTTTTAGCAGATTCAGTTGCATTTTAAGAAATATAAACATGCTGGGAAATCACATAAACCTCTGTTTATAATTTTATCAACTTTTAATGCAAACAAAACACGAGACATGATACACACAAGTGTCGTGAAATCATATCTTACAAAGGAAGGCTAAAAATGCTTTGGCAAAAGAAAGCTTACAGCTCCGTGTCCATCTATGAACAAGATTTTAGGAGAAAAAAAAAAACACATAGAAATATCACAGTAATCACTAAACAGACTTAAGTAAAGCTAATCAACAGATACAGATCTACATTTTATTCAATCTGATATGAAAATAATTATTCACAGTGGGTGACTTATGAGAACTACGCTGGTTGTGTTTCGACCAACCATCCAAATAAACAAAATAAAAGTTCAGCATGGAATAATTAAAGGGTTAGTTCACCCAAAAATGAAAATTGTCATTAATGACTCGCCCTAATGTCATCCCAAGCCCGTCAGACCTCTGTTCATCTTCAGAACACAGTTTAAGTTATTTTAGATTTAGTCCGAGAGCTTTCTGTCCCTCCATTGAAAATGTGTGTACGGTATACTGTCCTTGTCCAGAAAGGGAATAAAGACATCCTCAAAGTTGTCCATGTGACATCAGTGGGTTAGTTACAATGTTTTGAAGCATCGAAAATACATTTTGGTCCAAAATAACAAAAACTATGATACTATTTATTCAGCATATGGACTATTTATTCAGCATTGTATTGTTTTCCGGTTCTGTTATGGATCCTCGTTCAGTGACGCTGCTGACGTAAGACGCGGCTGTCTTGTTACGTGTTCTGAAGATGAACGGAGGTCTTACTCTTACGGGCTTGGAAACGACATGAGGGTGAGTCCAGTGGCGGCTGGTGAAAAATATTGGAGGGGGGGCTGAATAAGAGGGGGGTCTGAACTTAAAAACATCAAAAACAAAGCAAACACACAGGTATTAATATTCCTATAACTATTTTAATATCAAATGTGTGTGAAACAGTGTTTATGTGTGTGTGTGTGTGTGAGTAAGTGAGTGACAGAGACAGACAGGTCAATTCCCACGACTTACTTTACATTATTTCCACTCGACGTCACTGACGCTGCCATTCTGCTCTCATCTGAGGTAAAAAAAAAAAAAATGTCCCGTGGTGCGCGTGCACGGTGCACTCCCCTAGTCTGATACTGTGGGCGATATTTTCAGCGCCCCCAAACCATAAAATTTGACGACGCTGATTGGCGAAATATAAACTTTTTTGCATAGCAACCGGGGAACTATTGGCTTAAATTCCAGCACTGTGGGGCTGAGCGAACTGGCGCCCTGAGAAGACAGCCTATTGGCTATACTACTACACCAACATGATAAAAGTAACGAAAGTGAATGCAAATATCATTCTGGTGAGTTCAAAACACTTTTCAAAGTAAAACCATTATTAGCATATAATTAACATTGATTATTTTTCAAAATTATAAATTATAATATATATTAAAAAAAAACAGACAGACAGGTCGGAGGGAGGGCGGCGCCCCAGCGCCCTCTATGGGCGAGCCGCCCCTGGGTGAGTCATTAATGACATCATTTTAATTTTTGGGTGAACTTACCCTAAGACAAGTGAAGTCAACATGGGGGAGAGGTTTTTCTTTTGGCAGTGGCATAAAAGAGAACCATAAAAATAAGACAAATGCGCAGATGTTTTCTGAAGTCGTACTTTTTGCGAGGAACAGACCTAAATTTAAGCCATCTTTTTTTGCATGTGGTCACTGAGCTGTCTAATAGAAAAGAGCTTTGTGAAGACTTTAATGTTTCACAGAAGAAAAAAAGTCATACAAATCTGAAGGTCATGAGCGCAAACAGATTTCACATCTTTGGGTGCACTATCTCTTTAAAAAGAACGCCATTTTGCTCTTATCTCTGTCACTGAAGCATTTGTTAGCTTTTTAAAGTTCGCACATAAAAATGTATCCTGTACCATGCGGTTTTCTGTACCTAAAACATGCATCAGGACAGGAGAGACCATCATTCAGAGCGCAGGTCGCATGCTTGCCTGTCTGTGGAGACTTTTCACCAAATAAATCAAACACAAAACCCCACATTCATAGTGCTCAAGTCAACAATCGCATGCATTCACAGTTCACGCGCGAGTCATTCCATCAAACACACACTCGTGCACTTTTAAATTAGCTTTCAGTCCATCGAGAACTTTCCTGATGGTGGTGCTATCTTACCTTCACAAATGGGAAGAAATATGGATAAATAAAAACGTCAGATGAATGGAAAATGCTTGAATGTGTTTGCCATCGATTTCTTAAGAATTATATGCAGAAACAATCGCATCAATGCCACATGTTGAGTGGATTGGTCAAGTGTAGATTTTCAATTTCTAATAATTAGGAGAACATTTCTGATACTTCCTCATTTGCCGTTTTGTGCCTTCACCGACAAATTCATTAAGGTGTTTTTGGAGAATCGTACTGAACAACTATCATTTGGTCTTTTGTGAGGCTTGATCTAAATAGGATTTGAGCCAATTTTGACATAGATTGGACAGAAGGGTTGTGAACAAAGGGGAGCTAAAAATCCATTAAATAGCCTATTTTTAGGTGAAACCTGAGAAATTGTTCACCATATCAAAAATGACTTGTATGTATCAAGTCATTCTGGCAATCATTCATAAGTTTAATGCTATTTGGTGTTCATGCTAATACAGCCAGTCTTTCCTGGTTAGTTAATTTATTGATCCGTTGCATGTTTTGATCAACACGCAAAGTTGTCGAGATGGAAAATCTAGTTTGGTGGAAATTAAACCACTTGGATAAGTTCATAAAATTTTGTTTCAAGGCCATTCAGATTAAATGATGAATGATGTTGGTCTTTCATATTTATCCATTTGGCAGATGCTTTAAATTGCATTAAAGGTATATTTTATAAGTTCCCGGGAATCAAACCCATGATTTTGGCATTAGCGCCATGGTCTACTCTTTGAACTGTAGAAATCCTAATAAACCAGTCACAATTTAAGAAAAAAGAGTGCATTTCAATTAGTGGGCAACCATCCCCTTTTAATTTTAATGGTATTTGGTTAGAATGTGGACTACAATATATGAAGCTTTTGAGACAGTCAATAATTCCTGGTTTATTAAAGCACTCTTATAGTAATTTTATGCCACCCAAACTGGGGTTTGTGAAGAAACTAAGTGGCTTTGTGAATTGATATAAAGCTAAAAATGAAATAAATCCATTAAAAATGTAAAAATAAAAAGAAACAATTACTAAAATAATAAATATTTAGTTTATTTGCATTTTACATGAACATTTACTGATATCAGAGAATTGCGGTCATGCAAATGTGTTGTTACATTATTGAAATTATATTAACCAAAAAAAAAAAAAAGTTTTAGTTCTACATGTAGATTAGTGCAAGAATATTTATTGAATGACTTATTGAAGTTAATGGGTTTCATATCACTTCCTAACTTGTCACATGGCAAAAACAAAACAAATGAGAAATGTTCAACATGGACAAAAACCAACAATGGAAAGACAAAAGAAAAGATGAATGTCAGGGTTATATTTTAATATCAAGTTAAGTTTTCCTCCAAACACCAGCGAAATACAAGAAACTACATGTTCTTAGCTTCATCACTCCAGTCACGATTTGAATTCAAACGAAACACTTTGTAGAGCTGTCAATCACGAGGGCCCCGCCCTCCAGTATCACACTCAAAAATTCAAAACAAGAGATATAACTGAAGAAGAAAACATAATAATGTGCGTAAAACATCTCGTATGGTGATCCCACCCAACGTAGACCAGGCAGGGCTATAGTTTAAGCTACAGATATTCCATTCACAGTTGTCATTTCCGCCCCACGCAGGGGAAAACTAACTTCACCTCCGTCGCTGGTCCTGATGTGGATTCTCTGAACACACGCATGCAATGGGGCTCAGAAAAGGTGCAAACAACACAACTCGAGGCACGGCTGAAGTGACACTAAATTGGCCTCTTGAATTTCCCCTCCCCCTCCGAGAAAGCATGAAAACAAAGTAAAGAAGTGTGGCACAATAACACAGTTAAAAACTCTCACTGGACTATTCAACTATGAGGTTTCAAGGTCTTTTAAACACACTTTGCTTAGTAGAAGTGCTACTAGATCATGTGAGGGTGAGACACCGTTCTAGAAAACGTCCAGTTTATCTTTTTTTGGAGTAGACGTGTGTGATTTTTAGTTTTTAAACGATGGCATTTTTACTGTATTACAATAAAAATTTGTGTAATACATAGTATTTTTTTATTAAAAAAGTTCACTTTGAAATTAATTTTTGGTATGTTTTAGCTTTCCTCAAGGGCATCCAAGATGTAGGTGTCTTTTTTTCCACAGTATTTTCAATTTTGATATTTTTAGGTCAAACCGTTCTTGTCTGTCAGTCATATAATGGAGGTCTATGGTCACCACCTCAAAGAGCATGCACAGAGAAGTCCAAATTAAACATGATTTAATGACTCGTAAATGTAAGTGCACATTGATGGGCTAAGACACGAAACGAGCGGTTATTAATGTGTATCAATGCAACGAGCACAGACAGAAGCGCCCTCGCCCTCAGAGTACTTGGACATGACTGTGATTACAAGAGATAAAAACGATATAAATACTGTTTGTTTTCTCATACAAACCGCTCGTTTCATGTCTTAGACCATCAATGTGTACTTACATTTACGAGTCATTAAATCATGTTTAATCTGGACTTCTCTGTGCATGCTCTTTGAGGTGGTGACCATAGACCTCCATTATATGACTGACAGACAAGAACGGTTTGACTTGACACCTACATAAGCTAAAACATATAAAAAATTAATTTCAAAGTGAACTATCCCTTTAAGGGGAGTGAAACGAACATAAACATAATGTATACTATAAATATTTTACAATTTAAATATTTTTTTCACAATATGGTAATGAGAACATTTGCTTAATTGTCATGCAAATAATACCTCGATATCTTAGGTCTTTATAAATTAGAATATAATCATGGGATGAAATATGACCCAGACGTGTTCACAACAGATTTAATCTGTATATCGGTAAGTGTTGTGAGTATTAACAGCGTATTATACACAATCTCAGAAACACTATGACTAATATCAACAGGGTGTTCACAGTAAAATCAAAGGCCTTGTAAGGTGTTGTTAAGATGAAGTGACCGACAGGACAAATAATCCACTCAAACCAGGCAGAGTCTACGAGAAGTGCGAGGGACTCGTGTTGGGTTTGGCGGTGGAAACCCTTTGGCACTGAGATACACAGTCAGAAACTGCAGCGAGCAGGATATGCATCAAGGCAAAGAAGAGAGTATAAGTTTGCATGTAGCTTTCCTAGTAACTACTGCTGGGTTACACTTTATGTGTCCGTGTTACAGTGAAGTACTGAGTATTAATAATTAACCACATGTACTTACTATAGGGTTAGGATTAGGAATAGGGCTTGGTTGCATGTAATTGTGCATAATTTATAGTTATTACAACAGTAACGAGTAACAATGACATCAAGTGTTACCCTCAGCTGCTAAAAGCAAAGCTTGAGTTTCGTATCCGTCACACTGGATCTTTCTGGAAGTGACTATTCAGAAAAACTCCATCCCAAAACAGAACCGAGAGACTACATTCTACATAAAATAAGTCTTGAAAATAACTGTAACAGTCCAAGATAATGCAGCAAGCGCACATTATGTTAAGAATAACTTCAAACAGTCTCTGTAAAAGTCGCATGATTCCGTCGCATGAAGGGAAGTAATTCAAATGCACAACATTACCTCTCTAGAATGATTTCTCTAGTGTGAAACCTCACTAAATTTCCAATTAGGAGTCAATAAACTTGATATAGAGATGGCACTAAAACTGTGCGTCAGTCCACAATTTCCCAAGATCCCTGGCCACATCTAGGAGCACACAGACTCCATATTAGTTGCATGTGAAACGCGTCATGCAGAAATAAAAGATAATATGCCGTGGTTGTAGTGATGGAGTGGCAACTGGGGCTCTAGCTTGCGTCAGTGAGTAATTCATTTCAGAATATGTCCAAATAAAAACATATAAAACACGTCAGTAAGCCACGGCGTTAGAGGGCGAGGAACGGCGACACAGATAAAGTTAAACAAGCCAGCAGAGAGGGTGATGGGAAACCAGGACCGTGGATTAGAAACGATAAAGAAACGATAAAGAGAAAGACAGACGGGGGAGATAAGGAGAGAGAGAGAGAGAGGAATCATCACACGATTGGCCACCGCTGTGCCACGTCTGCTCATGATGGGCCGTCCAGGCACTGGGGTCTGATTCGGTTTAAAATGAGCTGGTGGAGGGGGTTGTTAACCTCTTCCCAATGTAGACCCTAAAAAAAGACATAGTATTTGTATAATATAATATTAATAAAGTAAATATTTAACACGCACAAACTAATGTTTGGTGAGATTCCTGCTCAACAGGGGTCTCATTTATAAAATTGTGCATTACTAAGTGTACGTGCGCCCAAAAACCAAAAATGTCGTACGTTAAAAAAAATATTTAGACTCATACGCAAGAACCTGCGCAGAATTCACTTTATAAATCCCAGTCAGTGTAAGATTGTGCGCACATGCGTCTCCTCCCCGAAATAACCATATATGGAGCTTACAGCGCCTAGTTTAAATATGCATATGCATCATTTGCATATGATTATTCATTCACTGTACCAGACATTAGGAATATGATTTATTCATTTCATGAATAAAAATAATTTAGTAGCCTATCCTTGCCTTGTTTTTGAACGAATAAACCAAATAGAGTGCCGAAGTTACGACGTCACTCTGTAGGCCAAAATGCGGAAGTGAGTTAGCATTTTAGCACAATTTTTGAATGGGTTTTTACTAAATCGCCTGAAATAAAGTCTGTGGTGAACAAAGTCTCTAAATATTTTCACATTTTGATCTATGACATAGAACACATAGTGTTTTTTTAAAAACTTTATTGTGTCTTTTTGTGTTTTTTAAAAACTTTATATAGGCTTAAAAATGTATACATTTTGGATTAACTTGTAAATATTATCTTGATAGACAAAACGTGTAAGGGTCACAACTCTTTGTTAAACACAGATCTTATTTTTTGCGATTTAGCAAAAGCCTATGGGGAAAATGCATTGCTTTTCGATCGAGGGAACCCATGCGCTGCTTGCTTCCGAGTTGTCCTACAAAGTGACGTCATCACTTTGGCACTCTATAGTGTAAAATACATTTCAGGGAAAGTTTTTCTGGTCCCACTTTATATTAAGTGGCTTTAAGTACTATGTACTTACATTTCAAAATAAGTACAATGTACTTATTGTGCTCATGTTGTATTGTAAATCACTTTTGGTGCTATTGAGGTGGGATACGGGTAAGGTTAGGGACAGGTGTGGTGGTATGGGTAGGTTTAATTGTAAAGGATGGGTCAGCTGTGTAACTACAGATGTAATTACATAAATTAATTACGGCTGTAACTACATGCTGGTATTTTTTAAATATAAGTACAATGTAAAAACATCTATGTACACAATAAGTCCATTGTATCAAATTATTAATTTCAATGCAAGTACATGGTACTTAAAGCCACTTAATATAAAGTGGGACCGTTTTTCTCAATCTTTTCCACTGGCCAAATAGTATTTTAATTGATTTATATTTTTAAATGCAAGCAGATAGACCTTGTTGTGCATTATTTGCACAAAACCATTTTCTCTGACAATCTGCTGACAATATTTATATGTTGCTTTGAAGTGACTGTGATCCACACAGGTCGAGCTGGTACAGTATATGGTGTGTGTGTGTGTGTTGGCACTCACCCCAGTCCCAGAGCCAGGATGTGGGTGAGCAGCAGCGAGGGCATGAACATTTTGAGGAACTCAGCGGAGAACACGCCTCCTTTCTTCATAGCACCCGTCTTTCTCATGCTCAGAGACACCGATCCAGAGCGCTTCGGGTGGCGGAAGTGAAATTCCCTGTGAGCGGTCAGAGAGAACCATTATACTAATATCTCACTTAAACTGCAGAACACTTTTGTTGGTACCTTACTGAGGGCTAATGAAATAAAAAAAATAAAAAATAAAATATATATTTTTTAAAAATAAAAAAACAAAAAACAAACATATTCATAAAATATTCTAAGTATATTGGGTTTGTTTAGAAATGAATACATTTTCCATGTGCCAGTTTGTCACATGTGACCACACACACATAATGGTTTAATATGGGTTCATACTTCGGGGGAATGTTCTCTGGTCGACTGGACCAGTCTGCCACCCAACTCTCCCCTTTATCCATGAGGATATCATCCTCTTTGTCCCTCTCCAGACTATCATCATCTGACTGAAAGAGATGAGAAAACAGCACTCATTAAGGTGTGCTCAATAAATAACAGTACTATCACGCTAGATAACTGTACATTACAGAGTACCTGACAGTCTCTTTCGCTGGGCATCTCCACATCAAACATGATCTGCCCCTCATCCTGGTCAGGACTGTGTGGTCGAGGTGGGCTGTAAACACAGATAAATACAGATCAGAGAAAAACCAAATCAGACGCCTGAATCACGTGTGGGGTGAATTACACTGTATTTGAAAGCTGCAGATCTAAGAAAAAAAAAAAGTGAAGCGAAACAACGAGCAAGATCCGCTGCTCGTGTGTGTGCAGTCTGGTACAAAACACGTAACATTACGATTATAACGCAAGACTATAGAAACAATGACAGACATTAGCCTCAATAAAGCTAGCTTCATTCATTGAGAGAAAATGTGCGCCTTTGGGGTTTGTAGTCTTTGTAATTACGTATTTTCACAATCAAACTGCGACTTTCTTTACTTTAAAATGTATCTTTTAAATTGACAAACATTATATGTGCAATTCAGGGCACAATTCAAACGAGATCAAAATATTTGTTGTCTCTCGCCATTGACTACCATACAATATTTTTCCGAAATAAGGTCCAATGGTGGCCGACCGGAAAGGGAGGGACTTAAGCCCCGTTCACACCGCCAGCGACACGCAGCGACAAAGCGACAAGATCCCATTCATTTCAATGGAGCGCTGGCGACATCCGGCGACACGAGCGACAGTGACCGTTGGCGACAGAATGTGGGCGTGTCAAGCGACAAGAGACAAAAGTTGAGAATTTTTAACTTTATGCAAATGAGAAGCGATTTTCGCGAGCGACAACCAATATGAAAGAAGACTTTCAGTGGAGCTGCAGCTCACGTTACCGTCTCGAGTGCAGTGCAGGCAAGACAGAAAGAAAGAGTTTGAGGACGATTTCACTGTTTTATATGATTTGACTGTAACATACATGGATAATAAAATGATGCATGGAAAAGAAACTGTCGACAGTGAGTTTGATTCATACATTTAACGTTATAGTTCGAGTGTTGTAATTATATGATGCACGTTAGCACTTCTGCAGTTCATTTTACAAATTTCTTTTTACAAAGAAAATTTATTATTTGTCAAATTTGAATGACGTTTTTATAATTTGTGACAGTACGAGTGAGTTTAATTTGTTCATTGATCGATCGTTGATCTAAATGATTTAATCCACTGAACACAGCTGTGGAGATATAAAAACACTCTCCCAACAGCATATGGTTTCTTTTTAGCCTTAAAAGTCATTTATTCCCAGTCAAATTAAAATTATATATCACTTGTGATGGTCTTTTGTATAGATATGGCCAGACGTGCAGTCTACCAATAACACAAGAGCGACAGCACTACGAACGCCCACAAGCGACATCACAGTACAGAGCCTAGCGACACACAGCGACAAAATCGCTGGCGGTGTGAACGGGGCTTTAGGCTCTCTATAATAACCCTGGTTTGGGTGTAGACCACTCATTTTTGGCCAATCAGAAACATTCTCTTCCTGTCAATCATTTTGAGTGCTTGAGTAGAGCAAACCGGTCATACCTATTGCAGGATGAACTGCTGGGGCTGGACTCGTGTTGGGCATCCAGCAGGATTTTCTCCATGTCTCCGTTGTGGATGGAGGAGGAGGAAGGCACATGCTCCAGTCCTCCTGTTAGGACCTCCTCTTCCTCCTGCACGGCCTCCAGGGCCTGTGAAGCCTGGGACTCGCCTTGGTTGCCATTCCCCAGCAGAAGCAACGAGGGCAAGCTGGCGTTCTGCTGCTGAGTGTTTCCGTTCATCTCCAGCTCCACCCAGGACCCTAAAAAGACAAAACAGTCATTAGCATCAGCTCCTGCATTTTAAATGGGATTTCTTTTTATTAAATCCAGTGAAATAATTTAGTCTTTCATGAGAGTTTCTAACCCTTAGTGTACGTGTCCGCTGGTGTGGAGCTGAGCGGGCGTTTTCAATTCATTCTCTAGGCAGACTCATTCAGGGGATTGTGGGATTGACATCAGGACAGAGTACGCTATGAGAGAATGCCTGCATTTTAAGCAAATGGGAGCCAAAAACACAGACATTTTGCTCAAAAGTGAACACGAGACTGCCTTCTCTGTTGACCTGGTGCAAACATGAGACACGTATGCTAACCTCACTGTTGCTAGGCAACACAAAGATCCACAGACGGGTCCCATGATGCTTTAATAACATGATGGAGTGATGGGATGTTGCTAGGCATTGTTTTGTGGCTGCTATTGTTTTCAAGTTTCGGCTGTTGCTCCAAACAAAATAGGTGTTTAAGTAAATTCGATTAAAGGGATAGTTCACCAAAAAAAAAAAATATATATATATAAAATAAAAATTCTGTCATTAATTACTTGGCCTCATGTTGTTCCAAACTTTCGTTCATCTACGGAACACAAATTAAAATGTTTTTAATGAAATCTGAGAGATTTTGAAAGGACACGAGTGCTTTGTTTGCGTAAAAAACATAATTTACCACTTTATTTACAAAATGTATTTACATTATGATGTTTTTACTATGTTTCTGGGCCTTGAAACGGGTAGCTGCGTAGACTGTCAATGGAGGGACTCCATTTTTTATAATGCTAGTTGAAAGTGTCATTACATACTGATAGCAATCACTAAGTTAAAGGGATACTCCACCGTTTTTTCATATTAAACTATGTTATTCTGTTGACACAAACCTCTCTCGTCTCAATCGCTCTGGCGCGCGAGACACTTTGATAGCACTTAGCTTAACCCAATTCATTCATTAGGATCCAAGCAGAGAAGCGACCAAACACCTCCACGTTTTCCCTATTTAAATACAGTTACACGAGTAGTGTAACTCGGTGTTTGGTCGCTTCTCTGCTTGGATCCTATTTAAAGAATTGGGCTAAGCTAGGTGCTATCAAAGTGTCTCGCGCTCCAGAGCGATTGTTTACACGCACTGATCAATATCAACGTCGATATAAATCTGCAGTAGTCAGGTGGTACAGGTCAGTGCTCTTTAAGTTGTTTGTTTATTATTATTGTAATGTTATGTGCTTTGAGACACGGTGACGCTTTGCAAACTCTGCTGTGCGCGTTCATGTTTTTGAAGGAGGCGTGGCTTATGCTTTCAAAGCTACTGCCAGACTCTCTGAAAATTGCCTGATGCCTACCCCTACCTTTAAAAAGGTCTTAATTTGTGTTTTTAAATTGATCGAAAAAGTCTTACGGGTTTGAAACAACATGAGGGTGAGTATAGGGTTGGGTATCGAGAATCGAGTATCGATTGGAACCGAGACTAACTTTTCGTTTTTCCCGGAATCGTTCAAAAGTTAAAATTTCGATTCCTAGTTTCGATATTCACAGTCCACCGAGTGGAAGAAGAAACCGCGGAACAACACCAACGAAGAAGCGTCTACCGGAAGTGTTGGCATAACCGCGCGAGTCGAACATGAGTACCTTACGTCGGCGATCCAAAGTGTGGCTTCACTTTTCTAAAAATAACGAAATCTCGGCAAAATGCAAAATTTGTGACAAAAGGAGTATTTTTACAGAAGGAGTATTTCCTTCAGAAAGGCCGTTGGTTAGCAAGGTTAGCTAAAATTTTTTGACCCTGCCTCTTAAAAGAATCGGAATCGAGAATCGTTAGGAACCGGAATCGAAACAAGGAATCGGAATCAGAATCGTTCAAATTCAAACGATACCCAACCCTAGGTGAGTACTGGTAATTAATGACAGAATGTTCATTTTAGGTGAACCAACCCTTTAATTTAATCATGATCACAACTAACCTTTTAAAACACCAAGGGAAATAATAAACAACATTGCAGCACTAATAAGCCAGCATCCTGTTTAAATGAGCATCATCTTAATATGGCAAAATCCTTCACTAGAGGCCAGCCCACAACAATTAACTCTCCTATTTGCCCACAGTTATGGGCACGTTGCCATGGCAGACTATTTTCCACCAGCTCTTGTTGTCACACTGCATCACAACAAACATCTTGCATTTAACAAGGGACCCAAAGCACATCTGGTACCACATAGTAACCACCAGAACAACTGCATAGCAACACCTTGACAACATGCTGACGAGTTCTGCATGGGCGAGCTCCACTCACATTCTAAGAAAACATCAAAACCCCACATCCTAGGCCAAAAAGTGATGAATGACTGACTATCGATGTGGTAAAATATTCAAATGAATGCACAAATATTATAAACACACCAGCTCTAGTTGCACTGATCCTGGAGCAGCTCTGATGGAATTCACTGCAGGACAGGAGCGGGAGGGATTATGTAATCTCTGGCACATCAAACCACTCGCTGCTTTTCCTCTCCCATCCCCCCGCTGTGTCTGTAACCCAGATCTGTCTGTGTGCCACAGACGCCGAGAAACCTACTATTCACCACCACTAAATGATAACTTGTAAACAGAATGACTCATTTTAATGAGTTTGCACCATCTGAAAGCTCTCTAAGAAGCTATGCATCTCAAAAGCTATTGAGTTTCCCATCTAGACAGCATTTTTAGGCATCATACATGCTGTCTAGATAGGTAGGCAAAAGACAGAATAATTTTACCCGAGTGCAACAGAATATTCAAGAAGAATGATTGTAAGATGGGACTTGATTTTATCCACCAGGAATTGATTGGATGATGAAAAGTAAGATTTGATATGAGGGGCTGAAAATATAAGAGGGCTTGATGAGATCAGCTAAAAAGGAAAATCTGAAAAGATAACAGATTTTTTTTCGTCTTTAGAATAACGTGCATTAGTGAATTTTGCACGACAAGAGAATGAAGGTGTATTAAGAAAAAAAAAGCATCTGCGTTATATTCAAATCTACAACGCTTTTGCAAGAATTAAGAGTAACTATATGCACTCCAAACCATGTATTGTTATGCACAAATAAACAAAATAAACAAAATAAGGAAATATGGCTTGCACTTCACTTCGTATGTGCAAGTGCAACCAAAGGAATTGTTCAGAGGTACAGAATGAATGTGAAAAATGAAGAAAACGTGCTGAGGTCACAGACCACTTTGAATACACCAAGATGAAAAAAGAGGGGGGGAAATAACACAGGGAAATGTCTCAATATAGACTGCCGTTTCAGGACAGGGCGGGCATAGACAACATTAACTAAATAATTTTAAATTAACCTTTGTGTTCACTTAATTGTGCAATTCTGATAAAAGAAACCAACTACTGAATATAATTTATTCAAAATGTAATAAAACCCATATTATGGGGTATGCTTAACTGAAATAACCCAGGCAGTTTCTACTAAAACTAAAACAGAATGGAGCAGACAATGAACAGTAAAATATTAAGGCCATAACCAGTTAAATTAAGCCGAAATATTGTTAAGCTCTCCTAGTTTCATTAGTTATTTACACGCCCCCGCCTCCATTTTTGTCAGAACCCCTCTTCGCAATCGCATTGTTTTGATACCAACGTAGCCCCGCCTCCACGCCGCTCGAACTTAAAATCAAACTAACGGTTGGCTAACATTCCGTCAATCATTAATAGTTGCCAGGCAACGCCACGTCATTCACTCTCATTCGCGTTGACGCCGTTCAATCTCCCGCCCTTTAACCCCTCCCCTAAGAGAAAGGAGGAAATTCCAGCCATTGAGCGAAGTGAGACAATAGATGTTGCATAACAGCGTTTTAAAGCTCCATAGAAAAATAAAACGTGCACATACAACAGATTTAAAGCGACATTGGGATCCCTCCCGACGTTTCCCTGCAGAAACATGGACGGGGTTTTACCGTTGAGTCCCTGTTCTTCATTGTTGTTGAGCTGCGCGGCGGCTGTGGTGGACATGTTGCCTCTCCAGTCACTCGCGTCCCCTGCTCGTGAACGCGCGCGTGCTCATTCATCTGCGGCCCCTGAATGGCTCCACGTGAACGCAGGTGCGACGTCACACATTCGGAATATTAATTTCAAATAAATTAAAAATGCACAAAACATAAGTCAAATTTTAAAATTTGACTTATGTTTTGTGCATTTTTAATTTATTTAGTAGATGTAGACATACAGAACGATAAAAATAAAAGATACACACATAATAATACAGACAGACATAGATACAAATATATTGATGGATACATACATATATAGTTAGATATAGATAGAAACAGACATGACAGATTATACACACACACACACACACACAGACAGACTGACAAAGATAGAAAGACACATAGACAGACAGATAGAGATAGATGTACAATGCTGTCTGATATAAACATGCTGAAATCCTGAAAATAACGTTATTTGCTTTCAATGACAGTCTATGCTTGTATTTGCATATTAAGGATGTCGCCCCGAAATTGAAAGACAACATAGAGCGTCTGCAATAACGACAACCTAAAAACCCGCTAGTACGGTTCACAGATCACCAAAACCTAAAATAGCTCTGGCACAGATTCATTTCTGGATGTCCCATTTGTTCCTGCTAACCTAAATATGGGGCAGATGTTTAAAGAGAAGTGATTCTACTCTGTGTAATGTTCTCTTACCTGCTTTTATAATAAAATCACCCTTTTAATGAATGCTCCTTTCCTGGAAAAATGACCCCAAGAAGTTTAGTTTTTCAGTCTTAAAATTAAGTTTTATTTTTACATTTGGGATTTTACAACTATTAAGATAAAGGGAACATAATTCTGGGTTTGTTCATATACAGCAGGCCTGATTTCCATGTAAACGCACTCCATTATACAGAATCATTCTGCACCAATCAATCAACAGCTCAAGACAGTCACGCGACTGCATTAATACACTGAATACTGTCAACGACATGATTTCGATTTTCCAAAATTTATATAAAAATATCTAGAGCATTCTTTACCTCATAGGAACCATTCTGTATTAAAAAGCCGCAAATAAAACGACACACACCATAAGATGCCGAAAATCAGAAGAGATTATAAAACATGCACATCTGCACAAACAATTACTTAAGACTTCAAATATTTGTGTGTCCCTATTAAAAGAGATAAAAAGTCACCCTTCCCACAAAGACTAATATATTGCATAAAATTAATGCCACAATTAGTTGTACTTAATGTAGGGAATAATGTAGCTATTCAGGAACCCTGCAACTTCAAGTCAATTGCACTTGTGGATAAATGTCAGGCATTAGACTGAGCGTTAAGTGAAGGAAACGTCCTGTTGCGCCAGGCCAGAAGGGAGCGATCAGAGCATGAGGTTTCGTACAACCGATTCAGTGTTAATCATCATTATGCAAACTTATTAAACAGGATTTTCTGGGTCATTTTGGTTGGGTGTTTCGAGACCCAGCAGTGCATGGGGTTTCAGATTAAAGCTAAGACGGACAGATCAAAATGTGCAAAATAAAAACAAAACCAAAGTACAGTAATACAACTAAAAATCCCTTCTCCGGCCTACAGTGTATCAATTAACGTAATAGAATAATCCAAAGGTTTTTCATGTACTACAGTTGTTAATATTAAGACTATGAGTTTCAGGAGAGAGGTTGTGCATGGATACCCGATTAGCATGTATCCCGCCTTACTCCTGGAGCTAGGAATGGGGACGAAGCAGTTGGAAATTCCTAATTCAGTTTCTCCTGGAATATGTAAAGGTTATTGACTGTCGCCAACGCGACAATGTTATCCTGAGGGTGCCAGGAGGTGTAGAGGATCTTTCTGCTGAAGTCCAGGCAGTCCACGCCGATCTCGTTCCTCTTGCGTCTGCTCCCCGCGCACACGCGCCAGGTCTTGAGCGGGAGGCCGGGCGAGCCGCTCTCCCACGAGGCCTCGAGGGTCGCGTCGCGCTGGGCGTCCCGGTCGAACATCCGGAAGAAGTTGTTGTAGGACCCCGTCATGACCTCGCTGAAAATGGAGGGATGAAAAATAAGGAGAAAATTAGGCAGATTAATAATAAAAAAAACAACAACAAGCCTGCCAAACGATTAATCACGATTAACATCCAAAATAAAAGTTTGTGTTTACATAATATATGTGTGTGTGTGTATATATATATATATCAGTATAATTAAATATTTTATATATAAATAATATTTTTTTCTTAAATATACATGCATGTGTGTGTTTGTATTTATATATATATATATATAAAAATAATTATACAGAGCACCCACATATATTATGTAAAAACAAACTTTTATTTTGGATTAATCACGATTAATCGTTTGACAGCCCTAATGTCTTTATGGCAATGAAAAATAAAACAACTGTTACTAGCAAAATGTAACTATAAAATGTAGGGCTGACAGAGATATAATATATCTCAGCCCAAAAGCCATTGCTGCAAAGTAAAGTACAGTAAAAATTTGTTAAAAAACAAAACAAAAAAATTAGCCATTTTTTCAATAAATAAGCTACGGTAAAAATATTTTCATTTTTGTTTTCAAATGTGAATGGAATATATGTTCAAAATAAAGGGTTTAATTTCATTCACTCCATTTCAACAGTTATTACGGCCATTGAGTGTTATTATTACTTTACTGTTCAAAAGATTGGGTCAATCAGATCTTTAATGTTTTTGAAAAAAAGTCTCTTCAAAGCTGCATTTATTTGATCAAAAATAGAGGAAAAAAAAGTTAAATTGTGAAATATATCAATTTAAAATAACTTATTTATTCCTGTGATCAAAGCTGAATTTTCAGCATCATTACTCCAGTCTTCAGTGTCACATGATCCTTCAGAAATCACTCTAATATGATGATTTGCTGCTCAAGAAACATTTCTTAATCTTTTGTAACATTATAAAGCTCAATTTAAAGCATTCAATACTGAATAAAAGTACTATTTTTTTCAACCAACAACACCTTACGGACCCCAAACGTTTGAATGGTAGTAATAATAGTAGTTTAAAAATATAAAATTGTAATCTTTAATATCTGCAAAAAAAATTCCCCAAAATGATCATAAATATTCTATATAATGTAGTTTCATGTACCTAAGCTCCAAATCAGGAAGTTTCTGAAACAGTATTGTGTGTGTATTTTTGAGCGCTCTGTTAGTCAAAGATAAAAGCTCGAGTCTGATATTCCCTGTGTTCAGTGATACGGACCCCGCAGTGAGAACACAGCTCATGCCTATTCAAGGTTTGTTTTGCATTTGCTTTTATCATAAACAAAAGATGCTTTAGTCATTAAAAGAACGTGCGTCATGATGCTGTACACGAGTCACAACTCCTCACCTGTCGTCGCCCCCCCAGCAGCACTCGAACTTATCAAAGATGCAGTCGTTCTCGTACAGAGAGCACAGCTTACTCCTGAGATAACCATGAACCTGAGAGAGAGGGGTGGAAATCAAGAGGTCAAAATCAATTTACACAATAGTAAAAGGTCGGAAGGCCGCAGTTTCACGTGGAGCATTTGGAGATTTTTAGAGATTAGAGACTCAATGAACAACATCTCAACACTAAATTATAAAGGCCGGTCACATATAGACGCCTGTCTCAAATACAAGCCGGTGCAGTTCGACGATTTGGGAAAATAAAAGCCCGGACTACTATTTGAAGGTTTACGGTATGCGTGTTTGATAAATGTCTTAATACAGGATGTTTCAAAATCATTTGAATTCAATTAAACATCTACCAACGACTAAAAGTGACTAACAGCAAAGTCGGTAATGCATTAATTTTGGAATCATGACTACTGACATGCAGACTAATTATTAGTGATTACTAATAAAGCTCGGAATTTATATTAACAGTCATTTAAATTCATCATTAATGTAGTGCATCATAAGCTAACTTTTCAAAATCTAATTACATCCTGATGGCTTCTCTTTTATTACCTGCTGAATATTCTGAGCCAAAAGACTTGCATTATGGAAAAACTGTATTTCCAAGAAATGCAAAAATCACCACATTAAATTTAAACAAGAAATAGAATAAATAAGAAATAAAAGAAAAAAGAAATAACAACAAACAAGAAATAAAAGAAAACATTGACCACTAGGTGGCATCCCTGATGCCACCTAGTGGTCAATGTTGTTAAATCAGTATTTTTTTTAGAGGGGAAATTAACACAAAAAGAAAACCATTTACTAGTTTCAAGCCTCTTTCATGGAAAAGGTGAAACTTTAATGAATGTATTAGTTGTTATTTCCCATGTAATTACAATTAATGTAGAGTCAAGGTTAAAAAAAAAACATATTAGAAAAGCGGTTCTTCTGAATTCATAAAATATCTTTAATTTAAATTCTCGTTAATAATCCAGGGAGTCTTTAACAGCTGCAAGTGGATCATGGAGTCGAGATACGAGAACGAATCAATGTCGACTAAAGTCTAGTGAACTGGATCAACCCATTTCATCTTTTACAACGATCCAATTTAACAGAACAATTGGTTCACGTTACTCAAACAACAGATCATTTTTACCATAAGCAACTTTTATGATGCTTTTCTAAATATAAAATCCCCAGTCCAAATTAATTGCATGAATAAAAGCAGCACATTAATTTCTCATTTAGTGTTGCCCAGAATATTTGGAACATGATCATTTTTAGACGAATTATTCCTATAATTTTTTCCAAGTGTTTGACTGCCTTGGTACACCAAAGCGATTTGGATTATTGGATATTTGGATTATATTTTTGTTTTGCAGCACAAAATGTCCTACAATGACAAACATAACCTGGTAATATGCCAGTCACAATTAATGATTAATCATCTGATCGTGGTTATACGATCTAATCCCAATTATTTGAGATAATTGTGCAGTGTAAATTTCAAATCACATTTAGCAAAAAGTACCAAAGACAGTAAAAAGTCTTCCTTCATACAAAATCGGGCTTTGTTGGTTTAATCAGACTGCCTTATATAATATTAATTTTCAGAGCATTAAAATAAATCACATTATTTTCATTATTTCCAAGTGAAAAAGTAATTTAATGTATTAGGCCTAAACTGTGACGTGAACAAAACAGATTTTTTTGTATGACGATGAATCGCCAGCACAAAATCCATGATCTCTACCGGCCTACCTGGTATATTTCCACCGGCCGACTCTCCATGTGAAGGTCCCAGATCTTGAGGGTCAGATAATCTCTGGTCATCATGTATCGGCCGCTGTGACTGAACTTGACGTCTGAGATGGATGAGATGATTTCAGAGAAGAAGGACCGTGTGCTGGGGTCCTCGGGCTCCTCAAACACTACACAGAAACACACGGCGATGAATGAGTTCTGCTCCATCAGTGAAAGGCAAGTGAAACTTCAGAAACTAACGTTTTGAGTGTTGGTCACACAGAGCGGACGCCCGCATGTCACACAGGCGCACTGAGCCCTTGCTGCTGCCGTACACAAACGTGTTGCACTGGAGCGGGTGAAACTCTGAAGCCGTGATCACCTCCGTCAGCTCCTCCATGTTGGCCGGCTTGATATCAACAATGTCTGAGTCGGCGGTTAAGGGCTGAACTTCAGTAAGACAATATGAGGAAAAAACATGAAAAACAATTGAAAGGAAGAGGTAAATCACTAGGGCTGGGTATTGAGACAAATTTCACAATTCGATTCACAAGCTTGCAATTCGATTCGATTTCGATTCAATATTGATTATTTTGGATATCAGTTACAATAAATGGCAATTTTTCTCAAGGGAATCAAATCTCTTAAATGATGTAAACTATGGGAGTCTAGTTGTAGCCTATAGGCTTCATTAGCCTAAAATGAAGGTAATAATGAACTGTTTTGTAGCTATACAAACACTTAAATTACACTTTTATTTATTTTTATAATAAGAAGATTATATGAAATATAAACATTTAAATGGTGGCTGTCATAAAAACTTGCCAGATTTATTCAAATATGCATTAAATATTGAAGAACACTAACGAGTTGATGTGGTTTTTCTGAGGTAAATATGACGATACATGACATTGATTACAAGCTGTTTAATTGACGTCTTTTCACGGTTGAAACGCTGATTGAGCGAATCAATGTGACATGATACGGATTTCGATAAGTTGTACTCTATCTTTAACACACTTTCAGATGCTCATTCATGTTTATTTGGCTCTGTAACTGGTATTATTAAGCCGGAAGAAAGATCAGCGCTGCTGCTTCTCCAGAGCGATCTCACGCCACAGCGCCAAAACACTACTTATGTTTTTGAATTTCTAAAGAAAATGGACGTAATTTGAAAATTGAGACTTTGTTTCATATCAATAGTAACAAAGGACAAAGATTATTGCGATTTTTTGGATGCGCGCAGCCGCGATACAATGTCCCATTCATTCAAATGAAACAGGATGACTAATCGATTCTTGAGATTTAAGAATCGATATCGGTTTGTAAAAATGAGAATCGATTAATATCGAGAAATCGATATTTATTACCCAGCCCTATAAATCACCCAATCAGCTGCTTTGATAACTACTATGAAACATTCATCAAGATACATTTACTGGAGATGCAAAATGACGTCTCGTTTTCTGTGAGTTTTGCTTAAAACGAGAACAAATATCTGCCGAAAAATTAATTTAATTCAAAGGGAAACTCAATGACATTTGTTCATGTTTCAAGACAGTATTGTATGAATAAACAAATGTATAAACAGGATACTGAAGCTTCGGTCGGTGAAGTCCAGGTGCCACAGGTTGACCCTGAGGTCATCGGCGGACAGATAAGTCTCGTTGTCGCTGTTGACCGAGATGGAGTTGATGTGGTAGGTGTGAGCGTTGGCGTACACCCGCCGTGGACTCGCCTCCACCATCAGATCCATCGGCTGGAACACGGGAACCTGTGCGGAGCAAAGCGTGTTACTCGGATGGGTTTGTTAACGCATTAGCACAATCCCGAGAGTGTGTGAGTCTGAACACACCCGTAGTGTTGTGAGCGATGACGGATGCCTGTAGCGGCCGTCCTCTTCTTTGAGGTTATACCCCTCTGGTCTCTTGTCTCGTTCACTGATTTTCCAGAGCTTGATGGTTTTATCTGCATGCAACAAAATAATAAAGCATTGGCCACATGTATAAATGAGTCTGTATTTGCGCCAGTGTTAAACTAAAACAATTTTCAGTAATTGAACTAAAGCTCAAATCAAATATAAATATTGGATGAAAAACCTAAAAGACAATGAGAAATGTAATGTTATCTTGGAAAATGAACTTAAGTTCAAGATGAGGTACTAAAATGACTAAAACTTAAATTAAAGAATTATAAAAACGACAAATGCATGTAACAAAATTATTAAAACTTTAGAAATTAAAATAAAGTTAATTATTTTTAATAAATAAATATACTAAAAATATTACTAAATAATAGTATCTAAGTAATAAAATATTAATAAATAATATTATATTTATGAATAAAAAATATGAATAAATAATAGTATCTAAGTAATACTAAAATAACACTTCATTCATCGGTTCGCTCACCGTTTGTCGACAACAGGAAGTGTGCAGCATTTTTCTGAGGAAGCCAGCGGATCTTGTTGATCTTTTCCTCGATTTCCAGACTCTTCAGATAGTCGAACTCTGGCTCGTGACTCTGGAACGTGCTGTAGACGTTATACTCCGCGTGGCACTGTGGCAGGTTCTTACTCTGACAGGACACACAAATACCACATGTAAGGGATAAAACACTACTAGGTGTGCGTTACATGGTTTTAATGCACAGCCGTGGATTTTCCTGCTTATACCAAGGTCGCCCTACAGGCCGGAAGTGGAATTGTCCATTACCGCTATCGTAAATAATTTAGCCGACTGTCGCACGCACACTCGAACAATAAACATAGACAAGGTTTCATGAAAGTATGAAGTATTGCGACATCAGAAACTAAGAAAAACAAAATAATGACTATTGTAGCGCTTTACGTAAAGTAAGACAAATTTGTAGTTTTCTTATGTCTCATTAGAACTACAGAAACGCGACCCTTACATTATAGCAGATACAGGACCTCAAAGCGAATCCAGAAGTGACTTTCACCCTGTTACGATTTAATGAACCACTGAAACCATTTTGGACACATTATTTTAAAGGGATATTTTGAGCCTTGTTAGTGGTAATAACAAGCGATTTTTATTTGTCATTACTCTATGCCCCATATACTAGCGTTATAGGCTAAACTGTTTTTAGAGATAAAACTATTTACATTCGGCAATCATGAAAACAAATCTCAGATAACGGTTGACTAGGTAACAATGTGTAATTAGACCAGAGGTTCATTTTGCGCCGGAGTTGTCCTTTAAGGTAAAAAAATCATACTTAGTGTTGCTTTAAGGGCCGGGTCCATTTCATTTTCTGCAGCACAAACACGATTGAGCTTCTGCAAGAACCAATGAGGTTCATTCTTGTGTTACGCAGCACGTTTGAACTTCAGCAAGAACCATTGAGGTTTGTTCTCATGTTACGTTTAAAAAAATAACTTCATTTGTGTTTCGAAGATGAACGAAAAATGTATGGGTTTGGAACAACATGAGGGTAAGTAATTAATGACAGAAATTTC
The DNA here is from genome assembly GCF_016745375.1 of Pimephales promelas. The sequence goes on from NW_024121099.1 coordinate 37,218,148, forward strand.
ATTTTTGGATGAACTATGCCTTTAGGGTTAATACTAGACAATAATTTAGGTGATACTTTTTAAAATGGATGAGTTAAACAGCCTCTAAATAAAACCGTTGGCTACAAATTAGAAATATTGATCTGAGTTGAAATATATTATTAGCTCTTTAAACACAGCTTCCATGTAGAAAGCAGTTGCTAGCAAGCGGCAAGATCAAACTAGATGGATATATGGTACATTTATACAACTTAATACACGGTACTTCACCACAAAAATAATTATGAGGGTAAGAGATATTGATTTGTGATGAAACTGTTTTAAAATCGTACAATCCATTACAGTCACAAAATGGCAGCATCCGCGTTTTATGAAACATGAAAGAGCGAGTCCGCAATACCGGATGATATTAACCGGATTAAATAACTGTAGACAAAATATTGATTTGAATTTTAATATTTCAATAAACTTCCACGAGGAACAACCGTTCCTAGCAAGCGTAAAGCGCCAACTTCAGTTACCAAGTTGAGCCTGTGTTAGTGATATCGGTTATTAGAGGGGGATAAAATATTGCTGAATTGTGCGATTAACCAATCAGAATCAAGTATTCCACAGAGCCGTGTAATAATTAGGGTTGGGTATCGTTTGAATTTGAACGATTCTGATTCCGATTCCTTGTTTCGATTCCGGTTCCTAACGATTCTCGATTTCGATTCTTTTAAGAGGCAGGGTCAAAAAAGTTTAGCTAACCTTGCTAACCAACGGCCTTTCTGAAGGAAATACTCCTTCTGTCACAAATACTTGTCACAAATTTTGCATTTTGCCGAGATTTCGTTAATTTTTTAGAAAAGTGAAGCCACACTTTGGACCGCCGACGTAAGCTACTCATGTTCGACTCGCGCGGTTATGCCAACACTTCCGGTAGACGCTTCTTCGTTGGTGTTGTTCAGCGGTTTCTTCTTCCGCTCGGCGGACTGTGAATATCGAAACTAGGAATTGAAATTTTAACTTTTGAATGATTCCGGGAAAAACGAAAAGTTAGTCCCGGTTCCAATCGATACTCGATTCTCGATACCCAACCCTAGTAATAATGGTGCACAAGTAACGCTAAAATACCACTGAGTTGCATATTATTAAAGGAATACCCCATCCATAAATGAAGCTTTTAATATTGCATATTCAAACCCGGCGTGTCGGCACGTGAGAACCAATAACATTCTGTATGTTGCAAGGTTTGAATATGGCCTCCTTTTGCATTTGGAATAACAATGTCAAGCCCATTTATGCTCCACCCTTTATAATTGCTCTACGTAATGACCAGTAACCCATCTCACCTCTTGTTCTTGCTGGAAGATCACTATTCTTCCGCCCCGGTCTCCTGTGGCCAAAAGCTCCCCGGAATGATTGAACTCCACCGCAGAAATGATGTCAGCTGCAACACACACACACAATAATGAATAATTGAATAGATCAACTATGAGACCATATTGTTTCACTGAATGTTTCTGAGAATATAAGTGACTCTTGTATTTGTGCGTGTGTGGGCGGGCACATGCGGAGCCTGGCATTAAAAGTATCTCAGGCATCTGTACACGCAGTGCCATCGTGCAACCCCCCATCCCAGCATTCCCTAAGAATAACAATCTCTCTCTCTCTCTGTCGTATTATTGTGACGGGCAACAGTGTGGTGCTGGGCCGTGCCATGCCCATGTTCTGACTCAACCCAGAGAACAAATCCTTTATGTTTACAACAATTTAACCTCATATATAAATATATGTAAACATACCGAGACCGGTCACTGAAACGCCACTAAATAATTTCCAGAACAATCAAAGAAGTTTTATTCAGAATTACTTTCTAAATTATAGCACTCAAAAGGGCACTTTGTAGCTAATGGAATATGTTATAGTAAATGGAAAAAATGATATACAAATCTCTCTTTCAGTATTTATATAATATTATTTCCACTTGTCATGTTACATTTAATTTGAAATGTCAAGTTTTTTAGAGATTTCCAGAAATATTCCATGGATATAAATCACAATTTGACAATTTTCTCGTGTTTCCATGAGCTTAAAAATGTTTGCATAATGCAAACTCTTGAAAAATTAATTCTAGTGCTATCAAATCGATTAATCGAGATGAATCTAACAAACATTTTTGTTTACATAATAATTGGGTTTGTGAATATTTTATGTGCGTGTGTGTGTATATATATTAGGGCTGGGCAATGATTAATCACAATTAATCGCATCCAAAATAAAAGTTTGTGTTTATATAATATATGTGTGTAGTGTGTATAATTATTTTGTATATATAAAATACACACACATGTATTTATATATTTAAGAAAAATGTGTTCTTAAAATATCAAATATTTATACATAATATTAATTATGTAAAAATATATATATAAAGTACATGCAAATATTTCTTAAATATATACATGCATGTGTGTATTTATATATACAAAATAAGTATACACACTATACACACATATATTACGTGAACAAAAACTTTTATTTTGGATGCTATAATTCGTTGCCCAGCCCTAATACACACACACACACACACACACACACACACACACGCACACTTGTTTATAAATGTGTATGTATATATATATATAAACACACATTTTTACATATTATGATAAATCATATCATAAACTTTAGGAAAGAATGACATTAAAGATAAAGAAAATAATAACTTTTGTTAACTGGGATAATATCCAGCACGGTCACAAAAAATGATACTGAGAAGAAGCTTTGAAGATCCTTTGTTAACTGATATTGTTTTACAGCAGTAACTGTGTTATTTTGGGGTTGTGGGTTTCTTGTGGAGTCAGGGATGTGTCTTACCTTCAGCTACATCATCATCTACGGCTCCTTTGACCTGGGACAGACACCAGCGGCTCTGGCCGTCTCCATCTCCTGGAACCGAAGACAAATTCACACTGTATGTCCAACACGAGGACCACATTAAACCCCCCCCAATCTGTGTCCACTTCAACAAACAGTTCTGATCGAGAAATCTTCATGAAACACAGACATATCCAGTGAGTTCACATGGATTTGAGATTGAGGACGAGCTGTTGATCAGGACTGTGTACACACCAGCACAGTGTGTGCCAAACATCTGAGCACAGCAGCATCAAACATCTGACGATCTACACATGCATCAGACACAGAGGTGGACCTTATTTCTGCTTCACCATGACTCGCAATTCAGAGCACATTTAAATCACAATCAACACACACACATTTAACAATCTCCAAACATTGCAGACTACAAAATGTGTCGGAATATCAGCTTTACTTTCTAAGCGACGCAATACATCGCGTAACATTTCGTGACTGCATGAATCATATTTAATATAGCGAAATTAAAGTTGCTTATATATACCGTCCATGCTGGGCTGGATCTGAATCAGTCCCTGGGCCTGTTTATTTGTCGATGTTGATTTCAAGCGTCTTTTCCTCTGACTCGGTTACTTCATGAAGATATCTTAACAAGAGAATGTTTGTTTTCTTAACAAGGAGCTGGAATACGGTTTGATTTCATAATTCCCTCCGTACAGAAGCGTGTTTAGCTCTTCTATCATTCCGCATACACGCGCTGGTTGTGCGTGATCCGGTGACGTCACGACTCACGCAAGAAGGCGAAGCCCGACAGCGACCACGCGCGGTCACCATCCCGAAACACATTGTTTTTTTTAAGATAAATACTTAAAGGGATAGTTCACCCTAATAATGAAAAGTCTGTCATCATAGATAATAGATCATATTGAGTTGTTCCAAACTTTATTTATTTCTTCTGCTGAATACAGTAGAAGATATTTAAAAGAATATGGGTAATCAACAGTTGTGTTGAAATCATCCCACAGCTGTTTGGATGTTTTGAATGTCTAATTGAAGAGAATTGGCACTGGCTGGTTACTTCCGGGTTCTGGACTGGCTGCAGTAACGCGTCTCTGTCCATGCGGGGGCGCTCGCGGTCGAGTGCAGAATGAATGGGAGTCAATGGGGTTTCACCCCCAAAAATCCACGTTTCTCAGGATGTAATTTTTTGTCAAGTAATTTGAAAGTTGCATTCAAAAGGGAGGGCTAAGATAATACACTCAGCTGAAAATTGCATTTTTAAGTTCACTTATCTGCTCTAAAAATCCGTTCAAAAATGTGATGACGTCACACAATAGCAGAATGCTAGCGTGTTCCAGCCAACAACAGCCTAACCTGTAAGAAATCAAAAGGACATAAGTACTCGTTCATTCGACTTTTGGCCTATAATCTATATTGAACTTGCGGAATCAACAATAAAATCTATTTTGATTTAATGACAAGCAGGTGAAAGAGACACATTTAGCCGTTTAGCCCCATAGACTCCCATTCATTCTGAACTCGCCCGCGATCACCTCTAGTGGAATTCTAATGGAACTGCAACCAAGATAATACACAACGGGGCTAATGGGAAGTGCCAAGGCTCTCCGTTAGATGGGCTCTCTAGTTATGCTAACTTAAGGCTGATTTATACTTCTGCGTCGAGGGTACGCCGTAGTGTACGGCGTTGGCTACGCACGTAGGCGACGCCGTTGTGAGCATTTATACTTCTGCGTTCAGGTATTGGTTGCTCTGCAGTACTGCTCCGAAACGCTAGGAGGCGGCGGAGGGTTTTAATGTTCCACTGTGTTTAGATTCCTCGCGGCTAGATTACTACAAGCAATAGCGACTGAAAGAGAGTGGATCATGTTGGAGTTGGAGCTTATTGGGGTGGAAAAACAGTTCATTTTAGTGAAATTACTAAAACTGAAAGGCAGAAATGAGAGAAGACGTCGGAGGAGAAGGTACGTGCGGAAATGCGTATGAGGAAATACGATGCTACCAAGCCGACCAATCACCGATCTTGCGGTCCGCGTCGTCGCGACGTGTAGTTACATTTTTGAAGAGGTGCGCGTCAGGCAACGCGGAAGGGTACGCGGTATGGGACGCGTCTGTGCGTATGCTACGCCGTACCTACTGCGCGCACCCTACGCAGAAGTATAAATTGGCCTTTAATCAGGACAAAGGTAAACTGCGCTCCACCTAGCTGCTAGTTTAGTAACAGTTCTACTGCTAACAACCATTCACACATGTAACGTACATTTCTATGTGTTTCAAAAGTGTAGTTAACGTTAGCTGTTTTAAGCAAAACTTAAGTTAGTAAGCAAAACGATGGTTAAAGCAAGAGCAACAAGTCCAATTAATGTTATGAGAATATTAAAATACGGGATATTTTACAGGAAAATACTAAAACGGGAAGACAGGCGGGAAAAGAGCTCAAGTACGTTAGAAACCCGGAAAAAAAACGTGAGGGTTGACAGCTAACGTTACTAACTATCTGTCCGGATTACTGTGTTCCCACTGTTTGCCGACCCTCTGTTGGAGATGCAGCCTTATAAGAACAGAAGAGACTTCTTTTATCTTCTCAAGGGACAATACTATAGAAATGAAACTTGGATATATTTTAGAATAGTCAATGTGCTGCTTGTGTTTAGGCTACTTTATATTATTAACTTTGACTACTCTAAAATATATCCAAGTTTCATTTCTATAGTATTGTACCTTGAGAAGATATACTAAAATGTTTGCTGAAATGTGAGGGTTGAACTCACTTTCGTGAGATACTGTATTTATATATACATTATGTCAGATTTTTGTGGTTTTCCATAAATCCGGTCCACATCTTAGAATATACGGTTTTGAGAACAAGCAATAAGAAAGATGAAAAATTACAGTCTGGCTATTGATTAACCAACAATGCATTATTTTTTTGCAATAGTGCATTAACTGAAATTGTATCTCTAAAACAAATTAGTATCAAGCTGTAAACGCAGAATAAATAGAATTTAATGCGTGAGGTAGTGCAGCCCAGAGGCATTATTTGTATGACATGGCCCATAAAGATTAATTTCTCCTATTAAACAGAACACATGGCATATATTGAATGTGGATCCCCTGGTCTTTTTAGCAAGTGAATTGATTTAGACCAAAACAAAAGCTTTATAAGCCTTTTGATTTTCACTGCAGTTCCCTTGATCCTAATTAGCACAACTATGCAAGTTAAACGATTTCAAACAAAGGCCACTTTCACTGTGTAGCTTCTGTGTAACTTTAGCGTACTGCATAATGCACAGTTTCTACTGCATATTTGTGACTACTTTTTGAAAAGTCTGAAATCTAAGCCTTCATTTCATATGGTGGTGTACATTGTTGTCACATGATCATCTCACATGTTGTTTAATTCAGTGAATTTGAATAGTTTTTTCGGCCTGTGAAGGGAGCATTTATCAGGTTGCGAATGCCGACATAGTGTGCTTTGGTTGTATACTGAACCTTTTGGCAAATGTAGTGGGTAATCTATGTATTTCGTGCAGAAAATGTGGGAAAACCACTATTCTAAAAAAAGAAATTCATTCCAAACATAAGATTCCAGGCAAAGTTTTGCTTCTAGGGCTAAAAATACAACATGAGATTTATAACTTTGTCCAAATACCTCTATCATAATGATAGTAAAGGCCTGGTTCAAATCGAAGAACCGTATTTTGAAATTTGTCAACATTTAATCACCTGTTATAAAAAAAATATTGTTGGTTTAACTTAAAAAAGTAAGTAACCTGGTTGCCTTAAAATTTTAAGTTCATTGAACTGGAAAACGTGAGTTAATACAATGAAGGAGATTAATTTAATCATCAGAAGCTCAAAATTATATGTTATCTGAACTAAATAAATTATTATAAAGTTGATTTGACAAAAGAAAATATGTTGTGATAACAAATCTTGAAAATATTTGTTATCACAAAATATCTATGATGACATGTATCTATAGGTACATGTCATCATAGATCCTGCCGGCAGGTGGCAGTGTGTTCCTACTTATTATTTCTACTTATCAAGACCACACTGTAAAAAAATATTGTTGGTTTAACTTAAAAGAGTAAGTAACCTGGTTGCCTTAAAATTTTAAGTTAATTGAAATGGAAAATGTGAGTTAATACAATGAAGGATAATGATTTAAATCATCAGAAACTCAAAATTAAATGTTATCTTAACTAAATAAATTATTATAAAGTTGATTTGACAAAAGAAAAAATGTTGTGATTACTAATCATGAAAAGTTTTTTTTTTTTTTTTTACATCATATATTACCATTATTGTTATAAGATATCTTCACGATCTTCTTTATGGAATACCTTGTGTACTGTGTATCAGTTTTGTTATGGAGATCATGTGATTTTACTGCCGCGCTGTTAAACTTAAGCGCAAGAGAGATTAACAAATAAAAAACTGTTCATTCTTATTCCTCGATAAAGACAAGCAGCGCTTCAGGTCAAGGATCTGTCATGCACAATGAAATAATGCTCCAGTTTAACAGCTGAGTGCCTTCATAATATTGAGGATTATATCTTATTACATTAGAGAAAGGGGTCAAATCTATTTTAAAGAAGTGTATTCTGGATACGTGACGTCTTTATCTCTCGTCTGTCGCATTCATTTGAGAACTTTGCATTGCATTAATCTTAATGAAGGTCTACGTGGCGTGCGGGGACAGATACGGGGTGTCCTTGGCAGTGCGGGCAGCAGTCACTCACTTTATTATGCTAACTTTCCTCCATTGTGGCTCTTATCTGGAGATATCCACTGATGCTCAATGACCTTCCCTGAGTCCTAAATCAGATTGCAGAGTATAGCATAAAAGGAAAAACACTCACTAACCCCATCGACTGCAGAGAGCGGTGTCATGGCTCTCCTGTTAAAGCATGCCAAGAGTCACGAAAAATGAAATAAAGCTGTGAAATTTTTATGTTTTCCCGGCTAAAAGAGGGATGAGGAGGCCATCAGAGCCTCCATATCGAGGATCAGCAATTTCACCCGTTTTAAACTTTTCACCCTAAAATAAATAAAAAAAATCTGTCATAATTTATTCGCTCTCATTCACTTCAACAGTGAATCGTGTCCACAGCTCTCCATGATGCACATTTCATTTATTCAGGAAATGAACACGGCAGGTAGATGTATTTGTCCATTCAAAAATCTATTTTTGCTTTCACTGTAAAAAATATTGTTGGTTTAACTTAAAAAAGTAAGTAACCTGGTTGCCTTAAAATTTTAAGTTGATTGAACTGGAAAAAGTGAGTTAATACAATGAAGGAGATTAATTTAATCATCAGAAACTCAAAATAATAAGTTATCTCAACTAAATAAATTATTATAAAGTTGATTTGACAAAAGAAAATATGTTGTGATAACAAATCTTGAATATATTTTTTTTTTACAGTGTGTGTAATATTCATACTATAAGTAAAATGATGCTCTGTGTTTTTTGTACTTGCGCTTTACACAAAAAATAAAGGTTCCAAGAAGGTTTTACAGTTTTTCCGAATTGCTAAAACACATTTCTCGAAACCTTAAATGCAAAAACAAATCTTCAAACGACACACTACATTCAGAGAACCTCTGACTCTTCTGGAAAAATCCAACAGATGCCTCAAAACCATATTATCTGTGCTCAAAATCAACCGACGGTTACAGATCATACACAATAATATGAACACTAGATCATCCATTACTACATCAAAAAATGGAGAACACAGAATCCAAAACATGTGGTTACAGAACAAAAGTATATTATAACAAAGTAAACAAATTTTGCAATTACTGTACATAAAAAAACACATAAACACAACTTACAGTGTAAATTGTATAGGTATGTCTGTTTATTCAGCACCTACATACTGTGAAAAAACACAGTAACCCAACCACAAAATGCCAAAAAGGTCTCTCAAAAGAGTTGTGCAACTGCAAAATCTCAACAAAAGATTCACTCTGCCTCAGTGTCACGTCTTCTTGTTTGTCCACATCACAGGCAATGTTGTTTCTTCCCAGGAAAAGGGAAAATCCGGATCTGGTGTGCCGGATCCACTCTCGTCCTCATCCTCCTTGTTCACCACATACACTCTTAGAAGAAAAGGTTCTACATAGAACCTTAAAAGGTTCCATCAGCGCTACGTATTTGGAACCCCTAAAAGGTTCTATACACTCTTAAAAAAGGGTTCCTCTTGGTTCTAAATAGAACCCTGGGGTTCCATACTTGGCCAATAGAACCTTTTACCAAAAAAAATGGTTCTATATAGAACCATTTTGGAGTTCCATACATGAAGCGGGGGATGGAACCATTTCTGGTTCTAAATAGAACCATTTCTTCTAAGAGTCTCCCTCTTACTATATTGTTTCCATCCATTGTTGGTATCAACATTCAGTGCAACATTTTGAGTCATTGTTGGCACTCTGAACTGACTTGTGTTAGTGAAGTTCACAACGTAATTTCTGGAGGAGTGAACCCATCTAACCTTTCAATTAACCACCGGAGCAAAAGCAGCCGCTCACCTTGCTGTTTTGGCATCCCTCCACCTCCCCAACTCCACCGACATCATTTAGGCACCTAACTCATCTTCCAAGCATTAGTAATCCCACCGGGGGGTGTCTCGAAGCTTCCTCCAAGCCAAAGACGCTTAATCTTATTAGCTTAAAGATTATATGGGTGAATGAACACGTGAATGTATACAGCCTGTGTTTAGCGGTTTTGAAACATAAGTGTTTAGAGTGTTTGAGATTTGCAAATGTAATCTTACACTCTAAAAATGCTGGGTTGTTTTAATCCAATTTTGGGTCGAATATGGACAAACCCAGCCATTGGTTACATTTTTAATTACATTTTTAACCCAATGTTTGAGTTTGTCCCTATTTGACCCAAAATTGGGTTAAACAATCCAGCATTTTTTTTTAGAGTGTAACAACCTAGACTTGTGTAACATTTTAAGGAAAGAGTGATTTATTCAAAACATTGGCTATTGAGAACGGGATTTAGTATTTTGGCAATTCAGAAAAAACTGTGATGCAATAGAATAACCATTTTTGGTTCCCCAAATAACCTGTAAGTGAACTGTTCTGAAAAGAATTATTATTGTAAAAAACATAAAAAAAATTCTAAAGAACCCTTTTGGAAAGGTTCAGAGAATGTTAAAGGTTCTTCTTGGAACAATCAATGGCTATAAAATACATAAATACGTTTAAGAGTGTACATATGATTTCGGTGTTTTTAATAGGTTTTAAAAACAGATAACCTTTGTAGATTACCAACATTGTGGGATTTGGAACAAGGGAAATTGATTAATAAACATAATAAATAATGGTGTTTTTTTTTGAAAATGTAAAAATGCAGAACGTTTTCTGTAATGGGCAGGTTTAGGGGTTGGGATAGTGTAAAGGGAGAGAATATACAGTTTGTTCAGTACTCTCCATCTATGGAGAGTCCCCACAAGTATGTGTGTGTGTGTGTGTGTGTTCCTGGTAAACCCTACTTTGTGGAGCCCAAATGTCCCCAGAAAGACATTTGGTTTTAAGCTTTTAAATCTTTATGATTTTTTTCAATTTATATTGCGATGTTTGGCTTTATTTTTATTTTCTTGCCCAAATATTAACGTGAACAATTGTACCGACAAACTACAAATATTGATTTGAGGTGTTAGAATACTTTAGAATATGAAATATATTTGTACTTCATCCCTAATGCCTAGTACTGTTCGTCTTTCTATAAACTTATATTTTAATAAACATTTGGTGTTTCTCTACAGAGGACAACAATAGCAGGTCTCAGGGGGGATAGGTGTTCCTCTTGAGGATCTTGAGAGGAAAGCTTGACATGAGGAAAGATAAATGAGAGCAGGAAGAGGACATTGAGTCAGATATACTACACGGGTACAGCTTTTGCACTGTTATATATCTGTGACGGCTCAGCACAAGATCACATGCCCCGTTTCCGGCTCTGCCCGCTCTATTCTATTCCAGGAGGGAGCGAGACGCCCTTGTGCTCTCTGTTTACAAAGCCCAACTAATGTCTGATGGACAAAATGTGACATGGGACTCTTTGAAGAACTGTGAAGAGCCAAAGCCTTTTCCCCTGTTAACGTGAGCACACGGGCAACCGTACGGCCATCTGTCTTTTGGAAGCCGTGTGTCAGTGCTTTGAAATTTGCTTTGAAAATGACCTTGCCACCACAAACCTGTTGTCAAATGCAAGTCAATTGTGAAAGAGATCATTGCGTTTGCATTGAAAACCGAGGAGCATATGTTGAGAAGGGTGGGATAAGGCTCCTGTGTGGTTAGTCACTCTTTATATAAATCTGGTACTCTGATGGAAAGAGCACCTTGAATTTCTACTGATCCAGGCTGGTTCAAACAAATGAATGCTGACAAACCGGCACAGTGTTTTGGGGGAAGATGGCTGACCAAAGAAATGTTGCCGAGTAAATGAAGACTGCTGCCTTGAAATGGATTGAATAGTGGAGTTTTGTGTATTTCCAGATGCATTTTGCTATTGATCAAATCAAAAGGCTTGCAGTCATGAAATATGATAAGTTACTCAATCAGTTACTTTTCCCTTTTTAGCAGTTGCACCTCATTGCAGTACACAAGATCCAGGGGGCGGAGTCGAATACAGATCTGATGGGTGGAATTGGGTAGATTTTGGGGTGGGGTTAGGGATCAGGGGGTGGAGTTGGGTAGGTTAAGGGGTGGGGTTAGGGATCAGGGGTGGAGTTGGGTAGGTTTAGGGGTGGGTTTAGGGATCATGAGTTGGAGTTGGGTAGGTTAAATGGTGGGGTTAGGGATCAGGGGTGGAGTTGGGTAGGTTTAGGGGTGGGGTTAGGGATCAGGGGGTGGAGTTGGGTAGGTTAAGGGTGGGGTTAGGGATCAGGGGTGGAGCTGGGTAAGTTTAGAGGTGGGTTTAGGGATCATGAGTTGGAGTTGGGTAGGTTAAGGGCTGGGGTTAGGGATCAGGGGTGGAGCTGGGTAAGTTTAGGGCTGGGGTTAGGGATCAGGGGTGGAGCTGGGTAAGTTTAGGGGTGGGTTTAGGGATTAGGGGGTGGAGCTGGATAGGTTTAGGGGTGGGGTTAGGGATCAGGGGGTGGAGCTGGGTAGGTTTAGGGGTGGGATTAGGGATCCGGGGGTGGAGTTGGGTAGGTTTAGGGATCATGGGGTGGAGTTGGGTAGGTTTAGGGGTGGGGTTAGGGATCAGGGGGTGGAGCTGGGTAGGTTTAGGGGTGGGATTAGGGATCCTGGGGTGGAGTTGGGTAGGTTTAGGGGTGGGGTTAGGGATCAGGGGGTGGAGCTGGGTAGGTTTAGGGGTGGGCTTAGGGATCCGGGGGTGGAGTGGGTAGGTTTAGGGATCATGGGGTGGAGTTGGGTAGGTTTAGTAGTGGGGTTAGGGATCAGGGGTGGAGCTGGGTAAGTTTAGGGGTGGGCTTAGGGATCCGGGGGTGGAGTGGGTAGGTTTAGGGATCATGGGGTGGAGTTGGGTAGGTTTAGTAGTGGGGTTAGGGATCAGGGGGTGGAGCTGGGTAGGTTTAGGGGTGGGATTAGGGATCCGGGGGTGGAGTTGGGTAGGTTTAGGGGTGGGGTTAGGGATCAGGGGGTGGAGCTGGGTAGGTTTAGGGATGGGATTAGGGATCCGGGGGTGGAGTTGGGTAGGTTTAGGGATCATGGGGTGGAGTTGGGTAGGTTTAGGGATCATGGGGTGGAGTTGGGTAGGTTTAGTAGTGGGGTTAGGGATCAGGGGCTGGAGCTTGGTAAGTTTAGGTATATGTAAGCTGGGAGGAGTTGGATCTAGATATCTGACTCCTCCCCGTGGATTTCACGTTCTGCAGTGAGGACCATCTCCTTTTTAGAGCATGATTATACTTTCATTTCATAATTTATTAATTTTGCATCACCAGTTTTCCTGTTTATGTCTGGAAAGCTGCTTTGAAACTATCTGTATTGTATAAAGCATACAGAAATAAATGTTATTTGTAAATTCTTTATTTACTTAAAACCTCAACTTTATAGTGATAACCCCAAAGCTAACTTCCTGAATAGATTAATACTATTAATATGCATCTATAATAATCAATAACACATGCATACAGACAGACAAACATGTTGTTGTTAATGATGATGATGATGGCGTTGATAATAATAAGTGACAATTAGTGCTGTCAAATCAATTAATAGCGATTAGTCACATCTAACAAAAGTGTGTGTGCATGTTACAAAATATGCTAGACACGATTAATCGATTTGAAAGCACTAAAAATTAATACTTATTATTATTGCAAGTGTAAATTACAAATATCTTATTATGTAACTGTAGATGTTTGATCATCGACAACATTTTTTTTTTGACATATAGTGAAATGGACTTGAAGAAGGCAGGCATGCAGCAGTCGGGATTGATGGAAATGCAAACGGATTGCTTTCTCCAGGTATTACAGACCTCCTTAGTTTGAGCAAGCTTTCCTTGTTGATCCAGTACGCAGCCCGTGTCCTTCTGCATTATCTGCTCTTTGCAAGCAATCCATAGAAACTAATGAAATGTATCTCTAATTAATGTAACGCATTAGCCAGTATCTGAGTCTTGATGAAGGACCCGATAAAAGTTTGCTTAAGCAATAATGAGATTCAGAGAAATTCCAGATAGGATTTCTTTCTCGTTAGATGCTTTAGTCCCCACGGGGAGAGCAATAACATATCAGTGCGTAATCTACAATCGGAGACGCAATTTACATAATCGCACCTAAAAGGCTTACTTGCGCACAGTGTCAGTGAGCAACTGCCCGAATGGATTTACAACATCCTCAAAAACAAATAAATAGACTCATTTTCATAACAAGGCTCTTTCTTCCCGATCAATACTAATCCCGAAGCAAATTTCTGGGAGGGAATAAGGCCGTAAATCCAGAAGTGAATCCATGATGTGTGAGATTTACACTCCTCCCATAATTGTAATATCAGTGTCTAATTATGAACTGTAATCCTGCAGTTAAATGACTGCTCACTCACACCACCTGAAAACACAGTACAACTTCTCCATTCTCAGTCTCTCTGCAGGAGATTTAATTAAAGCTTAAGTTATTATTGCTCATTTAGAATACCATGACACAAGACTTCAATCAACTTCAATTAGAGAACCAAGAGCGTGTTTGACATCATCACCGTCTATTCTTACAACAGGAAGTTTTAAACTAGATCAAGACAAAGTGGTTTCATGGATATTGAAGTGTGTTTCCCTCTCAGGAAAACTGACGCATGGTCAATGCCTTCCACACTTCATGCATGTCATCCAAGATGTCCATGTCTTTCTTTCTTCAGTTGAAAAGAAATTAAGGTTTTTGATGAAAACATTGCAGGATTTTTCTCCATATAATTGACTTCAATGGGAACCAAACGGTTTAAGGTCCAAATGAGAGTTTCAGTGCAGCTTCAAAGGGCTTTAAACGACACCAGACGATGAATAAGGGTCTTATCTAGCGAAATGATTGGTCATTTCAAAAATAAATAAAGTTTTATAAGCACAAATGCTCTGTTCTGTGATGTGTGTTCGTGACTCTCCTGTTCACCAAAATGAACAAATCTTTTTTCGAGTCATTTCGTTGAATGAACCAAATGACTCGCAAAAAAGATTCGTTCATTATCCTAGCCGTCACGGTATCTACGAATAGGGAACTCCATTAATGATTTCAATGAGAAACCTTTGGCTTCATACACAGACGCTTTGGACAGGGGAATGTTAATGTCATATCGAAATTATATATTGGGTTATAATTTTGCCATTATGAAATGTTGTGTTGTGAATCTCAATTTAATCAGCCATTTTTGCTTTTCACAGATTAAAAATCTGATCTAGACTATTCATTTGTGGTGTGAACAGAACTAATGAAAACTGAACCAACTCAATCCAATCTCTGGGGACGGTAAAGGAAAATGAGCCAATACTCTAAACTCTTAGAAGAAATGGTTCTATTTAGAACCAGAAATGGTTCCATCCCCCGCTTCATATATGGGACTCCAAAATAGAACCTTTTTTTTTTGGTAAAAGGTTCTATTGGCCAAGTATGGAACCCCAGGGTTCTATATAGAACCCAGAGGAACCCTTTTTTTAAAGTTTATAGAATCTTTTAGGGGTTCCAAATACGTAGCGCTGATAGAACCTTTTCTTCTAAGAGTGTATTTTACATGAAATGTGTTTTTTTTTCCGCAAGGAGACAAAGAACAATCGGTCTGTCTAATGGGAACTCATTGTTTTATTTGTGTTTAGGGGTTTCATTCCTTTTATGGCATTTCATACACAACCTTGATAGGAATAAATGTGATATGAGAAGTAGAAACAGATGTGACGGGTAATTCTTCAATTAGAGGACATTTTCTGGCCCCTAGAATGGGAAACAATAAAAATGTTAAATAGCAAACAACTTTAATTTTGTTTGTTTCTCTTTAATTCCATTTTTTTCATATCATGTAATTGTATCTCATATGTTGTCATGAGAGTCTGTTGGTAAAGTAAATGCCACATTTATTGTGCAGACAGGAAAGATAGACTCATATTCATTTTCTTGAATTCATTCACTGCAAGAGAATTAGAAATAACTTAATCTCACATTTATGTTTTTTAGGAGTGAATGCCCAACATGACATCACGTTTCATTTGACGGTAAACAAATGCCTGGCATATCCTCGTTTTAGATATTAAATTCTCCAATTCAGACAGGCCATAATTTTTGAGCTGTCATTTTGTGGACAGACATACAGTATTTTCTGTGCATGGTTGGAAAAGAGCTTTACGAAAAGAGGATCATAAATAGAACTCATTCTCATGCACTAAACAATCACGTTCATATGCAAATGGTGCAAATGGCAGAGCTGGAGATTTCTGATTGAAAGATAGAGCTTGTTGTGAAAAGAAATCACATTCAGCCACTGGATTGGGCCACTTGAAATATGATCAAATCGTGAAGAAACTGCGGCCGCCCGCCACTATTTTTACACCGTGGCACATGCACTTACTCTCAGCCATTGAAACGATTTCAAGGAGCGGACTTAAGTGTTTACAACGGCTCGAATCATTGAAGAGAACAGAGACCCAGGCTGAGGTTGCTTGCCTGCCAGTGTGATCTTAATTTCCTCGTCTTTGATCCGTCCATGAAATAAAAGCACATTTGAAATATACTGCTCAATCGGACATAAAAATTTGTGACTGGTGTTTATCCAAAACATTGCCAATATTAAACACTTGAAATATTGTGCAGTTTATTTGCTCGAAAATGTTTTGCGGAAACTTTGCGTTCGCTCGTAAAACGTTTTGCGGAATCTTTTTTCGTTCGCTCGTAAAATATTTACGGAAACTTTGCGTTCGCTCGTAAAATGTTTACAGAAACTTTGCGTTCGCTCCTAAAACGTTTTGCGGAAACTTTGAGTTTGCTCATAAAATGTTTACGGAAACTTTGCGTTCGCTCGTAAAATGTTTTGCATAAACTTTGCGTTCGCTCATAAAATGTTTACGGAAACTTTACGTTCTCTTGTAAAATGTTTACAGAAACTTTGCGTTCACTCATAAAATGTTTTGCGGAAACTTTGCGTTTGCTCGTAAAATGTTTACGGAAACTTTGCGTTCGCTCGTAAAACGTTTTGCGGAATCTTTTTTCATTCGCTCGTAAAATATTTACGGAAACTTTGCGTTCGCTCGTAAAATGTTTACAGAAACTTTGCGTTCGCTCGTAAACGTTTACAGAAACTTTGCGTTCGCTCCTAAAACGTTTTGCGGAAACTTTGCGTTTGCTCATAAAATGTTTACGGAAACTTTGCGTGCGCTCGTAAAATGTTTTGCATAAACTTTGCGTTCGCTCATAAAATGTTTACGGAAACTTTACGTTCCCTTGTAAAATCTTTACAGAAACTTTACGTTCACTCATAAAATGTTTTGCGGAAACTTTGCGTTTGCTCGTAAAATGTTTACGGAAACTTTGCGTTCGCTCGTAAAATGTTTACAGAAACTTTGCGTTCACTCATAAAATGTTTTACGGAAACTTTGCGTTCGCTCGTAAAATGTTTACGGAAACTTTGCGTTCGCTCGTAAAATGTTTTGCATAAACTTTGCGTTCGCTCATAAAATGTTTATGGAAACTTTACGTTCCCTTGTAAAATGTTTACAGAAACTTTGCGTTCACTCATAAAATGTTTTGCAGAAACTTTGCGTTCGCTCGTAAAATGTTTGCGGAAACTTTGCGTTCGCTAATAAAAGGTTTGTGGAAACTTTGCGTTTCGTTCGTAAAATGTTTGCGTTCCCAGATAAACTTTGAGTTCACTTCCAAAATGTTTGCGTTCCCCTGAGAAAATATGCATTTTCTTGCAAAATGTTTGCGTTTCCCCCAAAAAATGTTGTGTTCACTTGCAAACCATTTGCGTTACCCTGAGAAACTATGCATTCACTTGCAAAATGTTAAAAGGTAAAAAAGGTAAGAAAATGACTCTGGGGTGAGTTAATTCCTTTAACCAAAATCAGAGCTTTGAATGAGGTTGAAGTAAATATACACACTTCCCACACACTCACTTGTGGAGCCTCAGGATCCGCTCAGCAGGTTTCATCTTGACCTCTTTTTAGCATGCCGAGAGCTCTGCCCGGGGAACAGCCGTCCAAATGATTGGCTCAACTTTACAGGAGTTTTGAAACACGCAGGCTTTGGATGGCTGGTCTCGCAAGCACCTATTTTGCATCGCTAATCACCTGCTAAGCAGTTTTGCTGTGTGGAGGGCATTCGGCAATTAGACGGAGGCAGGTGTTAATTGGTCTCTGAAAACAGGGAGGTTGGAGACTGTGGCTGCCAAACCCTCACGGGTCTGCGAGACCAGGCTTTGATCTGACAGTTGATTTGCAACATCAAAGCTTGTTATCAGCACACTTATTAGCATACAGACCTCTTGACCTGTTATCAATAAAAAATAGTACAGCGAGCAGGCTCAGGCAAATCCTGAAAAATTGAAGAATTTTTTTCTCTTTTAATGCAGGAAGTCTGCATACCTATATGCCTGCAGGGACAGGGTGCATCATTTTTGGGGACAGGGACATACTGGATAGGATTTTTCTCCATCTCTGGTAAGATACTAATCATGATGATACACTCTTAGAAGAAATGGTTCTATTTAGAACCAGAAATGGTTCCATCCCCCGCTTCATATATGGAACTCTATATAGAACCATTTTTTTTTGGTAAAAGGTTCTATTGGCCAAGTATGGAACCCCAGGGTTCTATATAGAACCCAGAGGAACCCTTTTTTAAGAGTGTATAGAACCTTTTAGGGGTTCCAAATATGTAGCGCTGATAGAACCTTTTAAGGTTCTATATAGAACCTTTTCTTCTAAGAGTGTATGACAATCATAGAGTGAAAGTTTATCATTTGGATGTTTTGTCTTGCCAATTTACATTCATATGCATTTAAACACAGAAGAAGAGACTAAAATAGAGAGAGAGAGGAGCGTTTCAGACAGTGTTCTAACAACTCTTTCACTTTTACTTGCGCATTTTTTTTTAATGGACACACACAAAATCCTGAGATCAGTAAGTTTACTATTATGTTTATTTTTTTTTAAAGAAATTAATACTTTTATTCAGTAAGAATGCATTAAATTTATCAAAAGTAATGTTACAAAAGATTCAACATAATACTAAAAAATGTGTTTCTTTGACACAAAATCAGCATTTTTTTATGATTTTCGAAGAAGAAGAAAAAAGATTCCAATGTATTTTTTTTTTATCAAATAAATGCAACCTATGTTGAGCATAAGAGACATACAAATGTCATAGACCCCAAACTTTTAAATGGTGATATGAGTATGTGTTTTTTTCTGGAAATATGTGTATACTTGTGGTTTAACTAAAATATTTCAATGTAAAGCCTTTCTTAGATTAATATGATGAATTACCACTGTAAAAATGAATGTGCTTTATTTAATAATAATAAAAAAAAAAAATGTGGCTAGAGATTACAAGCAATATTATTAATTCAATTGAACAAATTAGAATTGAGATATATTTAATCAACTTAATTCATTAAAAGTTAACCATTTAAAATCAGTATTTTTTTTTGTTTAGTAAATTTAAGTCACCATTATGGTGATCAGTGTTTGTTTTAGGTTTCTCCTTCAGTGACTCTGCTTGTTAACATCAGGTGTCTTCAATGTTGCCAATATAAAATAACGAGTTCTCAATTAATCTTTGACGTCTGTCTGTTATTGAGATATTTTTGTTTAATTTTTTGGTGTAAACTTTACTCATTTTAAATTGATAACTTTTAAGGAATAATTTGACTCATTATTACTCAATTCTAATTTGTTCAATTGAATTAATAATATTGCTTGTAATCTGTTGCCACAATTTTATTGATTAGATAAAGCGTATTCATTTTTACAGTCGATTCTGCATGTTGTTTCCCACATCAACACAGTTCGATTCAAATTCAGGAACTGAAACGGCATTGACTTCTGACACGACCCTAATGCTGAGGGCATTTACATAAAAACGAATAGACGCAGCCCCGAATGAAGAGGGCCAGAACAAAGAGCTCGATTGATCGCACTAACAGCTTGCCATTTGATCGCCGACAGGCGGGAAGACTTGGAGGTCTTGTGTTTCTACCACTGCCAAACCCAATTTTATAAGACTTTAAATATAGGCATGAACGATTGCTTAGTGTGCCAGTGGGAGGCGAACAAATACATCTAGCTTAGATGAATTATGAAATCAAACATACTTCAGAGTATTAGCATCCTTTTCAGAAAGACAAAAATCAGGAGGAACTCGCACAGATTTGTGCCAAGGTAAGCACTAAATTCCCATTGCATAGAGAGTTTTACTCTGGTCTATTTTAAGCATGCAAAGAGAATATGACGAGGAACTGCAAATAAAGTGTGGAGAGTCTCTTTTTGTGCCACTAGAAGTGCAGAACTCTACAAAATAAGTTCAGATTTGTCACGAGTCATCATATTTTTCCAGTTGCAAATCAAGGCGGAATAACTGGCCATTTCATCTTGCTTTTTAGCTCTATGCCAATGTGACAGTATCATAACTCTCTTTTATCACATTCCAGAGTTTGTTGCATTATTGATGCCAAGCGTTCTTTGGATCCCCAAGGAAGGCCATTTTAAATCACTTAAACCAGTTCTGTGTACCGCCGCCTTGCCAACTTTTCAGACGCAGACTCTGACAAACTGCAGGTAAGGCGTCGAGACCAAGGCGACATTGTTATTCTGATGAGGAGAAAGCACAGCTTCGACTCTCATCATTTTGGGGCCTCCGGAGGGCAAACGCAGCACAACACACACAGCAAAGAACACAGCGGTGTGAATCAAAGTGTGACCAAACAATTGCTGGATTTTCCAAGGTCATTCCAACACAAGCAAAAAACAAAACAGTCTGGCGTGCATTCGTGACAGAATTAAAACTGGGAAATTAGTGTTGACATGCATGTTAAATTTAGGCATTTCTGTCTAACAGTCGTACAAAGATCATTTATTTTTACTGACCACCACCCATAAAAAAAATAAATCTTAATTTAATAGAAAAGACATTAAACTGAGTGTTATTTTTTTTTCCTGAGGGTATCACAACAGATCTCAAATTGTGACCAAAACTCTTTATTTTGGACATTGGTACCATGTAAATATTGAAGTATTTGACTGTGAAAATAATACACTACCATTTAAAAGTTTGGGGTGGGATTATTATTATTATTTTATTCAGCATAGACGTATTGACCAAAAGTGACAGGTAAAGGGGCTATATGTATTTTTTAGCGGCCTCTATCTGTGATGTTTCATTTTGCAAGCAATTTTTACAAGAGCGCTCGTGGTCTTGCGCATGCTCAAACTAGGGATGGGCGACGATTAATCACATCCAAAATAAAAGTTTGTGTTTATATAATATACGTGTGTGTGGTGTGCATAATTAATTTGTATATATAAATACCCACACATGCATGTATATATTTAAGAAAAATATGTAATTAATATATCAAATATTTATATATAATATTAT
This sequence comes from Pimephales promelas, assembly GCF_016745375.1. The sequence continues at coordinate 37,239,066 of NW_024121099.1, forward strand.
GTATAAATATATAAAGTATATACTTGCAAATATTTCTTAAATATATACATTCAAGTGTGTGTATTTATATATACAAATTAATTATACACACTACACACACATATATTATGTAAACACAAACTTTTATTTTGGATGCGATTAATCACGATTAATCGTTGCCCATCACTAGCTCAAACAGAAGAGCGATCACTCATGGTACGCGAGAAAGCATCACACAACATGCTGGAAACTCAATCTTAAGCACGAATGTCATTTCTCGTGGCATTTATACGCCAAAAATAGTTTTTGCATGTATATGGTACGCGTTTTTCACGTGCATATGATACGCACTTTTTGGTGTATAATACGTACTGTACTGTAGTAGTAATACCCCCCCCCAAAAAAAAAAAAATTAAAATAAATAAATAAATTCAGCTTTGATCACAGGAATACATTACATTTTATAATAAATTCAAATAGAAAACAGTTATTTTAAATTGGAATATTTCAAAGTTTGAATAAATGCAGCCTTGAAGAGCAAAAGATTCCATAAAAATAAAATAAAACATAAAAAAAATCTTAACCGACCCCAAACTAAAATAAAACATAAAAAAAATCTTAACCGACCCCAAACTTTTGAACGGTTTATATTTGAAAGCACTTACACTGTAAAAAAATATTGATGGTTTAACTTAAAAAAGTAAGTAACCTGGTTGCCTTAAAATTTTAAGTTCATTGAACTGGAAAAAGTGAGTTAATACAATGAAGAAGATTAATTTATTCATCAGAAACTCAAAATAATATGTTATCTGAACTAAATAAATTATTTAAGTTGATTTGACAAAAGAAAAAATATTGTAATTACTACACTGTAAAGAAAATTGTTGGTTTAACTTAAAAAAGTAAGTAACCTGGTTGCCTTAAAATTTTAAGTTGATTGAACTGGAAAAAGTGAGTTAATACAATGAAGGAGATTAATTTAACCATCAGAAACTCAAAATATTAAGTTATCTCAACTAAATAAATTATTATAAAGTTAATTTGACAAAAGAAAATATGTTGTGATAACAAATCTTGAAAATATTTGTATTGTGGTATTTGGTATTGTGGTATTATGGTATTTGCATCGGATTTCACTGTACCACCACTGAATCAGTCACTTTTATGCCATCACATCATTTAACACAAATATTCCAGTGTTGATGGTCTCTTATCTACAGTATGCTTGATAAAAATATATATTTTTCCCAGCAGGCGATGCAGGGAGAGCTGTGTAAATCTGATCTAATGGCATAAACACAGAGTGAAGTTCCAGATTAAAGGATGGAGCGTGTGTGTCAACAGCTGTCGTGACCGCAACCACCGCGAGTAACCAGCTGTGCTTGGCACACTTGTGGATTTGTGATAAATCACATTTTCTCCTTGATGCTTCCTCTTTGGAATAAATGAGAATCATGTGAATTTGTGCTGTTTCACTCACTGGGACGGGATCTCATTGATCCTCACACATGCACCTTTTGTAATTTCAGAGTCATGTCATGTGATGTGATGTTTCAGCAGGACTAGAGATGACTGAGACCAGAGGTATTGCATTGCAAGTTACGTGCATTATGTTTGGAAATAACTACACAATCATATTGGACTCAAACAGTAGTTTGTGGCGCTAGCAACATCACGGTCATTGGTTTGATTACTAGGAAATACTGTACATGAAATTATCAAATTGATCTGAGATGCAATCTATGGTAAGTTGCTTTGGACAAGGCTGCCTTTGTTATCAAAAATACAGTAAAATTAGAAATATTGTGAAATATTATTCCAATTTAAAATAATTGCTTTCTATTTGAATATATTTTAAAATGTAATTTATTCTTGTGATCAAAAGCTGAATTTACCGCATCATTACTCCAGTCTTCAGTGTCACATGATCCTTCAGAAATCATTCTAATATGATGATTTGCTGCTCGAGAAACATTTATTATAATTAGCAATAATGTTGAAATCAGTTGTGCTGACTAGCTGAGAAGTGGATGAATAGAAAGTTAAGAAGAAAAAAAAACACCATTTATGTAAAATTTAAATCTTATGTGAAAGTCTTTACAGCCACACTATAGGTCAAAATTATGGTGAATAAAAGTTTTAATTCCTTTCAAACAACAAAAAATATTTCTGACCTCAAACCGTTAAATGGTACTGTACCCTTTCAAACAATTCATTTATTAACTGACAAATATACGTAAATATATATATATATATATATATATATATATATATATATATTAGACCCAGACCGATATATTGGCAGACCGATATTATCGGCCGATATTAGGCATTTTCCAAACTATCGGTATCGGCAGTTATAATGGCCGATAAATGAATATTTCAAAAATAAAATAAAAACGGACGAAACACGCTTGAACCATGTCATGAGTGTTGGAGTTGTATAGTTTGTCCACCAGAGGGCACTCTACACCGTTCCTGTTGGCAACACTCGTTGAGTTGGTCACGATACATACATTGCTTGAATAACAATTAAAAGATCATCCCCATCAGTTCTCTTAACTCAAATAAGCATGACAAAATTTGTGACTATCATGTCCAGTTTCAAATAAATAAATAATATATCGGCCGATATATCGGAAAATATCGGATTTTAAAACCCAAAAATATTTGTATCGGTCTTCAAAATCCTTTATCGGTCGGGCTCTAATATATATATATATATACATAGGCTATGATTATTTGCACAGAAAAAAAATCTGTCTTTTAACTTGTAACTATATAACCCAAGTCGTTGTTCCAGCGCTGATTATGGCCTATATATTTTATATATATATATACACTTTACAAATATGCTAAAATATATATATATATATATACTTGGGTTATATAGTTACAAGTTAAAAGACAGATTTCTTTTGTCTGTGGAAATAATCATAGCCTCTGAAAGAACCCGGATCATTCCTTTCACACTGAGCACAACTGTACGCTCTTCAGGCTATAAGAGATTTGAAGAGAATGTGATGTCAAATATATCCATCAAAGACTGTAAGCGCAGACCCTGGTAACCTTGAACACAGCGTTTATGATTTCCCCCTCAAGCCAACCCGTAATCACAGCAGCTTTAAAAGTCGTCCGTTTCATTCTGTGAGACTTTGAATAGCGAGCTGTGTGGAGATGGCAATTCACTGCTGTCTCCAAACAACTTTTCAGTATAAGGAAAGCCATTAAAATAGGACTCTAGCTCTGCTCCAGCCTTGACTTTAGCTGTAAACTTCTAGTGTTTCATTCTGTGGTGCAACTACAAGCCAGTTTCTTTCTCCAAACACACTCTTTAGTCAATTACTGTAGAGTAGAGCTGAATTCTGATTTCACGTACTAAAATAACCCAGGTAGGAGCAAATTCATTGTAATGTGTTAATTATGTGAATATGCGATTAATGTCTGCCTTGAGTCTCAATTAGCACAGATGGTGGGATTACACGTGACGGATAGCAGAACCGCAGCAAGAGTGAATCAGAGAGAATCGCATATGACTCCTGATTTTGATATCAATATTAATGCCTTCATATCTTGGCATACACTGTTTGTTCTCTGGAGAACGGCTGCAAAATATGGTAACAGTTTTCTGTTTGCCAAATACACGACGTCTTAAAATCAACAGGCTCCGTGAAGCATCGCCTAAATAATTCAAAGATCGCTCCCGAGATCTTCCCTGTGAAATGTGCCGCACGCAAATCTCAGACAGTTCAATCAAGGCTAGTGTTCAATTATAGGAAACCCGGCTGCGCGAGGCAATTTCTCCTAGATGATTGGTTCGTAGATCTTTTGAAACTTGCAAAAAAAGTGAGACTAAATGCCCAGTAGGATAAAAAGCCTAAACGCATTTGGAGAGTGCATCTGTCATTTCTCGTTTCTCATTTCTGTGTGCTGGTTGTTGGATCATTGCCTGGAAGTCAGTTTGTAGTTAAACAGTATACTTTCAATAGGTCTTGGAGACATCTGAAGGCTGTCCTTTAACTTTCTTGTGAGATATGAGCAAAATATTGGTGGTTTAATTCCATGGACTACATCCATACAAGTAAAGCCTGTTAACTTCCAGCGGCCCATATTTTAGTAATCATCATAAATTAGGTCATTTGAAAGCTTAAACACTTAAAGTTGGACATTGCCTTACCATGGAAATGCTACTTTAAAACCTTTTAGCAGGCTCAATTTTTACTTTAAAAGGTCCACTGTCTTATGCACATTCTGCAAAAATAAAAAAATAAAAAAAACATTTTAAAGCTACACTGTGTGATTTTTACCCCCATCTAGAGGTGAAAAGGTATATGACAATCTAGTGAATATTAGTTTCTGTTCCTCTCAATTCCGATTTCGGTGGCCAATGTAGTCCAAGATTAACATGGCTTCCAGTTCGACCTCGTCCATGAGTGTTAACTCAAACGTAAACGCGAAAGGCGGAGCTTGAATTAATGGGTATGTCCCTCTTTGGCTAATGTACTTTCAAGATGGAGGGGCAACATGGCGAGCGACATTAGAACCCCTTACCCGTATGTGTTTTCAATGGCATATTATACACTCACGAGAATACTTTATTACTTGAACGAAGTAAATATACATTAATGAGCACATATATTTTAAATGTTTTTAGCTAAGAATAAACTAAAAGAGTTACACAGTGTAGCTTTAAGGTCCACTGAAGTGCCTTGAAATGCACAGCTTTATTCAATGTGTTGACGTTATTTCCACTGAAACAGAAATACAGGGCGGGGCATATCGAACAGCTCCTCCCCTTTTTAAAAACAGCCAATAGCATTTTGTTTATATATCACAGCTCAGCCAGAGCCATTGAATCTGAAATATGTTTTCTGGTCTGCGGGACTCATGTGTATCGTGTCCCTGAACCGGAGCTGCGACGGTTCGCGTGACACAATCGCCTCAATGGAAAGCATATTTACACTGTCTGTCTGAATCGTTCCCTATCCCCTTTATAGTGTACTATGTGCCATTCACCATGTAGAAAATAGTACATGTGTGAACAAGCGAGCAATTTCTGCCACAGCTTAAGCGTATATTTATAATGTAGGGGGCGGGGCTTTGGATTCTAGAGAGCATATGATTGGACAGACAATCTAATAAGAAGCTGAAGTGCAGAGTGATGTCATACAAATCAATAATCCATATTATTGAAAGGGGAGACTGTAAGTTTTTCTTCTAGACGTGCATTTTGTCATTGTTTTAGGTAGCTTATAACAGTAAGACTATATTGGTACTAAAAGCCAAAAAAAAAAAAAATCTATTTTAATTTCATGGGAAATTTTGATTTGACTTTGATTTTCTAATAATTTAGAGTCCAAAAAGGGTTGTAATATATATTTTGAAGAAAAAGAAAAGGATTGTATGCATCAATGGATGAAATTAGATTAAATGGAGACTGTTATGTGTGTGTCTCCTATTTCTCAGATGTTTCTTCTGAAAAAGGCTCCGGTAATCTCATGTGTCGAAATCAACTGTGTGCAGATTTGCCTACTTTGAAACTAAAGTCAAAGATTTCCATATGAACTCGAGTGCAAATTATCGTTCTGTTTAAGATTAAAAGACGATCTGGCAGGAGATGTGCCGTGTTCAATGGTTCTCTTTCAGGTATGGTTTTCCCGTGCCTTTATTTTGATCCCATCACCTGTGATGTGTTCAGAATCGAGAAGGATAGAGAAGAAGGGGGGTTAAATATTCTGGATTTCTGCATGCCATAAATTGCTTTCTGTCAGAGAAATGTAAATCAACATGGCATGAGCAGATTGATGGAGTCGCTGGAGCACTTGAGGCTGGCTGCACTTTTATTTGAGGCCAGTGCAAAATGCTGCGTGTTGATGTGGATGGAGAGGGCTTTAATGCACACGGCTGTGAATAATAGACGAAAAGATAAACTAACCAAACTCTTTGCTATGAAAGATTAGACTAATTTTCTGTTTCTGTTTTTAGCTTCTTATTTTTTTTCATAATGCAAGTCATTTTGCGTTCTTTTACATAAATGTATCTTGACATTTCATTTTTAGATATTTATTCTGAAGAACAAGACAAAACCGCTGAGTAATAAATATGTATATTATAACACAATTTGCTTTGTTTAAATACCTGTTCAATTTCTCATTAATGCAATCTAATCAACCAATCACATGGCAGTTGCTTCAATGCATTTAGGGGTGTGGTCCTGGTCAAGACAATCTTCTGAACTCCAAACCGAATGTCAAAAAAAGGTGATTTAAGCAATTTTGAGCGTGGCAAGGTTGCTGGTGCCAGACAGGCCGGTCTGAGTATTTCGCAATCTGCTCAGTTACTGGGATTTTCACGCACAACCATTTCTAGGGTTTACAAAGGACGGTGTGAAAAGGGAAAAACATCCAGTATGCGGCAGTCCTGTGGGCGAAAATGCCTTGTTGATGCTAGAGGACAGAGGAGAATGGGCCGACTGATTCAAGCTGATAGAAGAGCAACTTTGACTGAAATAACCACTCGTTACAACCGAGGTATGCAGCAAAGCATTTGTGAAGCCACAACACACACAACCTTGAGGGGGATGGGCTACAACAGCAGAAGACCCCACCGGGTACCACTCATCTCCACTACAAATAGGAAAAAGAGGCGACAATTTGCAAGAGATCACCAAAATTGGACAGTTGAAGACTGTGTGACGTTTTCATACACTCTTTGTTTTTTAGTTTGTTGGTTCTTTAATGCTGGGGTGCCAGACAAAAGTTCTGTCCTTAATTTAGTTCAGTTTACAAAAACGTTCAAAGGTCTTGCACAGTCTGGTTTGTCTTTCACAAAACCCCTCACTTACTTATTTGAGAAAATAACTGCCAACAATAATACTCACAATAAAAACTCTTAATTAGACCCCTTCTACATTCAATATGACAGACAACTAGAATTCATTCAAATATGTATATTAGCAAATAACACCACAGCTCCAAGTGTCTCAAATAACTTTTTAGTTTGAGTAGAAAGAAGAAAAACAAAACAAAACAAAACCTACCTCACAAGTTTCTTCCACCACAAAGGTTACAAAAAGAAACAAAATGACCAATATCAGCAGTAATTCCAACAGTTCAGTTCATATCGTTCAATAATCCACAGTCAGCAAGGGAACGAGTATATAAATACATCTCCCCAATCAAAAACAGTCAAAAAAGTTAAGTCAAAAAAACAGTCATCCAGAACTGGCCTAGTGTACTCACGAATCCTTCTTCCTTGAGTAGTCCGGTCCACGTTTTACTGGAATTTCCCAGACGTGAGTATGCAGGCTGGAGGCTCCTGATCCATCAATTCCGCCCAGATTTTAGAACTGCTCACTCGTTCTGTTAGCCTCGCAGCGTCTCAACGACCATCCGCTAATCCACCATGACGAGGATACAATGCTTCACTTTTAATGATCCAGAGCGCGATTGATTACATCGCAGCCGTAACACTCTTTTTGCCCGGATAAAACAATAAATCACGGTAGTCTTCAAGCGGAGCTCCGCGAGGTACTCACTGACTGACTTCCAATCGCCGACCTCAACTTCCTTTCCTTGAAGTTTGAACGACGCACGTCATCCAGATAAAGCTGGCTGGGCTTCCGCCTCGTCATCATCTTCGTCGCTATCGTACGACGACCGCAGATTCACATAGCCTACTATATACATTGTTTTGATTTTGTGGATAATGAACTCGGATTATATTACTGATGAAAAATGACTGATAAATCTAGGATAAATAAACATTTAATTGCTTATTTTATGACAACATCGTCACAACTGGAAAAATGTTGCCTGGTCTGATCAGTCTCTTATTTCTGTCGAGACATTCAGATGGTAGAGTCAGAATTTGGTGTTTAAACAGAATGAGAACATGGATCCATCATGCCTTGTTCCCACTGTGCAGGCTGGTGGTGGTGGTGGTGTAATGGTGTGGGGGATGTTTTCTTGGCACACTTTAGGCCCCTTCTTGCCAATTGGGCATCGTTTAAATGCCACGGCCTACCTGAGCATTGTTTCTGACCATGTCCATCCCTTTATGGCCACCATGTCCCCATCCTCTGATGGCTCCTTCCAGCAGGATAATGCACCATGTCACAAAGTTCGAATCATTTCAAATTGGGTTTCTTGAACATGACAATGAGTTCACTGCACTAAAATGGCCCCGATCTCAAATTGAGTATCTTCGGGATGTGGTGGAACGGGAGCTTCGTGCCCTGGATGTGCATCCCACAAATCTCCATCAACTGCAAGATGCTATCCTATCAATATGGGCCAACATTTCTAAAGAATGCTTTCAGCACCTTGTTGAATCAATGCCACGTAGAATTAAGGCATTTCTGAAGACGAAAGGGGGTCAAACACAGTTTTAGTATGGTGTTCCTAATAATCCTTTAGGTCAGTGTATATATATTATTTATAATAACTTGCACAGTTTTGCTTCGGTTTGCCTTTTGAGAAAGTTTATTAATATTAAATCGACTGGAAAACAACACAAAATACTGACAAATATGTATATTTTTCAGTTTATTCATGGAATGTCTGTCATGAAAATTCGAGTGCCGCTCTGCTCCTGACATTACTGTGACCCTGAGAGGCTGTTCTTCCAGCAGGGATGGTGGTCTGTTGATTTTTCCGATCCCATGTGTGTGAAAGCGTGGTGTGGTCTCTCCCATCTGCTGGATGCAGCTCATTAGGATGCGATAGAGATCCCTTCCAAAACAAACCCGGTCTGCGCTCAGAGAATGGGGCTGGTGGTAAACACTAGAGCGACATGACAGCTTCACTCTCACCATCAATAAATCCTCTCGGCTTCACCAGCCTGCCTATGCACACCTGTAAGAGAGAGAGAGGGAGAGAAGGTGAAAATGCAAGCTGTCCCATGACTCAATGACAACAAATGACCCAAAAGAACCAGAACAACTGTGAAATATGATCAATACAAACACCCACCGTTCCACAGACAATTCCCAATATCCCTCATTCAGTTTCAGGAATATTCCTGTTTCTTTTGGTTGTGCTATTATATTATATTATATTATATTATATTATATTATATTCATGTGATTTGTCTCAGAGGCTCACTTTAGAGAAATAAAAAGAGACAGAAATGTGTCACTATAGTTGCCATTCAGTGAGTGTTGAGTCACAAAATGAATGTGGATTACTGCTCAGATCATTTGATCAAAGAATTGCACGAAAAAATGTCCATATTGAGATCTTGGACTTTTGATTGAGATTTTTTGATGTCTTGGCAAATTTGAGCACAGTTCGAGACCTCGAGATCTCTCTTGAGTATGTAAGTCACTCCATTTAATCTTATTTATTTAGGAGATTCAATTAAAGAGATGTCATTTGTGATGCTTCCTATGGGATCACATTGCATGAACTGCACTGCAAACAAAATGCTTTTCTTAATAAGAGATGATAGTCTCAGTCTCCATTCACTTTCATTGCATCTTTTTTTTACAATGTAATAAAAGTGAATAGTGACCAATTTGGTCATTCTACCTCCGTTTGTGTTTCATGACAGAAACTTGGGAACGACACGAGTGAAAAATATACATATTTTTGTTTAGGTACAACTATAAAACAAAATCCCTTAATTAAATTTGAAATCCGGAAAACAAGTCTGACATAATTATGAGAATTATTTTTTTTTTAGGAAAACAAGAAAAATGCAAAGTAAAACTTTATTTATTTATTAACATTTTTCACCAAAATGTACTTTTTTTTATTAGTCAAAGTCCATAAACATGCCTGCCTTGCTGAGCAACATCTTATCTCAGCATAAATGCTTTATGAGCTAAGGGTTTCTTGCTGGCTGACCCGGAAGAGTCACTGGTTAAGCTAGTTTAGAAGCCTAATGGAAACACAAGCAACTAATAATGATGACCAGCATCCAAAACACAACATATGCAGGTGTTCTCAGCAGGGTCGATATGAATTAAACAGGCCTCTGAGAAGGTATCCATATTTAAAAGAGTTCTCTGACATTGAAACACGAGACCAACCGAACCAAAACCTCCCGGAGACAATAGGAATATTTCAGCATTTATGAGCACATCTCCACTTTCAGGTTCAGACCTCATAATTTTCGGGTGTCAGCTCTCCAGTTTTGGAGAATCACACTGTAAAAAATAAAGCGTATTTATAAAAAAATGTTATTTGTTTTACATACTTAAACTTTTGAAATAAAAAAAAATGCAATAAACATTAATTTTATAACATTAAATGTAACATAAAACCCTTAACTGATTAGAAAAAAAACTAAGAAAACTATAAAGAAACAGTTATTTCAACAAAAATACATCAAATGTGAAGTGTCACGCAGGGAATTGTGGGAATGTCAACTGACGTTTTTTTTTCCACTCTAAATTATACTACGAGTTGGTAAATTTAACAGTATTTTACAGTAAAATTACATTTAAATATTCTATCATCAGATCGATCAGAGTCATTTACCATATATAGTAAGGAAAATTTCTGTTAACCAATTAACTTTTTTCACTGTAAATTATACAATGAGTTGTTAAAACGAACGGTATTTTACAGTAAAATTATATTAAATGTACCATCAGTCATTTACCGTATATAGTAAGGAAACTTTGTTAACCAATTAACCTTTTTCACTGTAAATTATACAATGAGTTGTTAAAATGAGCGATATTTTACAGTAAAATTACATTAAATGTACTATCAGTCATTTACCGTATATAGTAAGGAAACTTTCTGTTAACCAAATAACATTTTTTTTTCACTGTAAGTTATACAAGTTGTTAAAATTAACGGTATTTTACATAAAAAAATCAGATCTATCACAGTCATTTACCATGTACAGTAAGTAAACTTTCTGTTAACTAATTAACATTTTTTTACTGTAAATTATACAACGAGTTGTTAAAATTAACAGTATTTTACAGTAAAGATCTAGTCAGATCTATCACAGTCATTTACGGTATAGAGTAAGGAAACTTTCTGTTAACCAATTAATGTTTTTTTCACTGTTACCGTTAAAAACACGATATTTTTTTTACAGCACACACTTAAAGAACATGTGCATTTCTCTGTAATGGAAACAGAGCTCCTGCTGTCTGCAGGTGGAAACATGGTTAACCGCCGCTTACTTATAATCATCATACTCACAGCCACCTGCTGTCAGACACTCTCATGTAATTACAATGGGTTCAATGCTATTTTTAATCTTTGATTTCATACAGTACTTCTTGTTCCATATTTTTTTTACCGCTTTTAGCAGTGTTTCTCAACCGGTGAGTCACGAATTAACAGTGGTCACGGCTTAATGATCATGGGAAGTCCCATGGCCAAACCACTGGCTTATACTTTATAACTTGTACTTTTTATGTCAGGGCAAGAGTAATTCATGTTGTAAAAAAAAAAGTTGCCACATTTATTGTAGAATAAATATCTCTTTACATCATTCTGGACACCATTGACTTACGTCACTGACTGTAATTCATGTTTCATGACTTTTAAAACATCATGTTTGTAATAAACCGAACAAAAGAATTCTCTCGTTTGACGCGACCCTCGGGTCAGAACGCAACACAATGCTATATTGTCCGATCTTACGAATGATGCATCGACGCAGCGCTATAGCTTCCAGACAGATTCTTGTTTTCAATGAATCATTTGATTTACAAGTTGTAGTCCTCTTGAGGCGTCGTAATAGAATGTCCGAGCTTTCCACGAATCACAGTGACATGTAAGAAATAGGTTTTCGGGTGTTGGGTCGACAACTGCTCAAAGCTACTCAGAAAACAGCCGAGCGGCTCAGTCACCCACGGTGGAAGGAATTTATGAGAGGACAATCGCTTTCACTGTTCCATGAGAAACAAATAGATTCGGACCACCAACTGGGAATCTTGACAACCGCGCTTTTTTTATTTATTTTTTTTATAATACAAGCTTTATAAGAGAAAAACTCTGCTACTGTTATGGCAGTTCTTAATCAGCATATTTATCTGGTTTTCCATTAAAAAGAAAATATTTCCTGAAGTGAGCTGTCTTTATTTGTATTGCTCGCTTTAAACATAAAATTCTCTCAATTTAAGTTGTAAAAGTCAAAAGGAGAATCGTGTAAACGTTTTTCAAACGAGCTATACATTTTCTACAAAGTCTTAAAGGGACAGTTCACCCATTAATGTAGATTGTGTCATCATTTACTCACCCTCGTGTCATTCTAAACCTGTATGACTTTCATTCTTCTGTGGGACATAAACACAAAGTATCTTAAGCAATTTAGCTTTTTTAAGGAACGTTATTGTTGTTTTATTAAGAAAACGTTCACCACAAAATTAAAACGGTTGCTCACCTTTACACGGTTCCAAACGTTGATTTTCTGTGAAACACAAAATGCTTTGGTTTTCATTTCCAGGTAAAACCTTTAATTATGGGGACAAAATATCACCACAAAAAAAACCTTTTTTTTGTTCAGAAAGTTGTCTGTAATGGGTAGGGGATAGAATATAGAGTTTGTACGGTATAAAAAAACATTGTTTATAGAGAGACTGCATAAAACATGAAAACAGTGTGTGTGTCCGTGTGCGTCCATCTGGAAAAATATTCTGAATGTTCTGATCCAATCTGACTTCTGACCTGTAATGCTGCCTGAATCATAATCGGCTCGTTGATCAGAAACGAACCATCGCTGAACTTGAAGTTCTTAATAAGACATTATTTTCTTCTAGATCTGCTGTAGAGCCAAAACGTTATTTTCCTGTCATCACTGTAAAGCTGCTTTGAAACAATCTGTATTGTAAAAAGCCCTCTATAAATAAAGGTGATTTGACTTTGTGTGTGTGTCGACTGGACTGGTCCCAGCTGCACCAGGTCATGGCACCAACTCGGATAAGACTCAAACTCCTCCAGGCGATTTGTCCCAGCCTGTTGCCATATGCATCCTCCACGTTCCTCGGGGTCTGTCCCACATGGTGCCGTAGTGGCATGCAGACTCAGAGGTTGTAGAGGACACGCTGGCTTCTCCGGTCATGCTGATATTTGTGTCGCCTGCTGACAGTTGGCCTTGCGCACACAAACACACACACACACACACACACACAAAGTGTCATTGTGTCGGGCCGGTGATGCAGACTGACAGAGCTTCACTACGCATCTGGCATCAAGGTGGGTGAGAGAGAGCTTAGACATCCACAAAGACTGTCCTTCCAGGTTAAATGTGGCAGACATGAACTGTGTTCAGAATGAAATACTTGCATACTGCTTATGTGACCCACCACATTGAGTTTGGGTCATGAGTGTAGTAAATAGTCAACGCGTTCTCATCCTAGGGCGTCATATAGTGACACTTTTGAAATTTCGTCTAAATCCAACGCACATTGCACCCTTTAACGTCAGTATAACACACACAGAGCCTTGTTCGGTTATGGGTAGGTTTAGGTCTGGGTAGGTTTAGGGTTAGACCACTAGGAGGCGCCTTCTGGCCCATATATATCTGCGTCCAATGCATTCTCATTCCAGGGCGTCATTGAAATAGTGTGTAAATCTGACACACATGGCACCCGTTAGCGTCACTATAACGCTTCGGTTATGGGTAGGTTTAGGTCTGGGTAGGGTTAGGGTTAGACCACTAGGAGGCGCCTTCTGGCCCATATATATCTGCGTCCAATGCATTCTCATTCCAGGGCGCCTTTGAAATTGTGTGTAAATCTGACACACATGGCACCCGTTAGCGTCACTATAACGCTTCGGTTATGGGTAGGTTTAGGTCTGGGTAGGGTTAGGGTTAGAGCACTAGGAGGCGCCTTCTGGCCCATGTATAACTGCGTCCAATGCATTCTCATTCCAGGGCGTCATTGAAATAGTGTGTAAATCTGACGCACATGGCAACCTTTGGCGTCACTATAACGCTTCGGTTATGGGTAGGTTTAGGTCTGGGGTAGGGTTAGGTTTAGACCACTAGGAGGCGCCATCTGACCCATATATATCTGCGTCGAATGCATTATCATTCCAGGGCGCCTTTGAAATTGTGTGTAAATCTGACGCACATGGCACCCTTTGGCGTCACTACAACACATCAGTTATGGGTAGGGTTAGGGTTGGACCACTAGGAGGCGCCATCTGGCCCATATATATCTGCGTCTCATATTGACACTAAAGGGTGCCATGTGTGTCGGATGTAGACACAATGTAAAAAGTATTAGCATATGCAACCCGATCTCACGAGAATTCGTACAAATTTTACGAGGTGGCTAATTCGTAACAGTTCGTACAACCTCACTCGTACGAATTAGTACGTTTTTGCTAAATCGTACATATTTTACGAATTGGCCAATTCTTATGAATTCGTACGAATGACCTACCCCTGACCCCGCCCCTAAACCTACCCATCACGTGGGTTTGGACAAATCGTACGAATTCGTACGAGTGAGGTCGTATGAATTAGTACGAATTAAGCACTCGTACGAATTGGTCGTGAGATAGCGTAGGTATATGACGCTTTGGGATGAGAACGGGTTGAAATAGTTTACACACTTGCTACATACTACTGTATAATCTTCACAGTGTACATACTGAAGGAATACAGAGCGCTAGTATGCCCTTTCCACACACACATTAAGAAAAGTGTACATGAAATTAATTTAAGACAAAAACAAAACTGGCATCCTTGCCCTGTTCTGCGTCTCGCTCGTGAGGACTGTATGCAACACTGCATTATTTAGCAAGCCTAAACAATACACTAAGTGTTTTCTTTTTGTTCTTGTTTTGTTGCTTCCACTTGACATCCCATGGAAAATACAGAGACCTTGAGAGCTATAGTGGTTTGTTAGTATATCGGGAGATGTGGATGTCTGGATCAGTCTTTGTGAAAGCAAGCGCAAGTACAATACACTCTGTCATCAGCTTTTTCTGCTCAATGTCAAAAGCACTTGTTCAGCTGGCTACGTTTCCACGAATCGAAATTGATTTTGTGTGTACCGTGCCGTTGCCATGACGAAAGTGGCAAAAGAAAAGCAGAGTTTTGCTATCTTTTTTTCTTTTCTATTTCTAATATTAAAAAAAATGAATACCCAGTAGCACTGCTCTGAGTCTTGCATGTATTGCACGCATGATGAATGCATGCACTTGTGCTCGCAGGACATCTGCAAACATTCGAGACCCTCCCGCGGGATATTGATTCCTCATTGTTTCCTCTTTTCACAAGAACTCCTGTGTTTGTGAGCATTGCTGAGATTAAGCCCCCCCAATCAGATCCGCCGGTTCATCTCCGAGCCACTATTACTGTAGGACAAATATAAACAGGAATTAATTTTCCCCTGCAGACCACTGCTAGATTCAGTCGCTGATTAGCCATACGCTTGTTCTCGCCTGCTTTTATTACATTAATAACAAGGGAATTCATTTTGTTTTATTGCGTTGATGAAACAAGGAACATTAATTAATCAGGCATTCAGAGGCGGGAGAACGGAGCAAGTGCGTTTGGATCCATAGTGAGCACTGGGATTGTTTGGATTTCTGAAAATAGGGATTGTGCCGATACAGGTTAGATGTTTTGCACATCACTAGCGGACGACGCCAAATTCAGGTGTAAACCTGATCAGGTGTAAACCTGCTGTGGTTACAAGAGGTAAAAACGATATAAATACTGTGTCTTAGGCCATAAATGTGTACTTACATTTGCGAGTCATTAAATCATGTTTAATTTGGACTTCTCTGTGCATGCTCTTTGAGGTGGTGACCATAGACCTCCATTATATGACTGACAGACAAGAACGGTTTGACCTAAAAATATCAAAATTGAAACTACTGCAGAAACGAAGACCTACATCTTGGATGCCCTTGAGGTAAGATAAAACATACCAAAAATTTATTTCAAAGTGAACTATCCCTTTATATTTATTTTGTCCATTGGACCTAAAGATCGGAAAACACATTCATTTACCCGCCCGTCAAACAAATCAGGACATAAGTGGCTGAAAGTGGACAAAAGAGACAGATTTAACACCAAGTGTAAACAGAAATGTGTCTCCCTCGTCTACTTGGGATCCGATCGACCGAAATCCATCTTAATTCTAGTTTATGCGGTAAATGTTCTTTCATCATAGTTTACGCACATGTTTTCTTATCAAATAAAAAATGCATTACATTCAGTGAATCTGGAATTCAAACCCAAATTGCATTTCTCATCCCTACAGAAAAGGCAACATGCTGAGAAAAGGTGGGTGAAGCTTGTAGACAAAATGTTTCTGTAAGAGTCGTATAGGACAGGCCAACACTGAGCTGTTGTCTCATCTGTAAGTGACAAAATTCAGATGCTGCGACATGTTGTTTATGTGCTGAGCAGCACGGCAGAGGCAGCAGGCGTGCCACAAACTTTTGATTTATTAAACAAGTCGCCTTGCCATGGCTACAAATTTCCCTGACATTACAAAAAAAAATAAAACAGGGGACTGTCGCCTGGCACGGCATATCGAAGAATTACAACAGGATGCAGAAGTGAGGACAAACACAAACAGGGCCTACATTCACTTCTGCTGCAAACTGCAGTGTAGATGAAACAATAGATAAAAAGCTGGATGCTTAAAGCTGGATGCTTAATGAAAAAGTAGTGATTCTTTTTGAAAAAAATAGTGATTCTTTTGGGAAAAGTAGTGATTCTTTTTGAAAAAGTAGTGATTCTTTCTGAAATAGTATTGACTCTTTTGGGAAAAGTAGTGATTCTATTTGAAAAAGTAGTGATTCTTTTAGGAAAAAGTAGTGATTCTTTTTGAAAAAGTAATGATTCTTTCAGAAATAGTAGTGACTCTTTTTGGGAAAAGTAGTGATTCTATTTGAAAAAGTAGTCATTCTTTTTGAAAAAAGTAGCGATTCTTTTTGAAAAAGTAATGATTCTTTTGGGAAAAGTAGTGATTCTTTTTGAAAAAGTAGCGATTCTTTATTAAAAAGCAGTGATTCTTTTTGGGAAAAAGTAGTGATTCTTTTTTAAAAATTAGCGATTCTTTCTGAAAAAGTAGTGATTCTTTTTGGGAAAAAGTAGCGATTCTTTTTGGGAAAAAGTAGTGATTCTTTTTGGGAAAAGTAGTGATTCTATTTGAAAAAGTAGTGATTCTTTTTGGGAAAAGTAGCGATTCTATTTGAAAAAGTAGTGATTCTTTTTGAAAAAAGTAGCGATTCTTTTTGAAAAAGTTGTGATTCTTTTTGGGAAAAGGTTCTAAAGATGCTTCTTGAAATCCCAACATCCAGACACATTCTATTGCAAGCGTTTTGCAAGTGCGTTTGGTATACTAATGATCTGAAGTGCATCTGATTTCAGAAGATAATGCTGTAGGACAGCAGAGGAGCGAGCGGCACCTTTCCCCAGTTTTGAGGGTCCACACAGAACCCCATCAGATGGAAGTTTTTGCACTGATCAGCCCCGCCATGATTGTGGCGGGATGCTTATCAAGGGCCCTGGCACCTCACGTTTCCAGCTCACTGCAGCTGAAGACAGGCGAGGAAACACACACACAGCGGGAAGAGTTATCGTCCAATGAATGCTGAAGGAGAAAGGGCAGATAGATTGCTGTTGTCACTTCTTTTTCATTTATTTACCCTTGGCCCTTATCAGGCTCGCCATGCAAACACGGGCGTTCAAATACCAGTGTCACAATTAGAATCAGGAAGGGCTCTTGTAATGGGAAATGAGAAATCGGCATAGCGGGGCATTGAGACAGAGAAGACCCACCTCCGCTCCTCTAATAATCACTCGAGACGGGATTTACTGCTGCTGGATGGCGTCTATGAGAAGAATTCAAGAATAATGTCTTACTTGGAAACTTCTGAAGTCAGACACACTTCAGATCATTAGTATACCAAACTACACCCTAGCAAAACGCTTGACATTTCGTCTACATCCGACGCACATGGCATGGCACCCTTTAGCGTTAATATGAGACAGATATATATGGGCCAGAAGGCGCCTCCTAGTGGTCTAACCCTAACACTACCCCAGACCTAAACCTACCCATAACTGAAGCGTGTTATATTGACGCTAAAGGGTGCCATGTGTGTCGGATTTAGATGCAATGTCAAAAGCGTCGCCTATATGACGCCCTACGATGAGAATGCGTTGCAGTCTTGGATCAGTTTGGATTTCGGCAAAATTATGTGCTTCCGAATTAATTTTATAAGGCAAGTTAAAGCTGTAAATGTTTCCTAGTGTCAGAACACCATACACTCAGTCATATAATGCAGGTCTATGGTCACCACTTTAATGACTTGTAATTGTAAGTACACATTGATGGCCTAAAAAGGTAAAAGCAACATAAATACTGTTCGTTTTCTCACACAAACCGCTCGTTTCGTGTCTTAGGCCATCAATGTGTACTTACATTTACGAGTCATTATATCATGTTTAATTTGGACTTCTCTGTGCATGCTCTTTGAGGTGGTGACCATAGACCTCCATTATATGACTGACAGACAAGAACGGTTTGACCTAAAAATATTAAAACTACTGTGGAAACAAAGACACCTACATCTTGGATGCCCTTGAGGTAAAATCTAAAAACATACCAAAAATTAATTTCAAAGTGAACTATTCCTTTAAGTTTTTTTTTTTTTTTAAAGAGTAGCATGTTTTTTTTTATTTTTTTATATATTCTGTGGATAGCGAAGGGATTTTTTAAAGAAAAAGGGGGGGGAAGCCTTTTCTTTCAGGATAAAGGTTGCTTAATGCCCCAGGATACTTAATCAGCTGGTTATTGGTTATTAGATTGGTTTCTTATAGAGAAAAACTAAGCTCCCGAAAAGTTTGCCCTCCATTTAATCAGATTTTTGCAAAAGAGAAACTCGTTTGTTCTCTCCTTCAGGCTGTTCATATATGTAAATCTAAACTAATAGTCTGGTTATGAATGCATGAAACCATGAATACTTTTCCTGTGGAATACGGCGTGCCACTTATATCCGGATATGAGTGGAATGAGTCATTAGTTCGGCTTAAAACAGTCTTATTCAATGTGTGTCAGAGCAGGATGGAAGCAGATATATTTGCAAATTACTCATTCCCAAGAATTCTGGGATATGCATTGGCTCCACATGCTCATTCGGAGATAATGCAGCCGGGGAAATTATACATCCACACATATCCGTGGACTAAGGCCTTTTCTGTGCTGCGAAGCCCCGCTTTATTCCGCTGACCAAGCGTCTAATGCATATTGTTATTCGAGCTGATTGGCCGAGCTCTAACAACTATGAAAATGACTTTTTGCCCATCAAAAGCTTCAAAGGTCTCTTGTGTGCCAAAGCCAGTGTTCAACCCTGACCTGTGAGCAGCATGCAGAGATCTCACAGGAGGGAAGCGTTCGCACAGCACAGCCTCGTCTTTGTGTGTGTCTGGCGCGTGAGGGGTTTTAGTAGTTAGTGTGTAGATTTAGAAGTCTATTTGTTTGCTCGATTAGTTTGGCATAAAGTATTTCCATGGCTCTCTTGATTTCATTTACCGTAATTACCGTCCAGCGATAGACTCAGGGAAGCTTGAAATATCAAGGCCATGGCAGACCAAACAAATGAGCTGATTAATTGGAACTGTATCAATGAGTTATTCAGATCTCGTGGGCAGTCGGAAAAAAAATATTATTTCTGGATCTCATGGAAACTTGTCCTGATAACATTTCAGTTTAAAATCTTTGAACTTAAAATCAAACATTGAACACTGAACTTAAAATCAAAAGCAAAACATTAGTATATAAATGATTTTCTTCTCAAGCCCCGCCCACAGTGAAATGTAATTGATCAATTGATTTACTTTCCAGGGGTGCGTTTCCCGAAAGCATCGTTAGCCAACTACGGTAGCAAGTTCCATCGTTATCATAGTTCAATGAGTCGGTGTTTCCCGAAACAATCGTTCCAGCGAACATTCGCAAACAGCATCGCAAAGTTGTGTGGTTTGAACGACAGCTCTCGACCTGTGGTTAGAGGCATAGTTTCTATATTGCACGACATTTGGACGTAATAAATCCTTATCTTGAGCAAAATAAGCAAACCTGTGCCTTTTATTCAGAAAAATCTACTCTGTTTTTCTGAATTAACGAGTTACTTTTTCATGAGAAAAAAAAAATTTGCTCTGTTTTTTCTGAATTAATGAGTTAATTTTTCATGAGAAATTTTTTTTTGCTCTGTTTTTCTGAATTAATGAGTTAATTTTTCGTGAGAAAAAAAGTTTTTGCTCTGTTTTTCTGAATTAACGAGTTAATTTTTCATGAGAAAAAAGTTTTTGCTCTGTTTTTCTGAATTAATGAGTTAATTTCTCATGAGAACATTTTTTTTTGCTGTTTTTCTGAATTAATGAGTTAATTTTTTGAGAAAAAAAGTTTTTGCTCTGTTTTTCTGAATTAACGAGTTAATTTTTCATGAGAAAAAAGTTTTTGCTCTGTTTTTCTAAATTAATGAGTTAATTTCTCATGAGAACATTTTTTTTGCTCTGTTTTTCTGAATGAATGAGTTAATTTTTCATGAGAATTTTTTTTGCTGTTTTTCTGAATTAATGAGTTAATTTTTTGTGAGAAAAAAAGTTTTTGCTCTGTTTTTCTGAATTAACGAGTGAATTTTTCATGAGAAAAAAGTTTTTGCTCTGTTTTTCTGAATTAATGAGTTAATTTCTCATGAGAACATTTTTTTTGCTCTGTTTTTCTGAATTAATGAGTTAATTTTTCATTAGAAATTTTTTTTGCTCTGTTTTTCGTTTTTTTTCTTCAAGTGAATGCAATACGCCTCCGTAAATTTGCGTCTTTTAGTTTGTCAAAAGATTTAAAGTACCGTGTTTGAAGAGTGCGCATGTGCGAACGTGCTCTACTACGTAAGAACGAGCCAAATATTAAGTCTGGTAATAAAGCAAAACAACTGAGAACAATTAGAAATAGTCCTCAGATAACATGTGCGTAATTTATATATTAAAAAAAATCTAGCGTTAATTGGATCTCAGTTTCATTAAAAGTAGTTATCACTCCACCACGTGCGAAACCAACGTGGTTGAACGATACTTTGCGACAATGGGTTTCGGGAAACAGTCGTGACTAGCTAGTTGATTTCTCCAACGATGCATCGTACTATGGTAGTGAAGCAGCGAGCTGCATAGTTGTATGGGAAACGCACCCCAGTCCGAATGCAATGATACAATGTCCTACCTGCCCTTTCAGCATATGTAATTTTTATATCTCGAAATGTCCAATTAACGAAATGACTCGGGAAAAGATTTGTTCATTTTGACAAACGAGTTCGAACAAGAGAGTCACAAACGCGCATCACAGAACAGAGCAAGGCGAGCGTTTGTGCTTATAAAACTTAAACTTATGAGATCGTTTCACTGGATAAGACCCTTATTCGTCGTCTGGAGTCGTTTAAAGCCCTTTGAAGCTGCACTGAAACTCTCATTTGGACCTTGAACCGTTTGGTTCCCATTGAAGTCCATTATATGGAATGTTTTCATCAAAAACCTTAATTTCTTTTCGACTGAAGAAAGAAAAACATTGACATCTTGGATGACATGGGGGCGAGTAAATTATGCGCAAAAGTTTATTTTTATTTTTTATTTTAAGTGAACTACTCCTTTAAGTTATGAGCATTATTAGTGTAATGTTATGTGCTTTGAGACATGAGGTAGTTTCCCATGTGAAGCTTTTGTTTGCTCCTTGCTGTCCGCGTTCATGTGTTTTGAAGGAGGTGTGTCTTCTCTGCGGAGACGCTCTGAAGGGAGGGTGGGACCTTATGCTTTCAAAGCTAGCTCTGAAAATCCCCTACCCTTCCTTTTAATTATCATGCAATTAATATCACAGTGCAGGATCATCAAGTGTGTAATCAATTTTGGCGTAATGTTTCCAAACAGGTTTCCTGAACACTCCCCGTCTGCCATTGATCTGAGTAAGAAACAAATTAAGGAAGAAAGTGTTTGACCATTTATTTTCAGTTCCCACTGCTGGTTTTGGCTTTGTCTTGATGCTGCATCACCGGAGGAAAATAAGAAAGCTCTGAAAAGGTTGAATCAGCATTTCTAACAAAGCAATGTTTTCCAGGGAGGTGGCCAAGGTCTTGTGAAATATTGAAAGGGTGAAAGATTGAGACCTCTCAGAAAATGAAAAGAAAATAGCTGATCTTCAGCAAATATGACTTACGACTTCCGACCATCAGACAGGCTATCAATCATTGATCAAACAAAACTCACTGTGGATGTTTTGTGTGAGTGTTGTTTAACTTTTCATCTCTCTGTCTTCTTGACTCTGGAGCTATCTGGAACACTTAGTGTGTTCAGAAGTCATACGCTGACAAAACACTGCACAGTATCAAGAGATTTTTTCTGTTTTAATGTTGTCAAACCCTGGAAGGGTGAAATAGTAGCACAAGCTTGATGACTGTTAGAATAAAATCTTCTATTACGATGATATACAAACAGAAAAAGTGGTGTTTAATCAGATCACTGATTAAGAAACACCAGCTGCATCCTTAAGCACATTACGCAGATGATCCTCCATAATCATTGAACCGTGGACATTTAACCTACATTTTCTTAATTTCAGTCCTCTTCCCCCCTGAATTGCTGATTTATTGTGTTGAGCTTGTCCTTAATAAAAAAATGATTATAGTACTTTGATATAGATCATAGTACTTTTTTGTAAGAGTAAAATATTGAGTGTGACACTAAATGCATCCCAAGGTGCTAAAAAGATTAGATTATAACCCTTACAAAAATGTACAGTCAGATGTTTTGATATCACGGTAATATTACCGTTTTAATATACTATACCATTTACATGGTATTTCAAATTGCGAAAACATGGTAATACAAAAATTACTCTTTTTTTTCCAAAAAAAACTTTTTTTTATAACATGCAATGGTTATTTTTAGATGATAAAACAACTTAAGGAGGCAACATTATGCCCTTTTACAAAGTCTTGATGAAGTTTTTTTCTAGACATTACACATTATTTTATTATTATTATTTTTTTTTTTTACATATTTTCCATTGTTAGATTAGGGTCCAAATCACTAAAAAACTCTTTTGAAGTAACTTAATAAAATGATAGACAGTGGCTCCACACACAAATTATTTTGAATCTATGTAAGCTCTTTGTGTTGTGACAACACAACTGAATGAGTCTATGTGAAATAGGTATGTCCTGACAAATCAATGTAATTGCTTTCCTGTAACTTAAATCGGTTAAAGTTAACAAGCTTTATTTTTTTTCTCCATTTTTTTAACTGCATTGATAAATTACAGTACTAGGATTTCCAGACTATACACTGTAAAACCAAACAGTACAACTTAGATAAATAAATTGGGTTGCAATTACTCAAAAAAATAAAAACGTTCATTCGCCTTTAATTTTTTGTGTAATTAAAACGAAAATGAAATTTTAAGTTTACAGCAATCAAATGCTTTAATTTATTTTAGTTAGTGCACTCAAAATAGTTAACTGTTACTGTCTGACGTCACGCACGTGCTCCTCCTTCAACTTTAGTTGGAAGTGCGCGAAAACACGCCATGTTTTAGTTGCTCGCCTCTCGGAAAATTTGTTAAGTTTGCCAAACGTGAAAACTCAATCATATTTTATAAGAATATAATAGGTGGTGATATTTTTCGATCGGGAATTTGCAGTGGTGTTGCCTGTGAGGACCTTTGATGGGAAACGCGGCATGCAGTTTTCTGAACCTGCTGGTGACACTCTTTTCTTCGTTGTGCTGCCTAGCATTTTATTCCTCTTCTCTTCGGGCACGCTAATCTGGTAAGTTCCCTGTTTTATTTTCTGCAAATAGTTTTAATGTCTTCGCAGTTAATGTATTTTATGCATTTGAAAGCAAATAAGAATGCCTCGTGAAAAAATGATACATTTTACAAGTGTTGAAGCAACTCTTGTTATTTTTTTTAGATATCAAGTTTGTCTTTTTGCATCGGTTAATGTGCATCGTAGTTATGCATTTGAAAGCAAAAAAGAATATCTCGTGAGAAAATGATACATTTTACAAGTGTTGAAGCAAGTGTATTTGGTTAACGTTAGTTTTTTTAGATATCAAGTCTGTCTTTTTGCTTCGGTCAATGTGAAAATGATACATTTTACAAGTGTTGAAGCAAGTGTATTTGGTTAACGTTAGTTTTTTTAGATATCAAGTCTGTCTTTTTGCTTCGGTCAATGTGCATCGTATTTTATGCATTTGAAAGCAAATAAGAATATCTCGTGAGAAAATGAGACATTTTAGAAGTGTTGAAGCAAGTGTATAGTTAATTTTTTTTGATATATCAAGTCTGTCTTTTGCATCGGTTAATGTGCATCGGTAATCTGCCTAAATTTGCACATAAAAAGTTTTCAGGCAACATGTTTTTATGACCTCAAAATGGCGGGCTGTGACTGAGAATTTATTTGGCACGCGGTTTTCATAGAGGTTAATTTGATGCACTTTTTGTTGTACATTTTTTTTTAGAACAGGCATTTATAAAATTGTATTTAAATAGATTGCCAAAGCAGCTTGTGTTATTTAGTGGAGGCATATTTGTTTTTGCTTAAAATGTGACATTTTAAAAAGCAAATTTTGCAGTATAAAAAATATTTCAATTAAACGTTTAAGATTTCAGAGTGACTGAGCATGATGCCTATTTACACAACTGATTAGCGTCGTGTATTCACATTTTTACTTGTCTTTAGGCAAATATTACAACCTGACTAACTTCTCAATCTCTCTTTTTTCAGGCTAAAAGTGAAGCAGCTGGCAGTTCATTTTGGTATGTTCATGTCCAATTATTAATACACATTCATTGCATAGAGATGCTAAAATGTGATTGAATATTGAGTGCACAACACAAATTGCAGAAAAAAATTAATGTTTCTTTGTTCTTGAAAATGCAGAGTGTTCATCGTGTATCAGAGATGGCTATACAAGACATTACCTTGAGGTAAGCTAAAACATATCAAAAATTAATTTCAAAGTGAACTATCCCTTTAAATGAAGATTCTCATACTCGTGTCTCTAATTCTCACACTGAAGGAAAACATGGACGTCCATGTACGATGAGCTGCCATCCTCAGTGCTCTCCCCGCCTATCTGCAAGAGGATGACTCCAACTTTCTCAAGATGTGGGATGTAAGTGTTGCACTGTTTGATTACCAACAATCTCACATCGCCATTCAGATGTCAGCCTGGTTCAAGTTCCATGTTTTTAATATATTAATTAGAATTGGCTTTATGCACAGCTGCACTACTTCCTGAACTTAAGCCAGCTCCTTGTTTCCTGTCTGCCATTATTGGATAAATAGATTAATTCAGGTGTGCCTGACCTCAGTAGTCACGGCAACAATAATCAGACACACCTGAATTAATCAAGTTTGCCCAATAATGGCAGACAGGAAACAAGGAGCTGGCTGAAGTTCAGGAAGTAGTACAGCTGTGCATAAAGTCAATTGTAGTTACTGTATGGGATAGAATGGTTTGAAATAGATGTAAATATTTGTAACTTATTAGCAGTCATCCTTTGGAAGTTTAGAGTAACAGTTCTTTGTTCTTGTCTTCAGGTTGAACAATCTAATGAGCCAGGAATTGATGATGTACCACTCGGTCTCCTCTCCATTTGTGGCAATTCAACAGATGCCACGTTCTTCTGCCCAGAGAAGATTGCAGTTGTGCTTGAGGGTAACATGGTAATCGATTTTTCCACATTCGCCGATGCATTTAGCATGCTATTTGGACTAACTTACGCATTGGATCAAAGTTACCCAAAAGAGTTGGCCAACACATTTGACTTTACTCAGAAAGTCTTGATGGGTCTGGAGCATGGGAAGCTAAGGCCCAGAGTATTGAGTCTTAAAAATGAGCTTTTTGCAGTGGAGTAACCTCAGTGTTTGAACAACGATTACAAAGGTACTCCTTTATTTGACATTTCATGTAAAATTTCACTCCTTTCACTTTTAGCGCGCACCATAGTGCACTGAATTTTTTTTTTGGAAACAGCTTACTTATGTTTTTTGAAGTATGATTGTTCAACATACAGTTTAAATGTGTTGCTCTTCAAGTTGGCATGTTTGCACTGTTTTGATGTGTTATACAATGACAGACAACGTAGTGCTTTGCAGTTTACACTGTAGTAATCATCTTTGATTTATGTATGCTAATACATAGCCTAGTACATTACATAGTAGATCATTATATGCAGTTCAGTAAATCATTGAGAAATTTGATTGTCAATATTGGATTTTTACACTATTTTCCAATTGTGTAATTCGCAGAACAGTTTCTCAGTTGATTTATTGTGTAAAAAATGACTACCATGTTAGAAATTATATATACCACTCAGATGATGGTTTAAAGACTGTTTATATATAAATATATATATATATATTTTAAATTATATTATAATATATAACTCTTAATATTGTTAAAGGGATTGTTCACTTTGAAAATAATTTTTGATATGTTTTAGCTTACCTCAAGGGCATCTAAGATGTAGGTGTCTTTGTTTCCACAGCATTCTCAATTTTGACATTTTTCAGTCAAACCGTTGTTGTCTATCAGTCATACACTGGAGGCTAAGGGGGTCCACGTCAAAGAGCATGCACAGAGAAGTCCAAATTAAACATGATTTAATGACTTGTAAATGTAAGTACACATTGAAGGCCTAAGACACGAAGCGAGCGGTTTTGTGATCATATTTAGACTGATAGCTAAAACCTATCAAATTAATTTCAAAGTGAACTATCCCTTTAAGGTTACTGCTATGTGTTAATTTTGAATATTGTTTCTACTTGACTGGAAGTGTTTACAGCTGGGAGATACCCATATTGTCCAGTTGATGGTTATCTCAGACCATTTCTGAAGGGCCTTGAGTATTTTGACAAACAATTTATTGTTGGTGTTTTGTGGTTACTTTAATAAAAGAGTTAATTGCATTTAAATTGTCTGTGTTCATCTGTTTTATTTTATTTCAGAATGGGTTATAGTTGGAAATTTAGTTATTTGATGACATAAATCTAAGAACGTACAAAACATAATAAATTGAGTAATTTGTTACAGAGAAATTTTAACTAAAATGTTTTTATGAAGGTAAAATAAATTGTATTCTTACAAAGAAATGCAAGTTATCTTTAATTTTAATAAGTTATGTGAACCCAAAAACTCCTTGTAAAATTACTTGATTAATAATGTTACATTAACTTGTAATATCAAGTTTGGATCAGTTAACATTATCTAGTACCATTTACTTAAAAAAATTATGTTACTTTAACTTATAAAATTTAGTTAATATCACTTAAAATTTTCGATGTAATCAGTTTCAACTATTTTTTTGAGTTATATTAACTTATCCGGTTTTACAGTGTAGTTATTAGTTAATAATACCACTTTATAATCATTTAAAAGCTAAGATTTATACACATTTTCAACAAGACGACACATCTTATAAACACAATTACACTATAAAGTCTTTCGCATTCCTAATTTTCTCAAAAACATAAATTATCACTTAATTTCAACATTTATTATCTCTTAATTCAGCTATATGCAAAGCATCCAGGGAACTAACAAGCACCGCCCAGTTTCAGTTAATGTAACACAAACAGATTAAGTAAACTCTATTTAAGCAGATTGAACACAATCAAATTAAGTTTGGACAAAATGTATAGCAATTATGTTGCTTAAAAAATCCCCCGACTTTCCTAGCAACATTTTAACAGACCTTTTGTTTAACATTTAAAGGGTATCTCCACTTGTTTCAATTTTTACTGATCGGATAGTAGCAAGCGAATCCGATCTGATAGCAACTGGATCAATGAAAGCACATGAAGAGGTCCATCTGGCTGTAATTGGAGGATATATTTTGACCCGTATTTTATTCATGTGCCAAACAGATACGACAAACCAGACGGTGGCGATGCAGCAGTGCATTGTGGGGTCAAACCGGTTCAGAGATGACTCTCTTTACAGCACTTAAGAGGTGTGCACTGCAGCACGTTCTCCTTGTCTTAATGAATAAGGTGAGTGTTTTTACGATGGTGGAGAACAGTAAGGATAAAAGTAGTATCGTAAATGCAAATCACAAATCATAAAAGTTTAAACTTGGAAGTTGAAGGGCTGGTCTGAACACGAGGGAGATTAGGAGAGATTAAAACTGCTTAATACCTGCATCATGTCACTCCGTGAGCCGCGACAGGAAAGGTGACTTTAGCTGAGAAAAAAGCCGAGCTGTCCGTCACCTCCGAGGAAGTGTTTGCCCTGAAGTGATTAACACACCATCTTTCTTCATTTGTTTTTTGTTTTTTTGTCCTTTTTGGAGCTTTACAGATGTTGTCGCCGTAGAAAACAACACTTATTATGTGTCATGCAGAAAACTGTTGAAGTTATGCGTTTCTTCATCAAATAATCCCGAAATAATTAATCACGGTTATCATTTTTTTCAGCATTCAGTGTTTTCAGTGTTGATGATAATAATAATAAATGTTTCCTTAGCAGCAAATCTGAAGGATCATGTGATTTCTGAAGGATCATGTGACACTGAAGTTATGATGCAAGAAAATTCAGCTTTGATCACAAGAATAAATTCCATTGTAAAATATATTAAAATAGAAAACACTTACTTTATATTGTAACAATATTTCACAATCAATCAATATTTTTTCTAATATTTTATTAATATACTTTGCCTCAATATGCAATGAATTTAAAAATTGTGGACCGCGCTTTTATTTTATATCATAAAACAATATAACTTGAATAGTGTAATAATGCGCGTAATAATAATAGTGTAATAATTAGTGTTTTAGACATCTTTTTATCAAAAAATAAAAAAGTAGAATTAAACAAATTACAAGTTTTATATAAAACATGTTCTATTTGGATGGATTAAATTTTACACCTTTTCAATTGTATTTTTATTTAACTTCAGCATTGATTTTTCTATGAAATCACCGCAGCTTATTTTATATTCTACTAAAAAGCAACAGCATACAGGTTTGTAACAGCATGGCTTCATGAATTTGGTTTTTTTTTTACTTAAAAACTAGACGTTTTTTAAAGGTCAGCTTCAATATATGATTATTTTGGTCTTATTTTGGTTTTAATAGACCTCAGGAACACTCTTAGGTCAAGAAAAAAAAATGTTCCCCTTGATATGACTCCTTAGACATGAAAAGTGTATTAATACCCTGTTTTGGTGCTAATAGCACAAGTGGACCTGAGGGGAAAACATAGATAAATAATAAAAATATATATGATATAACCCCTTTAAAGCGCATAAAAGCAAAGAGCATATGAGTGATCTCAGTACGCCACGGCACAAACTGCCTCGGAGATAGACACCATGTTGTGTTATGGTTTCCATAAACCACACATCCTCAACAAAGTGATTTCCTGCTGGCAAAAATCAATAGTACTCCTGTTATGTTTACATCACGACGGCAGACAGACGTGGCCAGATCAAGTCTGAAAACAATCTCGTCTGCTTCGTTTCATCTTCGCTGGACAACAGAGCTCACCTGCTCCCGAAAGTTCATTTTCAGAAAAAGAGCAAGCCTCGCCTCGGGTCAAGGATCGGGAATAGTGTGTCCTGCTCAATGGGGCTCTTGTGTTGTGTCTGCGTGCGCGCATTAGTCAGGCGGGACCTTTATGGGGGAAATATGAAGTCCTGCCAATTGCCTCGTAAATAGCTGCAAAGTTGAACATTACCACGGCTCCATTTACTTTTAGAAAGTGTGCATGGTTCACACTCTTAGAAGAAAAGGTTCTTTAGAACCTTAAAAGGTTCTAAAGCGCTACGTATTTGGAACCCCTAAAATGCAATGCATGTGTATGATCACAAAATTCAAGATATGGGGGTTAAAAAAAAATGTATTTGTAATTAATCAATATCACACAAAGAGTGCCTTTCAGTTTTTATCCTCCAAAAATCTGGATGATTAAAATGTGATATTAAGTTACTACAACAGTAGTAATTACAACTACAATATATGAATGAATAATAACCTTTAAAGAACCTTTATGCCAAAAGTGTTCTTTCTTGTCATTACTGAACCTTTTTTTTTTTTAGCATAAAATGTCCTTTGGAGTTGAGTACAGAACCCTATGCTACATATATAGAGTGCTTTTTTCTAAGATGCATCTCGGTTAGCACACCATATTCTTTATATGACGGATATCTCCAATTTAATAAACAAGTTGAGACACTTTCAACAAACCCTACACTTTAGATCAGTAATGTATTTTAAATGTATTAAAAGTTATTTAGTTAATTAGGTATTTTAAAGAAATCAAAAGAACATGACAATCCATCAATACTTTTCTAACTGTGATTTTTCACATTTTTTATGCATACATCTATAGGCAACTAAAAATGAAGTAAACATTATTGGACTAAATGTTCAAATGGATGCTTTCTCTGCACTTTTACTAACATAAAACACAGATATAACAACATTAAAAGCTTGATTTATAAGCACATGGGGTCTATAAGCTTATCAGGCTTCCCCAACACTCATCATGCTCCTATCTTTAATATTTGACCCCTGTTTTGTGAAAAAAATACATGAAATTTCTTCATTTGTGACAGCGACAAACATCGAACCTGCAATGAATCAAAAAGAACTGAAAATTCCCTGCAGTGCTAGTTTCGATAATGAAACGGAGGCAAATATGACCCCATTACTGTATTGTTTCCAGACACCTTCGCTGAACTGGAGCGCACCGGCGGCCTACAGTCACGAGTACAGTACCACAGCCCCGACCCTGACGTGACCTCTGTCAAAGGCTTCAATAGGATAGTCAGCTAAAGACCCCCAGTCGCCACCCAACACGGCCCCGGTGACTCCAATTAAGGCGGCCCGACGTGACAAAAAAAAATGAGTGTTTTGGCGGGGAGCCGTAATTGCGTGGATGCGACCCATTACCTGCCCTTCCCAGGTGTAATTATTAAGCCACTGGTGCCGAACAAATGAGTGGAGTACAAACCTGGAGGCGTCTCTCCTCCAGACCAACAGCTGCGAAACACCAACCTCTCCGGCTGATGGAGGTCCCTGAGATCCTCGCTTACACCTCAGGTACAACATTTCAGCTCACGACCATTCCTCAAACGTGTGTGTGATTCAGAGAACGAACGTATATTTAAAAAAAAAAAAAAAAAAAAAAAAAAAAAAAAAAGTGCAGACGCCTCTCCATAAATTCCTAAATTCCAAAAAAGCTAAATTACAAAATATAACTCCATCTAAGCTAGAAATTCCAGATGTGAAATTTATAAATCAAAAATGATCTTGAAATTGATCTATGGCTAAGCCACGCCCTCAAACGCGATGAGCCAATCACAGTGCGCAGCTAACCCAATACACTCGATATTCTCTGGTTCCACATCCATTGAAATGCATTGCAGTTACTCAGTTCTCATTCAGTATTTTCTTGTAATTTAAGTTTACAATGGTAAAACGGTGTGCATGGGGTACAACTAAGCTAGGCGACGTGTGTATTTTTTTTACAAGGTTATGCGGTAGACCACAACACCAACTAAACGTGGATAAATTAAACAAGGATGTCTGCATCTGTTCTAAGCTAAACAACGTATTTGAATGTTATCTTTAAGAAATCTCATTAGGCTAACATTGGACTAACATCAGAAAACGTTAACGTTAGCTTCTAGCTGTGTTGTACATCATGTCTCTTAGCTTCATTAACGTATCTGTAAATAACCGAGATAACAAACGTTAACAATGTTGTGCTGAATGATTGATGTAAATACTGTAGCACCAAACGGTGATGGCAACGATATGCGGTTTATCACGTTTACACTGTAACCTTTACATTTTTGTACTGTACAAGCTTTTCATCGACCTTCTCAATAATAAAATTATTAATAAAACCAACCAAAGCATAGTTAAGGCCCTTTAGGTGACTTCGAGATGATATACAACATCTCTGTCTCCAAAAATTACCAATTGCCTCCTGTGAAATGTCTCCTATGTGACCGCGGCCATGACGCCTGTCCCGAATGTTGACTGTGTGTCCGAGTGAGTGGAGGGGGCGTGGCTTAGCCATAGGTCAATTGTGCACAGCTGAATGGTTTCAGAAGTAAACACCTCCTGTTAATGCCATTAACACACAACAGAGCACCAGCCAACGTCCAAAAGCTTTTCTTGGGAATCACGAGCATATTTCCAAATCCCAGCAGATCTACAACCGTCTGTCACAGGAAAAGGGAATATATGTCTGCTTAAATGCTGATGTGACGATCAGCACTTTTCAAGTCAAACACTATTTTTAGAAATATGAACGCAAGCGTGGATTTTAGTGTACGCACACTCTGAGACCAAATCTGTGCGTACACAGGTTTTATAAATGAGGCCCAAAGAACAATGCGATGAAGGTTATTAAACTGGTTTAGTTGGAGTAGTTGAGCATTAACATACCGTAATTTACTCACTGTTCTAAACCTGTATTGTTAAAACCTCTCTTTCTCTCTCTCTCTCTCCCTCTTCCACAGAATGAAAGTGCAGTGATGTTAATGCCAAGCAGGGTTGTGCAGAGTTCAAGAATTGGCTCCCTTTTCATTCATAAATCTTGATTTGATTGTAAACTAGACAGATGAAGTTGAATTGGAATGGCAGGAAGGGCCAGGCATTGAGTAACACAGCTAATGCATTCTGGGATATTAAATGTTCTTCCACCGTGTCTTGTAAGACCCATAAAAATATCAAGACAACATTTAAACATTCTATCACCTGTCTATCTCACTGTAATTCTGTCTATCTATCCATCCATCCATCCATCCATCTATCGATTCTATCTATCCATCCATCCATCTATCAATCTATCTATCTATCTATCTATCTATCAATCTATCCATCTCTCCATCCATCCATCCATCCATCCATCTATTGATTCCATCTATCTATCCATCCATCCATCCATCCATCCATCATCTAGCCATCTATCCATCTATCTATCTATCTATCTATCTATCTATCTATCTATCTATCTATCTATCTATCTATCTATCTATCTATCTATCTATCAATCCATCCATCCATCCATCCATCCATCTATCGATTCCATCTATCCATCTATCGATTCCATCTATCCATCCATCTATCATCTATCCATCCATCTATCAATATATCCATCTATCAATCTATCCATCTATCTATCGATTCCATCTATCGATTCCATCCATCTATCTATCGATTCCATCTATCTATCCATCTATCTATTCCATCTATCTATCTATCGATTCCATCGATCTATCGATCTATCTATCTATCTATCTATCTATCTATCTATCTATCTATCTATCTATCTATCTATCTATCTATTCCATCTATCTATCTATCGATTCCATCTATCTATCTATCTATCTCATCCATCCATCCATCTATGTTAATAGTTATTTATTGTCTGTCTGTCTGTCTATCCATCTATCTAAACTGCTTGTCCTTTAGGGTCACGGTTATTTAATAATTTATTTAAAGCACATTAAATAACTATTAAGCAGCCTGCCTCTTACATTATACATTTTATCTTTCATTTCAAGTAAATCCGTTTCACTATACTTTTATGGTGTCTTTCTTGCGAACTGACAATAAATCCTTATCCACTTTTGCATGTGTTGTAAACAGAAGGTCCTTCATTCTTCTGAACATCTCCTTTTGTGTGAAAGAAAGTAATACGGCATCAAAACCACATATGAGGAGGAGTAAATGATGACAATCATGTCATTTCCTTTTAATAGCTCTGTTAGCAAACACAAACGACGCTAGTCAGAGTCTTTTGTTAGAAAGGGCTGCAGTCAGATATTACTCAAGATTGGAAACATCCTGTCCTCCTGAAGTCCGTGCTGTTGGCATGTTTATGTTGTTTAGGGACTTCAGATATTGAGACCCCGTCACAGAACGCCACATCTGTCTCGGCTCTCGAGAGCGTAGCCAAACCCGGCGCGCTCCAGTCTCTTAATGTATCCGTGAGCCCAGAAAACTGCCGTTTGCTTCCACTCTCCATCTGTAAAAGGTGTCCAATTTCAATGCACCTGCTGCTGTTGTTGGATACGAGCCCATCCCAGCATACAAAAAACCATTAACTTAAGCACTATTCTCCTGGACAGAGACCAATGTCTTTTATTTGTATTGTTCGACGCTATTTCTCGCCCCTCATATGTTTGGCCCATACGTTATAAAAGGTTTTTTTAAATCTCCTTAATCATTTTTCAGGGCTGGCTGTATATTTGAGGTGAATGGCGAGTGTAACTTAAGGTGATGCAATCCATTACAGTGCGGCGGCCCGCAGAAGATATATGGCAACAATGGCAGCACTGCAGCATAGGGCCAAAACCACAGAGGCTATATTTAAAATAAAGCTAGTCTTAAGTAAAGAACACTCAGCACACTCACTATTTCTCTCTGGAGACTATTGATGCAAATAGCAAGTGATGGGCAGCACCAGGAAACAACATTACCAGTTAACTTTAGTGTTGGGCCTGTGCATTTTACTTGGCAGACTGCATTACATTAATGCATTGAAATCCAGAAAGGTGTCATTATGCTTGTCGTACAGTTTTTATCAACTGAACTGTATTTTATGCATGTAATATGCGTAATGATAGTGAGCAATAGGTCAGAGTGGTTGATAAATCGCAGCCCGTTCTCATCCCAAGGCGTCATCTAACTGACGCAACATCTAACACTTTAGGGCACCCTTATAGTTATACCCGTTTTCCACCAAAAAACGTTCAACCGGAGTTGGTTCATCTTGCGAACCGCTTCAGAACCTATTTATTTTTCCACTGACTAGAGCGCCCAGGGAACGACGTTGTTACGTCACTGTGTACGTCGCCATACGTCTTGGCTAGAAACGCTTGCAAACAAGGTTATAATCGTTAACGAAAACTAACGAAAAAACTAAAACTAGATGGGAAAAAACATTGTCGTTAACTGAAATAAAAATAAAAACGAGCCATTACAAAAAAACTATAACTAACTAAAACTGTAATGTCTGTTTGCAAAACTAACTAAAATAAAATAAAATTATAGAGCAAATGTCCTTAGTTTTCGTCTTTGTCAATGCCGTTAATTTTAACGTTATTTAAAACACGCAGTGTATTTGTTCAACTGCATTTCATTTCCCTGTAACGCTCTCCCTCCATCTCTCTCACATGCACGCGCGCGCACACACACCTACACACACAGCCCCTCCCCCTGCATGCAGTACACACCGCGTCTCCGTGAAAACGAGCCAACGAGGGTTCGATCAATGTTGAAAGCAAGTTCGTGAAAGGTTGGTATCTCATCATGAACATCTTTACACAATCACACATTAAAAGGTGGTGTACAAATATTATAAATTCTTAATACAATTCTGTCAGTGTGTTAATGTCGACCCGAGAAGCGATTGAGCCTTCGTTAGAAAAAGTTAACTGACTTAGTCGCAATTTTGAGGTAAAATGCTGCTGGGTTGTCGATGTCAAAACTCTATAAGCTGTGATTCAAATATTAAATAATGTTATGTCATTATTCTACTCGGTAACACTTTATTTCGATAGTCCACTTTAGACATTCAACTGACTATAAGTAACTTGTCTACTACAAGTAAACTTATTCTCCTAACCCAAATCCTAACAATAACCATAATCTAACAGTCTACTGTCTACTATAACAGTCTACTATAATATACTAATACTCTAATGAGAGTTGCTTGAAATGTAGTTGAAAAGTTACTTATAATTAGTAGAATGTCTAAAGTGATCGAAATAAAGTGTAACCGAAATTGTAAAGCTGTGGGATTTTTATATAGAAAATATGTTGATTGTTGGTACAGTAAAGGAATTTCACATTGTAGGCTATACATTTGGTTTTAATGTTGAATAGATATTTCTAAAAATGTATGTTTGTGTTGAGTTATTATTACACAATTCTTTTTCTGACCTTTTTCAACCTTGCCCCTGACAAATAACCCAAATTACAAAAAAAAAAACTAAAACTAACACTAAAACTAATAAAAACTAAACTAAAACTAAGCATTTTCAAAAAATAGAAACTAAACTAAACTAGTAAACCCACTTTTAAAACTAATTAAAACTAAACTGAATTTGAAAACAAAAATTCAAAACGAAATAAAAATAAAAACTAATGAAAAATGCAAAACTATAATAACCTTGCTTGCAAATACAACATTACTTTCGGATTATCTCTAACTCGTATACCAAGAAGGCTTTAAAAACAATTGAAATATGCAAGTCTTTTAATCTTTTCGTTTGATATGTAATTTTTTTCTGATAAGTTATGTACCCCTGTAATTGTGTCTTTTTTTCTTTCCATTTCTTTGTTCTATATTGTGACTTTTCTTCTTTGCTTATAATGTCTTCAATAAAAAAATGACGAAAATAGAAACGCTTGCGTTAACTTCAAGCATAACAATTACAAAGGAGGTGGGCAGAACGATACTAATATCGATAATATCGATACCAACGTTGGTATCGGTATTGATCGATACCAACGCGAAAATATCGATACTTAAGTTTCAGTTTCTCTCGTTTTGCGACCTGACCGTGTTTGTCAAAATGCTGCTGCTGTCACAGAGCAGAGCAAGCTCTCTGTAATCCTAGTGCTGCTCTCGTCTCCCTCTCCTGTGTTGTACAATCACGTGACTCACCACTAGCGCGCTCCAGTACTACCACCAGTCAGGCGCGCGCGGCCGCGCATTTCTAGTCTACAGCAGCACAATCAGAAATGGAGAACTTGTGACTTTGTTTATTTAAGAAAAAAATCCTGAAAAGAAGTGCACTAAAGAAGAGAAACATTTTTTGTTAACATGCTACTTGAAAAGAGAATTTGTTTTTACAAATTTGTTGTATTTTTTATATTTGTGAAGTAATCATTTTCTAACTTTGTTTAAATAAAACAGAAGTAACCAAAAGTTGTTTCTGAACAAAAGCTTGTGTAGTACTGATTTTAACTGATTAATAACCCAAAATGCAAATCACAAAAACAAAAGTCATGAAAATTCATTTAGATTTAGGTTGAAGAGGCATCCACCTTAATTATTAAAAAGTATCGGTATTGGTATCGGTATCGGCGATACTGGCCCTGCATTTACTTGGTATCGGATCGATACTAAATCTAGCGGTATCGCACACCTCTAAAAGGCGGACTCCATTGTGTTTCTGCAAATGTTTCTCTTGGCTTTGCAATCCTTTATTATGGTCAGAAAAGATGTTTAGAACACATCTAAACCCGCCCCAGCCCCCGACGTAAGCATGACGTGGTAAAAGAACGGTTCTAGTCCAGCAAAGAGTTAGTGCCACTTTGGAACCAGTTCTCCTGGCCGAGAACCAGTTCTTTGGCTGTCGAAACACAAAGAACTGGTTCGCGCGCAGGCACCGGCTCCGAACTGGCTCTCAAAATGCTTTGGTGGAAAAGGGGCTTTAGATGATGCTTTCCTAGTGGTCTAACCCCAGACCTATTGGTGACTCGCCCTCACTCGTCCCGCTCGCCACAGGAAACATGATGAATGGCGACTGTAAAACGCAAAAGCCGAATCTCGGACATTTTGGGCAATCTCGAAACACATTTTCGGGCAGACTCATCACGGAGACTCACTAGTAGCCTAGACTTGTTGTTTAACTACTGCGCTCTGTTACCGGTAGGCGTGGCCTCCTAGGGCAGCGAATCAAGTGCATTCTGGGAGTTGTTGTCTTTCATCCACATAAGCCAAACATACATTTTCTGGCTTTTCTCAGTCTAGAAAACTCCAAATTCTAATTTCTTTTACATAAATGGCCCATTTTAAATACACACTCATCTTTCCAGAGGCGAAGTATCCCTTTGACTATCAAAAATGTTCTATTGCATCGCTACAAAAAAAAAAAAAACGTTTGGAATCTTATTTAAAAAACAAGAATCTTTCATAAAAAGCATATAATTACATAAACGTGTTAGCACCAACAGCTGTTAAGGACACTGTGTTTGAGAATATAGATGTGAATATAAGACAAAGGCCTTTTGAAACAGAGATAAGTGGTGTTTTGTCATCTGTAATCTAGTGGAATGAATTCCGCATTCATTCCGACTGTACATAAACCAAGAAAAAGAAGAAAAACACCACCGGCTTTTGCTGGAGAACCGTTTTCTTCACACACACACTTTCATTTCCCGCTGTTGAGACATGCAGTGTAACCTCAACTTTATATCTCCTCTCTTCTTTTTTTTGCAGAAGTTGAAAAATAGGGCTCTGTTTCCAGTATAAGTGAGAGTTTCCCTCATGACCCACATCATCATCTTTTGACGTCAATAC
The DNA here is from genome assembly GCF_016745375.1 of Pimephales promelas. The sequence goes on from NW_024121099.1 coordinate 37,277,316, forward strand.
ACACACTTTTAAGGCAGATATTTCTTCGTAAAGCTTTGTAAATGTTTGATATCACATCTTACCAAATTTGATTCGCCATCGTATACCCCGGTGAATACAGGACTTTTCTTTTGAAATAAGAGTTTTTATAAACATACTCTAATATTCAGAATTCAAAACTTCTCCCTAATCCACCGAGAACATTTATTTATAAGCTTCAAAAATCAGAAACTGGCACGGTAATGATCGCTGGTTAACTTATAGTATCAACAGCTATTCAGTATTCAGCAACAGTACTCATGGGCGTTGTTTGTTTGTTTTTTTTAAAGAAATTAATATTTTAGTTAGAAATAATGCATTAAATTGATCAAACTTGACAAGACATATATAACATTACAGAAGATTTCTATTTCAAATAAATGCTGATATTTTGAACTTTATATTCATCAACTAAGCCTGAAAAAAAAAACATTTTGTAAACCCTAACGGTCAAAATAATTAATTGGTTTGAGTAGGACAAACTTAAATGCAACGAATTAGTTCAGTCAAATAAATTTTTATGAGTATTTAGCACTTTCTTTTTCTTTCAAGTTCACAGAACTGATATATTTTAAGTAAACTGAACTGTTTCATTGTTTTGAGTTTTATGAAATTATTTATTTTAATTTAGACGAACTTAAGTTTAATTGAAACAGCTGGGATATCTATTTCCCAGCATGCTTTGCCGATGTCAATCGGCAATTAGTGTAATTGCTAAAATTAAGTGCAATATAATGTTGTTTTTTTGTGTGTAAGATTAATGTTAAGTGTGAGATTTAGTAGTGATTAATGTTCTGTTATGCTAATTTAGAAGAATTTCTGTTAATGTTGGCTTTAGGATAGTTACCATCATGGTGACAAGTGGTGCATTCAGCTTGATTTGAGAGCAAATTATCCCTTTATATTATTATGCTCATACAGCAAGTGCTTATAACATACTGTTTCTAATATGTTAGCATTTACTATGTCAGCAGATTAACTCTTAAAGCTAACTAAGTTTATACTATTAAAAGTGATTTGAGTTCTGCCAACTTATTCGGGTTTCCAGTGTACTTCATAGATTTGAGTTATAGTAACTAATTAGTACTTTTAACTTTATTTACCCAAGTTATCTTAAAGGGTAACTAAACACCAAAACAACTTTTTTTAGTTAATGATCTGTAAGAATGGAGCTTCATAAATGCTGTTCATTGATTCGAGTACATTTTTTGACAATTGAGTATAAAGTGTTTTGATTTTCAAATATATGGTGTAAAAACGTCTGAGTGCTGCCCTCTTCAGGTTAAACGGAAAGCTCCTGCAGTAGGGGTACTTGCTGACGTAGCGAACTCTCAGACGCACTCTGTCACACCCTTGGTGCGAGCTCACCACGCCCTTGGCAGCCCCTGGTATAAAAGCATCTGGTTCCGTCAAAACTACTGTAGCGAGTCAGGAGTTGGATTTATGAGTATTGAAAACGATCAGGATAGCATATAATAGCATCTAGTTAGTTAATCCTCTGGGGTCGACAAACGAGCCGGTGCATTTTGCTGGATTTTTTCATATAGCGGCATAATATCAATATGAATATATGCCAGCGTGCGCTATTGAGATCAACTCGACGACATAACTCATCAGATGCCGGTCGCGATGCGGGAGTTAAGACCGCAGTTTGAGCCAGCAGCTCGAATGGATTTGGCCCTGTGTCTACATACAATTCACCCTCATCCACTTCAGGTGAAGGTGAGGGAGAAAAGTCCTCGACTTCAAATGGCCGCTCTGTTGCAAAGGCAGCTACTTGAGTCACTCCAGTCTCGCTCTATTTTAGAGTCTGACAGCAGCTGTCACTCACGGCGGGTCTCAGGTGCACGCCCCCTAGCCCCGCTGGTGTCTGCCCATTTTTTCAGCATTTTTCAAATATTGCTAGTGGGTGGAGTCAGGCTCTGACCAGGGGTTTAGTTACCCTTTAACAAGTTAGTGAGTTACTTGGAAACAAATCAAATATTTTTTCATGCTTAAATTGTTTGAGTTAATAAACTTAAATGATTTAAGGCAATCGGTTTCCTCAAACGGTTTGAGTTGAACTAACTCATCAGGTTTTACAGCATCAAATACGTTTCTTGAGCAGCAAATCATCATTAATAATATTATTAGAATGATTCCTGAAGGATCATGCAACACTGAAGACTGGAATAATGACGCTGAAAATTCAGCTTTGATCATGGGGGGAAAATTATATTTAACAATATATTTAAACAGAACACTAAAATATAATTATAATTCACAATATTACTGTTTTGATTGTATTTTTGATCAAATAAATGCAGCCCTGATGGGCATCTCACTGACCCTAAGCTTTTAAATGGTATTTTTTTTTCTTTTTACTCGCTTCATTGTTCATGTCTCACATTTTTCAAATGATGTACAAATAATGTGGTCTTTCATCCGGCGAATACACCCCGACCTGCACTAGTAGAGTCCCCATGAAGCCCCGGTGGAGTGATCCTCTCTAGAGCGGCGCAGGGTCAAAGGTGACGTGATGCGTGTTCTGCACTGGAAGCAGATGCTTGGGATTCTGATCCAGGGTCAGTGGAAGATCTTCAACAGAGCGGTGACTCGGTGAGGTGTGTGTGTGCATGTGTGCATGGACAAACACAAGTCTAATACCCCTCACATCTGTTCAGCGACAGAGGAAGAGCTCGCCGTAATCTCACACCTGCTGTGGGACGACGCGCAAGACACACGCAGCTGCTGAGGATCAGTGACGCCACCAACACACACACTTGAGTCTGACATAGATATATAGATTGCACAAGTCAGAAACGATAAAGAGTAAAGAGGTAGGACGGGCAATAGTGAGGAACCATCCGCAGGTGCAATGCCACACTTGATCGGCACCCATTCACTGAGATTATACAGCGAGGACGGCGCTATCATTTTATCAAACCATTCCAGCCTAACCTTTCTTTCTCCCTCAGAAACGCCTGCAGCTCTCGGGAGCATAAAGACGAAAGAGAGAGAGAGAGGAAATCAGACAAAGAGAAGAGTGAGAAATTCTTCATGCCATCATGGCAGCATATGAAATATGCAGCTGTCCCACTTTTTGGAGCTTTACAATTAATCTAATGTTTCTCCAGCAATCGAGACAGTGGTAATCCAGATCCCAGGGGTGAAGAGACTACTGGAGGAATCACAGAGACACAACACTAGAGAATAACCACACATTACTGAGAACAAGCCAGCAGGTGCGGAAGATTTATCCTAAGAGTCCATGGAGGAGGTGAAGAGAGAGCCACATGCGAGCATGGGAACACACACACACACACTGGATTCATAAATGGCAGCCCACCTTTCTAATAGAAATCCATCCAGTTTAGTTGGAAGCATTAGAAAACGTTTCAAATTGCACGTTTTTGAAAGCGATACCAGAGCCCGTCTAACGGAGAGCCTTGGCACTTCCCATTAGCCCCATTGTGTATTATCTTGGTTGCAGTTCCATTAGAATTCCACTAGAGGTGATCGCGGGCGAGAGCAGAATGAATGGGAGTCTATGGGGCTAAACGGCTAAATGTGTCTCTTTCACCTGCTTGTCGTTAAATCAACATAGATTTTATTGTTGATTCCGCAAGTTCAATATAGATTATAGGCCAAAAGTCGAATGAACGAGTACTTATGTCCTTTTGATTTCTTACAGGTTAGGCCGTTGTTGGCCGGAACACGCTAGCATTCTGCTATTGTGTGACGTCATCACATTTTTGAACGGATTTTTAGAACCGATAAGTGAACTTAAAAATGCAATTTTAAGCTGAGTGTATTTTCTTAGCCCTCCCTTTTGAATGCAACTTTCAAATTACTTGACAAAAAAAGTGGATTTCTGGGGGTGAAACCCCATTGACTCCCATTCATTCTGCACTCGATCGCGAGCGCCCCCGCATGGACAGAGACGTGTTACTGCAGCCAGTCCAGAAACCAGAAGTAACCAGCCAGTGCCAATTCTCTTCAATTAGACATTCTCTGGCGATACCGGTATCGTCTATGGCCCTGTTTAGACGAGAACGCTCGCGGTGAAAACGTAAAAATATTTTATCGGATGTGCCTTTCGTTTACACGGCGACGCCGTTTTTGAGGCTTAAAAACGCAAAAAAGTGAAACCACCCTCCAGAGTGGAAATCTTAAAAACGCTCCACCGCCGTGTTCCCGTGTAGACGGTAAAAACGCGAAGTTTACTTGACAGTGAAGGTTGTACGCAGGCGCGTGGACTTGGTGTTTTTGTAGTATGCACTCCTAGCGCCTGAAGTGCATACTACATTGAATTTCACACACTTTTGCGTCACCATTTGCACACGGATTTCCCACGCTAAACGCTCGTCTAAACGCAGAATAGAAAGTGATGACGCAACGCCACTTTTGCGTTTTCTCTTCAAAATGTAAACATAGCCTATGTGTACTACAAAAACGCTAATTTATGAAAACGTTGTCACACGCATACGTAATATGTCCAGTCTACATGTGTGTCGCGTTTCTGTATAAAGTGACATTGCCAACAATTAGCCTAGGAATGAATAGAGCGTTTCAGACGGTTTCCCTGATCCGTGTGAACGTTTGTACACAAAAGTTTTCAAAAACATGAAGGGAAAAACTTTTCCCATTTTTAGTAGCTACATCTTTGTAATGTAAATGAACCCTTAGTATTTATATATTACTATCTAGGGATGCACGATATATCGGCCACCATATCGGTTTCGGCCGATATTTGTTCATTTTTGTGTTATCGTTATCAGCCCGATAATAAAATTTGGCTGATATATTAAAGCTGATAAATAACGAAAGACACTTAAGATGCACACTGTTCAACATGATTGATCTTAATTGCTTGAAATATGATTGGAATCCAAGGAAAATATAGTTTAGTGCAAAATGTTCTGTCATATCGGCTACGTGAAATTATAATGAGAACATTATGATTGTGTGATTGGGAATTTTGTTTTTGTAATCAGGCTCTCAAAAATTATATAAAAATTGGATTTAGATTTATCGGCCGGTATATCGGTTTTCAAATATAAAGAATTATCGGTTATCGGCCAAAATTTTCACATCGGTGCATACCTATTACTATCTATTATTATAATCATTACTTTTTTGTGACAAGCTGTTTTCACTCAAAGCATCTCCTCCATTGACTACCAATCAAACTGAACAGCTTCTCGTCTCAGTCGGGATCCTTTTCATTTTTAATCGAACCTCTGAGGCGCGCGCTGGTGGACGAGCTCTTTTAATCTAAAACTCGTCCGGAGTGCCCTGATAGTAAGAAATAAAATAATAAAACCCATTGCAATTTGCAAGTTTGGGTCCACATGCCAAATGTTTTGGGGTGTTTTCATAGGTAGAGGTTCAGAATTATGAGATATTGCATGCTGTGTGTGTTGCTAGACATGTTCATTGTTTCTTTTTATGCCATCCACTGTGTTTCGTGTACTGTATGTGCTTTATGATGACAGTAGCATCAATATTTCCGCTGATATAACATCGTTTCACATTCTATTGACACTAGCAGAACAAAATATCAAAGTTGTACACTAATGGTGGTACCCCAGTAATATGGTGCGCTCTTATCTCACTGTCAAATACAAATACAAAAGTGAGTTTAACAATCTTATTTTTTCATTCTGGTTGGATCAAAAATAGCAATGCAGATATAATTTATGTAAAAAAAAAAAATCCTGTAAATTATTTTAGGCACTCTTCATTATTTTCTAATCTTTTTTTTTTTTTTCAAAGAACACATAAAATCCTATGCTTTTTGAAGACTTTCCGCAACCTCTCCTGGGGTCTCATTTATAAAATGTTGCGTAGAGAGCCCATCCTACGTTTGATCTAATGTCATTTCTCAAATGTGCACATGTATGATTCAGAGAAAATGAACATACGCCCCACACACACACACACACAAATGCATTACATTACAGGCCATATTAAAGCCTATAGATTGGCTGAAATAATTTACATGAGTGGAACTAAAGTATGCATACTAAATAATTGAACTTTAATGCTGTGTAATTATGCTAACAGGGTTTTATTAGTATATTGCTGCTTTAGTTTCCAAATACCTGCAGCTATAGTCCTCCGACTCTCTGCCCCAACGAAAGTGCATTCGTCTATTCAGAACCTGCACTTTTCCTCGTCAAAGACCGGTTTTATAAATCTGAACGTTGGCGTGAATTTTAGCGTACGCACACTCAAACTTCCACGTTTTATTAATAAGGCCCCTGCTGCCACTCAATTGGAGTCTCATAAGAGGTTTTGATGATCTAAATGCAGATTTATTGAACCTGAATAACATTAATGGGTAAAAACAGACTAAATTAAACCCCTCCACATCAACAACCAACAAGATTCACAAACCTTTCACATAACACGAGCAATCACAAAAGACCCAAGGTGGTTTTTCAGAAGGCGACTGGATGCAGTTCATTCATTATGATGCTCGTCAGCTGTCAGTGTAGCGAGACACTTTGCTGATTTGTATCTCTGAAGACGTTGGCCTTTGATGATCTCTTTTGAATTTGTTCACTGAAGGAATTACTAACGACGTTTGCTGGTTTCTGTGTTGTTTGTGAACTGCATCAATTTGCGTTTTGGCTTGTGTGGTGTAAGTGGGACAGGTCGTAGACGTTACGTGCCGTAAGATCAAGCGTTCATTATGTCTCTTGACACAGATAAATGTCGTAGCCCTAAAAAGTGGCTATTATGATCAATCTACTGCTGCCGGTGCGCTAAAGATGCAACTATGCCAAGCATGTACACTACTGTTCAAAAGATTGCGGTCAGTAAGAATTATTATTTGTTTTTTGAAAATAAAAAGCAAATATAGGCTAATACTAGACTAGTCAAGTCCGAGACCAAAACACTACCAAGACCACAGGGTATCGAGACCAAGACAGACCATGACCAAGGCCGAGACTAAGACCAAGACAGACTTATGCCTGGTTCAGATTACACTATTTTAGCCCGATTTTGGCACGATCCGAGACCAAGACCAAACCTAAAACCAAGACAGACCAAGACTAAGACCAAGGCTGATACCAAGGCCGAGACCAAGGCTAAGTCCATTTATTTTTTAATTCAAACAAAATAAAATAAAATCTTTGAGAAAAATGGACACAGATGTAAATGAATCAATAGTTAAAATAAAGTAAAATGAATGTAGCCAATAGCAGCTCAGATCAGGTCTTTGAAGAATACAATGAGAAATATTTCTTTGTAGGGCTGTCAAACAATTAAACGTGATACATACATACACATGTATATTTAAGAAAAAAATATTATTTATATATAAAATATTTATATTTATATATAATATAAATTATATATAAATCTATATACAGTATGAAACATTTCTTAAATATTCACAAGCATGTGTGTGTATATGTATAAAATAATTATACACAGTGCAGCCACATATATTATGTAAACACAAACTTTTTATTTTGGATGTGATTAATCGTTTGACAGCCCTGATTTTTTGTATCCTTTTGTTGATTTGTGTGCTTTCTAAAGCTCTCATACAGCCAGCATGAGTGTGTTGACCGTCAGCGCTCAGTGTCTGTGAGTTTGAGGGGGCTGATGGGTACGAATAATGCCTGTGTTAGTGTGTGGGAGGCCAGGATACAGTCAAAGCAAAGGCCATCTGCCACAACACACCTTCTGATTAAAAATCCTCACACACACACACACACTTCTTCACTCTACATGTTCTCCATTCCCTGTGGGAAAGAAAAAACATACTACATTTTCTTAATATCTCAGCTGTTTTTTCACAGACAGCAATGAGATTAAATTGAAAAAAAAAAAAAAAAAGCAATGACATTAAAACTGAAAACAAAATGTAACTCAACAATGTGCTCAGAGTTTTCAATCAATAGTCAGAGATCTCAATATGAACTCGACCATTTCTCACCATAAAAAAATGCTAGTAATGCTACAGTAAAACTGGTTAACTCTAACCTTAAAAATACTGTAAGGAAATTATTCGGCGTATACTACAGTTACCGCACCTCAAGACATTGTTCAGATTGTCAAGTTTTTGTCCTTAAAACGCTCGTGTGTGTAGGAAGAAATTCATACGTGATCTGTCATTTTAGAGCAAGTGCACTCTAAAAAATGCTGGGTTGTTTCAGCCCAAATTTGGGTCAAATACGGACAAACCCAAATGCTGGGTTGAAAATGTAATTAAAAAAATGTACGGTTGAAAGTTGAATTTGGGTTAAAATTTTAAATTACATTTTAACCCAACATTTGTCCATATTTGACCCAAATTTGGGTTAAAACAACCCAGCATTGTTTAGATTGTGGCTTGACCCACTGAGAGCAGACCACAGGAGACAAAGTACACAACTTCATTACTTGAGTGAAAGTACAGATACTACTGGTCAAATATTAAAAAAGTTGTGAAGACCGATTTATACTTAAAGTACTCACAAAAGCATTTAAGTATAAAATGCCAATGCATTGTTTTATTTTTGTTGCATTGTTGTATGTAATACTTACAGTGCCTTATGCCTCTGAATCTATGCCTACCCTACCCTCATATCAATATCACATTTATGTCTAGAACACAGTACTAGTAGTGTGGGATTGAATAAGAGCCATCAATGGTTTCGGACACCCAAACTGCTGTTCCATCAAATAGTGCCCTATCTAAAGTTTTTTTGGGCATGAACATGTTTAGTTTGAATATAATAGCCTTACTGTCCGACGTCGGGATCAGACGTCAAACCTACTTTCATTTAACCAAAATCATTCGCTGACTGACGCTACTTTCTACTCAAGGACCTTGCCACTGTTGCCTTGGCTTTTGGCTTGCTTAGTTGGGAACATTTAATATTCAACAATATTATTGATCTGTGTTGTATTATTTTCATGTTATCACTGTGAAGCTGCTATTGTAAAAAGCGCTATATAAATAAAGGTGACTTGACTTGACAGAAATGTAGTGTAAAAAGTACAATATTTGTCTTTCAAATGTAGTGAAGTTAAAGTAAAAAGTTTCCAGAAAAAAATAATAATAATTGAAGTAAAGTGCAGATCAAAAAGTGTACTTAAGTACAGTCCTCAAGTAAATGTAATGTGTTACTGTCCACCTAATGCAGTTATTAGAGAGAGATTAAGATTAAGATGATTCAATGGATTTTGAATGATCGATAACTTTACTTGTAATAGTTCTCATAAGGTTTTTTAAGAAGAAAAGGCACATAAATCTTGTTTTCGGGAATGAATCCCTCCATCTGTCTTTCTCTCCAGGCCTATGGCGGGTCAGCCCGTTCTCATCCCAAGGCGTCACATACTGAAGCTTTTGACATTTCGTCTACATCCAAAGCACACGGCACCATTTAGCATCAATATGAGATGACATATATGGGCCAGAAGGCGCCTCCTAGTGGTCTAACCCTAACCCTACTCCAGAACTAAACCTACCCATAACCGAAGCGTGTTATATTGACGCTAACGGTCCCATGTGTGTTGGATTTAGACCTGTATATGACGCCCTAGGATGAGAACGCGTTGAGTGGGTTGCACTTTTATGGAAGTCGCTTAGAAATGAAATGCAGATTTGTGTCTCTCCTCTGCTGCCCGAAGCACGACAGCGACACTTCATTTCAACATAAATGTATTTGTAAGACCGTTTAAGGAATAAGGTATGGATTTTCTCAAGCATGTAGATGCAAAATGCAAAGTGGTGATTGTTCGATGGGTTTATTCAGGTAAATTGTTAAATGCATGCTCTAAAACATGAGAGGAGTCTTCTGCATTCTCCAAATTAGGTGACAAAAAAAGGCAGAATGCACGAGACCTCTTTGGTCCATTTAAGAAGGGAAGTGCGAACTTAATTTTGATGGATTATGCCAAAGCACATCCGTTAGCTTTCTGAGGGGTATCATCTATCTCTGTCAGTTTACATAACTTTGATGAACCCTTTAGTCAAACGCAGGTGACGCCTTACCAAAGAAAAAAATGCAGAAGGGAACCATCTATCATGAAAAAACCTGTTTTCATAAACATTTACTCGTCAACATATCGCTGCCATGAAACGAGAACATGTTTGCTGACGGCGATGGCAAATGTTCGGCTCTCTCGAGGATTGCTCTCTGAAATCAGTACGAGTCTTTTTTTCTACTATCTGTTCAGAGCATTAATGTTATGCAATAGTCTCTTTAAAAATGCATCAAACTTGCAATAGGTAACAGGCTGGTTTATGTCAATAAACTGGACCTTGATCGTCCACTTAGTCCCTGGATGCGCCACATATTAGGTCTTATTTTAATTAGTAAAATATTTTGTCTTCAACGCCTTCATTCAAGTTGATCTATATGTTAACTATTTTTAATTTACTTTTAAAGGTGGGGTAGGTAGAAATTTTCTAAAAAAAAACCAAACTTTTCCCCAATTTTTTTTTTGAACTGTCTATTATACAATACATAATTAAAATGTAAGCACTCTGAAAAAGAAAGTATTCAAATCGAGTGTCTGTAGTCCTCTCAGCGCTGAAATACACTATAAAACACTATAAACATTATTTCATTTCCTCCCGTCTGGGATCCTTACAAAGCCACGCCCCCAAAACACATGAACGCACGTTGCCGACCGTTTACCAACGCTGCGGAGAGGAGCAGTGTATGTAGTGACATCATGTCAGAATCACATAATAAAATGCCTTTATCATTATCAATATAAACCACTAACATGGCATGTGGGAGTACTTGGAATTATTCAGAACGAATGACAAGTACTTGCATTTGGAATGAATATAGAAAGTACTGCATGTTGCTTGCTCAATGTGCTAATATTTAAGATCATGGGCCCTATCTTGCACCCGGCGCAATCGACTTTGTGCACTTCAATGTCACTTCTCTTTCTTTTATGATCCTGACAAGAACATCCATCTCCTCGGCTGTGAACCAAAATGCGCCGTTATAATAGTATTGCGTCATGGAACAAGCGCTCTTAAAGGGAATGTAATATGACGCTCTTATTGGTTTGTTTCCTGTTACGCCCAAACCACACCTATGAAAAATGTATACAGGACAAGCTGTGCTTCACCTGTCTAAGAGTCGCCCTTTACACAGTCCCTCCAGGATTTCATGATTTTTTTGTGTAATTTTTGCGATCAAAATTACTGATTTTGTGGTGGTAATTTCCAAAAATTTGTGAAAAAATTTGCGATTTATATATAACATTTACCATAATAGTATTCAGTCCTTCCAGAAAAACGCGGAGTTTTTTTGTGATTGTTGCGGGCAAAAATTGATGGATTACGCGGTAAACTACTGGCAGCTGTGGTTGCCAGCATCATACCGTAAATTTATGCAATTTTATGCGATGAAATTGCAGGAATTTGCAAAAATTGAGGGAACTTGCAAAAATTGCAGTTTGATGAAAAAGAGAGAAAAAAGTGATTCCCCCAACATCCTGTTCTCACTAGGCTAATGTAAGAGTCATTTCTTATTACTTCCTTTGATAAGCAAGCATACTACATCATAGAAAGTGCTGGGAATATTTAATTTCTCATCTTGTTTTATTTCAGACTATAACGAGTGTAAATAAGGTGTGGCCCCTTTAAGAGCTGCGCGCTCCCTGTTGAACTCTCTGCAGTGTTATATGTGCGCATCGAACACCCCATGTGTGCGGGTAATTTCTGTTTGATGCTACTTCTTTTATCTTATGTTGTTTATTAAGTAACGATGTGACAGTAGAACGTGTGAGACAGTTATACGAGTTCGATTTGTGAGATGTCAATTGCCTCCGTGAGTCTGTCTGGCGTCGCGTAATTGCGTCACTTCATAACGTTCCCATGGAAACAGGGGGAAATGGCTGCTCTTGTGTGAAGCAAACGCAACATTTTTCAACTTTCTGCTAAGATACATGTGACTTTTTTTGCAACGAAAATGCGAGGATTATGAAATTATGCAAACCCCGCATATTTTGCACAGAAATCGGCAATTTATGCGGCGAAAGTGCGGCGTATTTAAAAAAATGCGGCCCCCGCATAAATATGCGGACTTTGACTGATTTTGCATTGAATTCAGCGATCGCAATCGCGTTTTTCTAGAGGGACTGTTTACAAGCACAGTCCCACGTCTGTCCTTCCCCATCATAGCTTATAGAGTTTGTCCCACCGAGGGAAAGAGCTGCTAAAGACCTCGCCACCTCACACACAGCAGGCAGGATTGAGAGTGATTCCAGCGGCCCCTAGAGATCCGCAGGAGTTTGAGGGGGAAGAGATTTCTGGGACACGGCAGTCCCCCACAGGGCCCTGTGCTCTACCCCGCAGCGGTGCACTCGCTCCCAGAGCTGTCACAATTACACACACTTATGCTGCCGATTCACCGTTTGATGCGCTCACTGTCCCCATGATCAAAATAAAAGGGCTTTTGTTAGCTTTTTTGTGAACTTCTAGAAAATAACCACCTTTTGTCAACATAATTAGAAAGCAAGAACAGTGCTTCAGAACACATCAGAATGAAAACGAAAGATGTATTTGAACAGTGTATAATGTAAATTATGAGTGAGTTTCTTTCCAAAAGTTCTTTCCAACTTACATTGAATTTTGTGATAGAATCTTGATCATTTTAAAGGTCAAATGTGTCATTTCAGTGGCACAAAGAATTGTATCTCCGTCTTCCATCGGTTGGACAAACACGTATTCCTAACCAGATTATAATTGTAGTATTTTTCATCAACATAATTTTTAAATTAAGTGTAGATATTCTTAAACAGTTCAAAAGTTTGGGATCTGCACATTTTTTTAATGTTTTTGAAAAAAAAGTCTATTCTCACCAAGGCTGCATTTATTTAATCAAAAATACAGTACAAACAGTAAAATAGTGAAAAATAAAATAACTGTTTTCTATAATAATATATTTTAGAATGCAATTTATTCCTTTGAATTTTCAGTATATTAACTATATATTTATATATATATATATTTATATATATATATATATATATATATATATAGAGAGAGAGAGAGAGAGAGAGAGAGAGAGTAACATGATGATTTGTTGCTCAAGAAACATTATATATATATATATATATATATATAATGTAAATATATATAAAAATTAATTGCGATTAATCACATCCAAAATAAAAGTCTGTGTTTACATAATATATTTGTGTGTGCTGTATATAATTATTTTGTATATATAAATACACACACATGCATGTGTATATTTAAGAAAATGTGTTATTCATATATAAAATATTTATATTTATATAATATTGATTATGTATTTATAAATATATACAGAATTTAAGCGCAAATAATTCTTAAATATATACATGCATGCATAGGTATTTATATATACAAAATAATTATATACAGCACACACAAATATATAATGTAAACACAGACTTTTATTTTGGATGCGATTAATCACAATTAACTTTTGCACAGCCATAATATAAATACTACAATTATAATCTGGTTAGGAATACGTGTTTGTCCAACCAATGGAAGACGGAGATACAATTTGTGCCACTGAAATGACACATTTGACCTTTAAAATGATCAAGATTATATCACAAATTTTTTTTAGAATCAATGCAAGTTGGAAAGAACTTTTGGAAAGAAACTCACTCATAATTTACAGTATATACTCTTCAAATACATATTTCCTTATCATTCTGATATGTTCTGAAGCACTGTCCTTGCTTTCTAATTATTTTGAGAAAAGGTGATTATTTTCTAGAAGTGCACAAAAAAGCTAACAAAAGCCATTGATATTTATGTATGTATGTGTGTATATATATATAGTTAAATCATCCAAGGTGCTGGACATAGTAAAAGTGCACGATAAAAGATACTGTATAAAAAGGCATAACAAAAGTAGTCCATAAGCCTCGAGCATTACAAATATTCTGTAATTACAAGTACTGTATGAAACATTAAAATCTCATTCGAGACAAAACATTTAAATATGTCAGGACGCTCTGAGCCAGGTTTGATCTCAGTGTTCTCATGTGTCTTGTGACCCATTGACATGAATGACATGATGTCAAGGGGTCTATTATGACAGAACCATTCTTTACCCTTCAGAAAGACCGTTTAGTCAAGATGGGAAATGAGAAAACATCTTTCTATCTTTCAGATTTCAGCTCAAAGCCTCGATGATGGAGGATTATTACTGTGAGATCTTACCTTGAGCATCACGACGCTCCACAGATTTCAGCGCAGTCCACGTGCTCCATCTAACTGCAACCTTCTGGCACGAGCTGAGCGTCCCAATGAGGTGAGGACACACACTTCAGCTGGTGTAAACCTTTAAAAGAGCAGACACTCGATTACAAAGCTCATCCCAAAACAGGCAGGTTGTAATCGTTATAAATCAGACTAATGCAATCGTCTGCTGAGACTGGAGGACTGCCAAATTGACATAAATTAAGAAACAGATTCACTTTTATTCTTTACTGCCAGTGTGACCAAAGTTAACATATGTGGTTAAAGAGCATTTTAGAGCTCATGAGCAAGTGCACTAATTTTCAATCGCGGCACTGTAGGTCTTTCATCTTTGAGCTCTTGCAAAGGTCACAACAGCAATTCATTTGTTTTTCTACAGACTAGCGATGTGCAAAGCTGTATTTTTATTTCATTTTTTTCAGATACATGAAAGACAGAAACAAAGGCGGCTTTTCTGTATACATCGAGGATAATCACTTTATAATCAACGTGCTTTGTCTTTCATTGGTCTGTTGCAGTGGACTAATTAACTACCTCTTGTTAAACTTAAACATTGCCTTTTAGCAACCTGTCAGTATGCGGCTAACTTCCATTTCAGGAGCGCAGAAACTGCTGGCATGGAAAAACATTCAATTAATATTACAAACTAAAGAGAGAAAAAAGTCATTTTTTCACATGCAAGGCACTAAAAAAATGTTTGCACCAAGCAATTGCTTTTTTTCTAATGTTTTATTTTGTATTGCATGTGATTAATTGCTACTGACGGTCAAAATTTAGCATTTTGCTGCTACAAGGTAAATTATGCCATCCCAAATAAAGTGTCAGTAATGCATGACTTCATACAGTATACTGCAGTTTGTATAAAATGCATTATAATCAGCGTTGGGGGTAGTATGCATTATAATCTTAGCTATGTAATCAGATTACTTTTTTCAAGTAACTAGAAAAGTAACACATTACTTAAAACTTTCATGCGTAATTGAAAAAATTATGTGGACTTACATTTTTTCAATTATGCATTAAGTTTATTTGCTTAATTTTAAGACAAAGGGTGTCCTCACTTTTTTTTTTAGGTAAGTCATCTGATCACTTTCTACAGTGCAGACGAAAAAAAGTAATGCAATATTGTAACTAATATTGAGCAACTTTCCCCAACACAGCATAATAGTACAGTTTTTACTATATTTTTGATCAAATGAATGCAGTCTTGTTGGGATTTTCAAAAATATAAACAAATCTTACAGACCCCAAACTGACCCCAGTGGTGTATAGACCCCTTTTCAGTTGGAAAACATGGTGACGTTTTTTTTGTAGGCGGAGCTTAGGTGGAGGCAGAACGATCCCTCTGGCCGCTTCACTAACGCTAGTTAGCAAGTATTGTTAGCTTGTTTTTTAACAATGACTGGATATATTTATCTTAAATGTGCAAGGTCACTCAGTGCCCAGGACCGCGATTGTTATTTCCAAAAGTTATTTTTAACGGACGGAACCAGATTGGCCGACCCAACACGCTCACTCAATGCATGGACGATCTGACAGGATTAACGTTACGTTACCTCGGTTGAGTGGTCTGACTTCTACACCTACCTTATCGAGAAAACGATCGTAAAGAGAAACTGAGGACATATAAATCTTTAGATGCCTATATGGTCCTGTACAAGACTGGTGTGTACGATTCGCAGTTCTGCCGAACCAGCGCTGAGACGACGACAATATAAAGAGTGTCATTACGGTGCGATTTTAATGATGTGAATATTTTCTAGAAATAAAAATTCCAGATACAACATATTCATTTTTCATCAATTCTTGCACCAAACAACACAACAAGATGACATTTAATTATAGTAACAATAATTTAAGCTTATTATGAAGCCGAATCTGTGCTGGTTTGTATTGGCCGCCACTTTGTTTTGCCTCCAGCTAGCACCGTGACGCAACCGTGACGTCGGCGCAAAAGGGGTCTATAAACAAGTATAAAATAATCCTTACATTGAATTTAAAATGCACTGATATACTGTGCAGGAATACATGTTTGTCAAGCCAATAGCAGATGCAAATGCTGTGCGGTTAGTTGAACAACGTTTTGTTTTGTAATGCATGTGATTAAGTGCTTGATTCTGCTGCTACATTATCAAGGTCAATATATTGCCGTCCCAAATAAATAGCGTCAGTGATGTACGGCTTTGTGCAGTTTGTATCAACTGCACTTGTGCATAATGCATCACATTATGAACAAGATTCTCAATGCACGAATCAAACTCGCATAGAAATCACCTGCTGTCATTGAAAACTAATGACTTGGCTATCAAAGTCAATGTCAGTGTCAACAGGGGCTTGGTGCTGTTATGAAAATAGAAATATTGCCATGTTTTTTTAAACTCATTGCAGACTCGAGTTCTACCTCAGTGGTTTGTGTACGGCTGCCAGTCATACCAACTACATTCCAAGCGATGCTTTACAAATGTGCCGTATGTTGACAGATGCGTCTTATCTGCAGATGAATTTATACAGATGCCGGATCTCGGTGTCGATATTCTACACCTTATGCTTGTCCTCATTAAGGGACAGATGCATGACGGAAACTTCTGCTGGATGCGTTTACACGGAAATAAAAGTTTTTGCACGGCAACTTTTCTCACTCTGTGAACTTGTTCCAAGCGCTGATGCAGAATGTGTGATGAATGCGTTTGAACATATGCTTTTGTAATTAGTACTCCGGATTCAGAGTGCATATTTACTGAGTTAATCCAAATAATCTGTGTGATTTTAAATACTTTCTCTTAAGTTTTGAAGACCTTCATTTTGGTTCCATTCCATGTTGTATTTATGTTAAATAAGTTAAATCACATAAATATTAATGTTTTGTCAAACTTAGACCTACTACTGACTGTAGTCTTTAGCCTCTGGCCAAAAAATCCTCAGATGACGCAAAATGAAATTTTTGCGTCATCGCAGGATTTTTTCCAGACAAAAAAAATGCATAAATCTCTCGTCTCAGGGGAATATGAGGGTGGAAAGCGTCATTCGAAAATACTACAGGTTTCCTACAAGATCCTGAAGTATCCCTTTAAAGGGTTAGTTCACCCAAAAATGAAAATTCTGTCAGTATTTACTCACCCTCATGTTGTTCCAACCCCGTAAGACCTTCGTTCATCTTCGCAACACAAATTAAGATATTTAAGATATTAAGATCGCTCTTGCATACAGTCCATAGGCTTCTAGAGGTACTGGCTCTTGCTGTCCCCGAAAAGTCATTAAAGACATCGTTAAAATAGTCCAAGTGACTACAGGGGTTCAATCTTAAGTTTATCAAACGACGAGAACACTTTTGTGCGCAAAAAAACAACAAAAATAACGACTTTATTTCAACTATCCACTTCCTTCTCCATGAGCCTGTAAGTCAGTTAACGTAGTGTGATTGCGTAAAGCTACGTCACACGTAGGCTCACTATTGGCCGACGCTGGTCATGTGTGTGTGATGCGTGTGACGTACAATAACAGAAGCTTACGCTATTAAACTAGTAACCTGACTCGCGCAGAGGGAGAAATAAACGAACAGTTGAAATAAAGTCGTTATTTTTGTTGTTTTTTTGCGCACAAAAGTGTTCTCGTCGTTTGATAAACTTAAGATTGAACCCCTGTAGTCACTTGGACTATTTTAACGATGTCTTTAATGACTTTTCGAGGACAGCAAGAGCCAGTCCCTCAAGAAGCCTATGGACTGTATGCAGGAGCGATCTTAATATCTTAAATATCTTAATTTGTGTTCCGAAGATGAACGAAGGTCTTACGGGGTTGGAACAACATGAGGGTGAGTAAATACTGACAGAATTTTCATTTTTGGGTGAACTAACCCTTTAAGCTGTTATCAACATTGATAATATTCAGAAATGTTTCTTAAGCAGCAAATCATCATATTAGAGTGATTTCTGAGGGATCATGTGACACTGAAGACTGGAGTAGTGTTGCTGAAAATTCAGCTTTGGTCACAGGAATAAATGTGACAATTGTAAGTTATTGTGAAACAGTGAGTCACAGGTCTCTCACAATGAGATCTCAGTGATCTGAAGTTTAAATGTCTGAACTCTCATTCCTCCTTTTACAAATCCTACAGTCCAATCACGTGTGCGTCTGTGACCGCGAAATACACATCCATCCCCCGTATATTCAATCTCTGAATGCTGGGTCTGGCACTCTTTCTCTCACTTTATCCTTTCTTTCTCTAATAAAAAAACGCAGGCTATTGCAATAGTGCATTGGGAGATTTGTTAATTCTTTGTGCTCTTTGTGTTTTGGCCTAATGAAGACTAATGAATATCTAAAACCTCTGTGGTGCAGGAGGAGAGACTTGAATAATAAGAGATGAAACTATACAAATCACGATGCAGAAACGACCTGTGGAGAATAAACCACCGGCTGAGAGACTCCAGCTTTGGGACACTAGCACTCGCTCTGCATACACACACAGATGTGCAGGGAGATTCTGTATCCCAGAATGCAAAGGGGAAAACTTGACCTTGGAAATGGCATACTGTAAAAACGTGAAATATACATTATGCAATAAACAGTAAGCATGCTATACATTATCGACCTCATTTGACGAGTGCAATCTAGTTATCAACTTAGATATAAAAAATATCCATTATAATTTTTAATGCAACACTGTGTAAAAAAAACTATTAGGAATGGAAAGTCGAGTCAAGTGCATTGCATTGTGGGATATCCATTGTGTCATCCATTCCAGGGTTTAACTAAAACCATAAAAAAAAAATCATTTTCATTACTTAAAATAAACTTTAACTGATATAAAATAAAAAATAAATACAATCTCACTTTCATTTAACTAGCTTAACTGAAACGAAAACTAAGAAAAACTACATAGAAATACAGTAGTGGCCAAGAGTAATGTCCAGCCTAGGCAAAATTAAATTTTCAGCCTTTATTTAAAAATTTGTTAAAGATTTTGCATAGTTGTACTTGGAATTTTGCTTCCTTCAATTTTTAAGTACAATCAACTTTGATGTTTAAGTCATTTCAACTTAAATAATATTAAAATTGACTAACTTTTTTGTTGAATCCTGTATAACGTATAAAGTTGTTGGAAACAGCTTAACTTATTTTGATGAGTTAAAGCAGTGTATAAATACATGTTGTTATAACTTATTGATCACACCATTTTATAGTACAAAGAAGTTATGAACATGCAAAAACAAGTTTCATTCAAAAAAATAATAATTTTTGCATAGAAAAATAAAATCTTTAGCTGTGCCTTTTTTGTCAAATATTTTTTTCAGAGAAATACGCTAACCAAGTTTAGTGTTTTTAGGGATGCACCGATATGAAAATTTTGGCCGATACCGATAACCGATAATTCTTTATATTTGAAAGCCGATAACCGATATATCGGCCGATAAACTTAAATCCAAATTTTTTATCTAATTTTGAGAGCCTGATTACAAAAACAAAAGTCTCACAATTAAATCCATGTCCCAAGCGCACAATTATAATGATGTTCTCAGCCGATATGACAGATTTGCGTTGCACATGTTGTCCCGAACCATTTCAATCATATTTCAAGAAATTCAAAAACACAAACAGTTCTCAACAAGTGTCTCAACTGAAGGGAATAATACATTATTTATCGGCTTTAATATATCGGCCACGTTTTCTTACCAGGCCGATAACGATAACATTAAAAATGAACATATATCGGCCGATACCGATATGTTGGCCGATATATCGTGCATCCCTAGTTTTGTTTGTCCTTCATATTTAAAATACTGTAAAAATATAAAATATATTCCTCATATTTTTGACAAAAAAAACCCTCTGGACATTACTTTTGGAGACTAATGTATAGTATTCTGCCTAATAAACAACATAATGCAACAAGGTATACAAACATTAATACTATTTTTGCAGTGTAATGTGTAGCTTACAGTATATGCAAATGTTCTGTATGTTGACCACAAGGATGAGCAATATACAACAGTACAGCAGGGAATATGCAATGCACCCGACTTAACCTTGACTCTTTATCTACCGGACTGTCAAAAGTCGATTTTTATGCAATGCAAAACAAACACGTTTAATTGGTAGACATTGCAATGTATTGAAGCACGCTACTGTTTAAAACCCAGAATTCTATTTCTTTCTTTTTCTTGAGAAGAAGATAACCAGAAGCAGAGTTTAAGCTGAGAGCCTCTGCAAACACAGATTATTCTGTTTCGGTCCCTCTGTACCAGGTAGTTCATCACAGAGGCATAATTAATACCCATAGAGCAGCGCGAGTGTTTGTACACCGTGATTTGTACACTGCAGAGAGCTGCTGTTTGCATTAATAATCCCACAGCTTGCAAATTCAAAGGCACAATGAGGCACGTGGGACGGCCGGTGGGTCCCGGTGTGGGTCCCGCTCGCTCGTGTGCTGAAACCTACAGAGAGTTATTTAATGATATCTAATCACACTGACTTCCTCCCAAGCAGGATATGGATCTCTCATCACACATAAAAACCATTGCTTCTCCCTATCAAATACTGTAAGGGTAAAAATTACATGTTGTGGGTCATTGTTTTCAACCAATCACATGGCAGTCGCTTCAATGCATTTAGGGGTGTGGTCCTGGTCAAGACAATCTCCTGAACTCCAAACTGAATGTCAGAATGGGAAAGAAAGGGGATTTAAGCAATTTTGAGCATGGTATAGTTGCTGGTGCCAGTGTTTCACAATCTGCTCAGTTACTGGGATTTTCACACACAACCATTTCTAGGGTTTACAAAGAATGGTGTGAAAAGGGAAAAACATCCAGTATGCGGCAGTCCTGTGGGCGAAAATGCCTTGTTGATGCGAGAGGTCAGAGGAGAATGGGCCGACTGATTCAAGCTGATAGAAGAGCAACTTTGACTGAAATAACCACTCGTTACAACCGAGGTATGCAGCGAAGCATTTGTGAAGCCAAAACACACACAACCTTGAGGCGGATGGGCTACAACAGCAGAAGACCCCACCGGGTACCACTCATCTCCACTACAAATAGGACAAAGAGGCGACAATTTGCAAGAGCTCACCAAAATTGGACAGTTAAAGACTGGAAAAATGTCGCCTGGTCTGATGAGTCTCGATTTCTGTTGAGTAGAGTCAGAATTTGGCGTAAACAGAATGAGAACATGGATCCATCATGCCTTGTTACCACTGTGCAGGCTGGTGGTGGTGGTGTAATGGTGTGGGGGATGTTTTCTTGGCACATATATATTTATATATACTGTACACACAAATATCTAAAAATGCTCAAGTCAATACATTTACTTTAGAAGCAAAGGTACTTTTAGACCAAAGTCGTGTTTACTGCAGAATGTGTCAAAATTAACTGAGTTTAAGCTTAAAAGAAGAAGAAAAAAAACTTGACTTAATTCAAATGAAAAACAATCTTTATTTTTCTGACCGCATTGACAGATATTTTTTTCTTGTTAAATATAAACTCACATAATGTTTTAATATTGACAAATATTTAAGTAAACAAGATTTAATACCTGAAGTAACTTTGCTTAAAGTAATCTTTAGAAATTTGTACAAAAATACTGACGAACATTTTTTGCAGTAAAAACATTTTTAAATCAAGATTTATTTACTTGAGAAGCAGAAGAAGTCTTGTCTTCTGAAAAATGTATGAATTAAAGTGGATTTATGCTTAAAATAAAATTTACCATTTTGGGCTTAATTCAAAGGAAAAACAAGTTTATTTTCTGACCCCACTGGGAGATAATCTTTCTTGTTTTAAGCAAAAAAAAAAAATCACTAAATTTGTATACATTTTTCAGAAATCGAGGCTTAATATCTTGTCTTTTTTCTTATAAAGTAAATGTTCTTGATTTAAGATTGTTCTGATATTTGTACTGGAAAACAAGATACAAATACAGAAGTTGAATTAGTCATTGTGCTTGAAAATTTCTGACAACTTATTATGAATTAGTAAGTGACCATTTTGAATCATTAGCATACTAGATCTCAAAATAAGGTGAATCCCAACAAAAAAAAACCCTACAAATATCCAGCTTCAACATCATTCCTGATCAGATAGAAGCTACTTTAAGACCCTTGTCTAATATAACACTGAATCTGGTTGAGGATGACAAACCACCTGAACAAAAACTCTGTTTCAGGATTCTCTATTCACGAAAACTTAAGAGCAGATGTGTTTTTCTTAAACAACTACAGCACCTCTCCTTCTCCCCGTGAGATCTATCTGTCTTTACTTTCTGAATGTTATGGCATGATGATGAAATAATGTCAAGAAAACAGCAATGCGAAAAGCAATTACATTTAAAGTGCATGAAATCTTTTACGTCTGTTCTTTGCCTCAAAAAATGGTAAAAGAAGAAAAAAAAAAATCACTGCAGTGTTGCTCTGTACAACATATCTGTCACAAAACGAAACACAGAATCCATTATGTCAGATCAGCCGATGTCAGGCACAGAAAGGCCTGCGCTCCCGTCGAGAGAAAGCGGAGCTCAAGACAGGCTTCTGGCGCAATTTTACAATCAATCCAAATTCTGCCGAGACATAGTGTTGTTTAATGACTCAGGGAATAAAGTCCATCGCACAAGGCCTTTTAGCTCCGCGGATTGCCAATGCCAAATTGGGACAGTAATAACAGGGTAGGGGGCTGGAAATAAACAGAGACGCGTTCAGGGACCCGCAGCAAGTGATGCTATTTAGTTCTCAAAGTCATACAATGAAGGGAAAATAGAGAGTTAGAGTCTATGTGCTGCTCATGCTTGGATGCTTACATTGTGGGTGTGTGTGTGTGACAGAGAGAGAGCACAGAAAGGAAACAATAGAAGGAAATTCTTAATGATTTTATATTTTCTGAGAAAAATTTGATTGTTTTTGCCAGTGCAAAACTGGCTGCTATTATGGGTGGTGGCCAAGGCTCTGTCAACATTTTACTTAATTAAAAGCATCTAGCCAAAAACGTACTTGAGTTGGAATAGATTTAAAAAGTCAATCAATCATTGTTCTAAAAGTATAAAGTGTTTTAAAAAAGTTCTGACTGACATGTCAAGAGATGTAGGAGGTTTTCTCATTAAAGTAGTTTGCACAGCTTGTTTATGATGCTGACCATGGACACACCAGATGTTCTGGAAATTTAATGGTTGTATATATACTGATCACTGATCATGTTAACGTTTAAAGATTGTCTCTTCCTTGTTAGTGCAGTGAGAGAAACAAAAATATGCTTTTTTTAATGCAAAAATATGCTAACCCTAATACCTCAGACCTAAACCTACCCATAACCGAAGCGATTTATATTGACGCTAAAGTAAAGCTTCGGATGTTGAAGCATGGTCAAAATGGTCAGTTAGACGACGCCTTGGGATGAGAATGCCTTGAATATACCCTCAACACTCCACATGCGTTCTCAAAACAGCCGGCAGAGCAGAGGGGCGGGGTTGAGCAAAGCTCATTATCATTTAAAGGTATATGCACTGAAACGGTGTGCTGAAAACTGAGCTGTTTTTGACCAGGTAAAATTTGTGTTCTTTTACAATACTAATGAGATTTTTTTTTTTTTTTTTTTTTAATAAAAAGAGTTTTCATTTAGACCCTAAAGATTCAAATCAACTTGTGTGACCCCTTTAAACTTGTCTATAGTTTTATTAAGTTTTAGTTTATTTAGTTTTAGGGGTTTTTTTTTTATACTTCAACTTAAATAAAATGAAAATGAGAAATGCCTTGTCAAATAGCAGAAATCATTTTTTTATATTTTATTTCAAGATTTTTTTTTTTAAAATGATTTAAGTTTTAGTTAACGACAATAACCTTGTCTATGTGGTTATTAACCGGTTCAAATGAAAATAATCCTGTAGTCAGGTCTCTGTGATTCTGGTCTCTCCTTCAATTTTAGCCACTTTAATGGTAAATATCATTAAAAATCAGCACACTCAGCTGGAAAATGTTTTATCCACTACCAATTACTCTTCGTGATAACTATAACATGATAAATAAACCCTTATTTGTAATGAAGGCCTGGGATCAGGGAGTTTCACAGTAAAATAACAGCTATCATTCTATCAGGTACATGCTAAAGCGTATTACTTCGTGTTAGGGATTTGAACTACAACAATAGTGATGTTTTAGTCTAGCACACCGCATTAGTAAGAATATACAGAAATGTATTAATGATAAATGAATGAATGTATGAACCACATTTGAGCACAACACATGAAATGTAAAGCAGTTCTCAATGTACTATCTTGTATTTCATCGTAATTGAGGTGTGTGTGTGTGTGTGTGTCTTACTTCTGTTTAATGAGAGCGGCTAGCCAAGACTGAATCCCTCTAAATATATACCCTCAAGTCTGCTGAATAAGAAATTACAGAACATTTTCATTTTGACTTGAAGCCTCAGCAGAAGTGGGTAATACATGCAGAAATATTTCATTATTCAGCCCCTGTAGAAATTAGCTCATAAATTAGAGAGGAAAAAATAATATAGTACACAGAGTCTTGTGTTTCTGACCTTGAGAAATATTAAAGTCAGACTATCCTGCATGAAAATACCCATTTGTATTTATTGTATTTGTATTATGCATTTACCATCCCGGAAAGGGCCAGTTAGTTTGAAAGTCATATGACGTATAACAAAATGGTCATTTCAGGCAATTTCAAACTATTTTCTTTATCAATAAAAAACTAAACGATACCATTCCTCCTGCAGCTGAAAATCAACTTGAAACCACATTTACAAGCCATTTTACACATCAGAAATTGATTGGAGTGTTGGGAGTTGGACAGCCGATTGGAGTTGTTACCGTGGTGATTAGATTAGTTATCACGACTACTTTTGACTAACTAATCTAATCGCCTCGGCTACAACTTTCCTTTTATGCACATTCATAAATCTCATAAATACTTATGAAGACAAACGGTTTTCCAACCCGATCTCACGGCAGTTCGTACGAATTTTACGAGGTGGCTAATCCGTACTAAGTCATACGACCTCACTCGTACGAATTAGTAAGATTTTTGCTTTATTGTACATATTTTACGAGTTGCCCAATTCGTATGAATTCGTACGAATGACCTGGCCCCGCCCCTAGACCTACACTCTTAGAAGAAAAGGTTCTATATAGAACTTTAAAAGGTTCTATCAGCGCTACGCATTTGGAACCCCTAAAAGGTTCTTTACACTCTTAAAAAAGGGTTCCTCTGGGTTCTATATAGAACCCTGGGGTTCCATACTTGGCCAATAGAACCTTTTACAAAAAAAAAAAAGGTTCTATATAGAACCATTTTGGAGTTCCATATATGAAGAGGGGGATAGAACCATTTCTGGTTCTAATTAGAACCATTTCTTCCAAGAGTGTACCCATCACGTGGGTTTAGTCCAATCGTACGAATTAGCCACCTTTTAACCACTCGCACGAATTCGTACGTGAGATAGCGTTGTTTTTCCTTTATAATTATGAGCACTGAATTGTTCGCAATTAAACCAGAAGCATATTTTTAAAAAGTCATCCCAGC
Organism: Pimephales promelas; assembly: GCF_016745375.1. The sequence continues at coordinate 37,303,073 of NW_024121099.1, forward strand.
CTCAGCAGACATGAATCCTAAGCATCCAGCTTGTAATTAGTAAACACAACTTTATCCACCACGCATACGCTGTGCTATATCAGAGGCCATTTGCAATTCACGTTGTTTGCACAGTATAATTAAAGCCCATCCGTGGGTTTGTAATGACCCTTTGGACATTGCATTTTAATCATTATTCATACTTGCTGCTATTAATTAATCAAGAGAGGGCTAGATAATGTTTCGTGTGGCTCGTGTTGTTGAATGAGGAGAAGTATGCTGGCACTGCAGAAATGATCCGACTCGCAAACTCTCGTGTTAGTGCCGAGGAGAGAGACGCTTGAGTGCTATTACACCAAACATCAGTGCTCAACCTCTAATGAGGCAAAATAATGCTGAATTAACTAACAGGCTACACAACGATGGCATTTGAGAAGCCAACCAAACTAATCACTGACAATGGACTGGTGAGCGAGCATCTGCTTTTTCAACATTTAAGACAAACTGTACCATAAGCAAATGGATCTCTTGATCTATACCGATTCAATAAACGAATCGATCAATAAAATTTTGTCATTAATTACTCACCCTCAAGTCATTCCAAAGACTTTTCATCTTTTGAACACAAATGAAGATCTTTTAATGAAATCTGTGAGCTTGTAACTACCACTTTCAAGCTCCAGAAAGACATCATTAAAGTAATCCATGTGACTCCGGTGGTTAAACCTCAGTTTAATGAAGTGACGCGAGTGCTTTGTTTGCGCAAAAAAACAAAAACTAACTAATTTACCAATTTAGTTACAAAGTGTGAATCTCCAATACATGTTCACAAGAGCATCACGGCGCATTGATGCGAGAGGAGACGTTGGAGGTTTAACCGCATGGATTACTTGTATGATGTTTCTATCCTTCTGGGGCTTGAAAGTGGTAGTTGCATAGACTGTCAATGGAGGAACAGAAATCTCTCCGATTTTATTAACTTTCCCACCATTGGCGGAAATTTCCGGCTTTCCATGTTTTTATTGTTATAAGGTAGGGGGCGCTAGCATGCATCTTCTGAAAGAGCACTGAATCTCCAGATCAAAACACAAGTCGAAGAAGAAGCAGAAACATGCGATATCATATGCAAGCACATGTAAAATAATGCGTCATCAACATTTAACTGCTTATATATCAAAACTGTCTAATGTTACTGAATGAAATGTCGACCCGGGATGAGGTACAGGACTACGAAGCATTGGGGGTGTTGATGCCATCTACTCGTTCTGAAAACCATCCAGATTTAGTTTGACAAAAACACGATTTTCTCTTCTTTTTTTCTCAAAATGTTGTTTTTAATATTATTAAACTTACCCACATTCAAGTCTTTCTAAAAACAAACAAAAAATGGATGTTGTTCAAAAGCAAAGGGTCTGTTCTTTCTTTTGATATATTGCACATTCAGATATTCATATAACAAAATATTCTGGAGGCCATGAAACTTTTGTGAATCAAAAATGCTGGCGGTGTCTGGCAACTTTTTTCAAAAACACTGGCAGGGAAAGAGTTAAAAAGATCTTAATTTGTGTTTGACTAAATTCTTACGGGTTTGGAACGACATAAAGGTGAGTAATTAATGAAAGAATCTTCATTTTTGGGTGACTATGCCTTTAAGAATCTGTGATCAAATTGGTGATTAATATCTAAAAGAGCCGAAGGAACAGAATATGAGGTTTCCTCCTTCAACAATAAGAAAAAAGAACAGAGGCACTTCAATAAATGAGTGTAGTTTACAAATGTGCAAAAATGTGACTGAAGACCATAAATGATTAAAATGATGTTAATTGCAAGTAGCGAATTGGTAATGCAGTGTTTTGTTAGAAAGGAAATCAAAACAATGACTCAAGATTTTGTCGACACTGGATGTTGTTCACAAGGACTTAACACGACTCAAAACAACATCTAAATGATATTTTTGGGGAACAGATCCGAAAGAATCCCTTATTAGGGCCAATCTCAGCCCGTTCCATGCATTTGCATACAAGGCCTAATTTCACAAAACTCATTATTGAATCTATCGGTTCAAATCAGCATATTCATCAATCTCTTTTAAGAGAAAATAGGCTTATTGGTAAAATTAATAGTCATGAATTTGAAATTTAACTAATATAGTAAGATTATTTTTTTATTTAAAATATGTATACATACATAACCATTAAAAAATGTTTTATTCATCAAAGAATCCTGATAAAAAAAAATATATCACGGATATTAACACAAAAAGATGAAGCGGCACAACGGTTTTTAACATTGATCATAATCAGAAATGTTTCTTGAGCAGAAAATCAACATATTTGAATGATTTCGGAAGATGTGACAACGAAGAGTAATGATGTTGGGGGAAAAAAGAAATTGTAATACTCTTAATTTTTTTTTTTTTTTACTGTTTAATCGTTTTTCGGATAAAAAAAATGCAGACTTGGTGAGCAAAAAATTTTGAAAAAAACTTTTGAACAGTACAGTAGGCTATTATCATTATATATTTAACTAACTTGGGTCTGCTAAATGAATAATTCCTTTAGATACGTCATCATTTAGCTATCTGGTAAGACCAATTCTGAGCCAGATCTGCAGTTTCCAGCTGTGGAAAGAATCAAAGTGCTATTAGGGAGTGTATGTGTGTGTCCTCTTATCTCAGCAGACCTTAATGACCCAGTCCACAATCTCGATGTCCCACCGTCCCGCGTGCTGACTGGTGGGGTGCTGCGACGGGAGCCAGATGGGATGATATATGAGCATTGGACTAATCACCTGCTCATTCACATCAATTACACTCCCATCTGACAGGCAACCCACCACTGTACACTAATGGTTTTTTAAACGAGTCGCTCCAGATCAACTCTGCCGTTCCCAAACTCCCATGCGTGATTGATTGACCGGTGAATTCCAGTTGACTCGTCCCCGTCGTCTTTGTCTCGACGTTTCCTCGCAGGTAACTGACAGTTGTGGCACGCTGACAGAAGTTTGAGAGGCGTTCGGGAGAGAGACGTGAACAAATGCGCGGCGCTGACGGATGGATGATGTTTGAAGCCTATTGTTGCGGCTTAAAATTGCAACGTCTCTCTCCTTCAGCTTGTTGCCATTTGTTTCAAAATAGGAAGCTATGTTAGGAAAGCAGAGATTCCCTTGTATTGTCGAGTCTGACAGCGCGCTAGAACCCCAGTATGAGCTGCAGATTATGTGGATTGATGTGCTAATGAGAGAAAAATCCTCTTGGCACAGAAAAGAACAGAGCTGTTGTACAGAATGCTGTCGTGTGTCCCATTCTCTTCTAAAGAACATATTGTTGTGCACATAGCAGATCCACAAAGTGCTCACCTGCTTTCACCGTCCCCTTCAGCTTTAGCTAAAGACATTATGCCAGAATGACTGTGTTTGTGGGCCAAACAGACAGAGAAAACAGCTTCACAATATATTTGTGCTGATTCTGATATCTTCGGAGCCCCTTTCACACAGCGCGTTGATCCTGGGAAATTGCCAGAACGCCTTCTGTGTGAACGCAAACACAACCTGGGATTGATACCGGCCAGTGTTGTAGTACTCGAGACTCGGACTCGGTCTCGAGACCATATTTTAATGGTCTTGGTCTTGTCATGGACTCGTGTGCATTTGGACTCGGAATCGACTCGTACTCTAACATTTTTTTTTTTTAGGACTCGGACTTATTCCCGAGTCCACTCGAGTTCAATTCAAAAATATTTTTCATGATTATTAATGTATGTTAATAAAATATTTCTTTAAATTGATTGACACGCCCAGTGATTGGTGATTTTCTAGTGTGCAACTGCGCATGACAAATTGCAATAAAATTACTTTTAATACCACCTACTATGTGGCCTTTTTATCCTAAACTGATCATATTTTTTAAACTCTAAGTAAATTTAAAAGTAAATTAGGTAATCAACCCTCACTGGTCTCGGTCTCGACTCGGACTCAACTGTCTCTGGTCTCGGACTCGACTCGGACTCGACTCTCTCTGGTCTCGGACTCGACTCGGACTCGAGTGAGGTGGTCTCGACTACAACACTGATACCGGCATCGATGCCGGGTTGGGGACCTAGTAAAATGGTAAATGGACTGCATTTATATAGCGCTTTCATAGACCTAATGGCCACCAAAGCACTTTACATATTGCCTCACATTCACCCATTCATACACCGACGGCGGTGTCAGCCATACAAGGCGCCATCCAGCTCGTCGGGAGCAGCTGGGGTTACGTGTCTTGCTCATGGACACCTCGACACTTGGTCAGGTGGAACCGGGGATTGAACCACCAACCTTTCGGTTTGTAGACAACCTACATGAACCACTGAGCCACTGCCGCCCCATAGTAACATTGCCAGGATCAGTCCCGGACGCGCGCTGTGTGAACAAAAGCCAGGACCGATGCCGTAAGGGGTGTGTCATAGTGATGACGCTCGTGCCATCGCGCAACTCTGTTGCTCTTAGAAGAAAGTTTGTGTTTGTCATCAACAAAGAAAGGACGAACAAATGTCTGCAAACTGGAATGAAGCAGAGACCATGAGCTCCTCACTATCCGTGCTGAAGCGGAAATCGTTCACCAGCTTTGTGGAACGGTATGCGCGTGTACATGTTTTCGACGCGTACGTTACACGTCTCATCCTGACGTCATGAACCAAAATCGAATAATCCCAGGACAAATGCCGGGACACATTATCCGTGTATTTTCCGAAATCTCTGTGAGAAAGGATGCAACATCATGAATATCGCTTGCAATCAATCCTTATTTAACAAAAGTGGTGTTGAAGTCCCCATTAAATGAAAAATTAAACATTTAGCATGTTGCTAGTCTGCTCCAAAACAAAATTGCATTTAGAAAATATAAGCGTTCAAAACTTACAGTCTCCCCTTTCAATAATATGGATTACCAATTTTGATGACATCACTCTGCACTTCAGCTTCTCATCAGATTTTCTGTCCAATCAAATGCTCTCTAGAATCTGAAGCCCCGCCCCCTACATTATAAATAGACGCTGAAGCTGCGGCAGAAATCGCTCACTTGATCACGCATTTACTATTTTCTATATGGTAATCAAACACTATATTACAATTCAGACATAGGGAACAACCGCCGCAGCTCCGGTCCAGAGACACGATACACATAGCGGATCATATGATCGAGTCCCGCAGACCACAAAACATATCAGAGCCTTTGAATTCTGCACAGAATGTTGTATATTAGAGGAGATCATGAGGAGAAACGGTTAGAGATTATGAGAAAACTGCAGCTTTACTGAGCTTAACGGATCTGGCTGAGCTGTGATATATAAACTAAATGCTATTGGCTGTTTTAAAAAAAGGGGAGGAGCTGCTTGATATGCCACACCCTGTTTCAATGGAAATCTTCAGCATTTTTGTATATTCAGTATTTCTATTCATTTAAATATTGTTGTTATTGTTACTGATTGGGTGCATAAATGAAAATTATTACATTGGGACAAGAAATTATTTGGGGAAGCGGACATCCTCCAGCAATGTAAATTATAGCAACATTGTTTATTTGAGCCTGTTCTCATCCCAAGGCGTCATATACTGACGCTTTTGCCAAAGCGTAGACATCCGACACACATGGCACCCTTTTGCGTCAATATGAGACGCAGATATGTATGGGCCAGAAGGCGCCTCCTAGTGGTCTAACCCTAACACTACCCCAGACCTACACCTACCATGACCGAAGTGTGCTATATTGACGCCAAAGGTTGCCATGTGCGTCGGATGTCTACGCTTTGGCAAAAGTGTCGTATATGACGCCTTGGGATGAGAATGCGTTGTTTATTTACATCTACTGATCTATCCATTTTCTCCAGTCATTCAGTCTTCAGTGTCACATGGTCCTTCAGAAATCATTCAAATATGATGATTTGCTGCTCAAGAAACATTCATTATCAAAGTTGAAAACAGTTGTGCTAAAAGTAGAATATTTTCTAGAAACAGAATGGCAAAATAAATCTTACCAACCCCAAACTTTAGAATATAAATATATTATCCAACAGAACGCGAGAAAACATGATTTCCGAGCACCTAAATTGTTATTGAGATATATACAGAATATTGTCAAAAGGCATGACATATTGTTACTTAGTCAAAAACCCTGGCAGATTCCAGCATCCTGAATCTCCAGCCTGTAGAAGTTTTTTTTTCCCTGTACAGTAAGTCTCACACACACGTCAGACATCTTCCATAATATGGAGCGCTCAGGAGGCCACATTCGACATTGATTTATTACAATGCTGCTCAACGGAACAATGAAGCACACACAAAGCGACGTTTAGAGTCCGCAGGCGTCGTTTCTCTTACACTGCCTTTTGTCGACCTTTTCTCCAAGACCCGCGTTCCTCCACAGAAGAACACACTCCCCGCTGAGTGAGTTATAGTTTCAACAGCAATTGAAATGTCTGTCCAATCTGTCCGAGTCTTGAATGAGAACGACATGAGGATGCTTCAGGGAGAATGATGAATTTTTAAGCAAACTGGCTCACTGATTTTGACTCCCACTAGTCCAAAAAAAAAAACGAAATTAATTGGTTAGAACGAGGATGAAACCTGTCAAGAACATGTCTAAGTAATATTTCACCTCCAATTCATATAAGGGGAAATAAGAAATTATATTTTTTACTTAAAGTCTATTTTTAGACTTATATGAATGTTTGAATTGTGACATTATTTTAATAATAATTAAGCAAAAAGCATATTATAAACATGAAAATTAATTATACACCATGGTAGAATTAGTTGCATAATCTTTGAATAAAAGTAATGAGAATCACCATTAAAAGTACAAAACCCCTATGGCATTTTGGGGAGACATGTCATAACAATTAGTCACAAAAACATGTCATTTTGTTCCCCTTCAATCCTGCTTGCCTGAAAACTTGTGGCCGATGGAGAATATATTAATGAAGTTTGTAAAGGTTGTTTTCTTGCATTCAGTGCATTCTTCAAGAGTGCCAAAAAAACCCAATGGCACGCAGCAATTCTGACCTTTAAAGAGTCAACAATTTACACAAAAATGAGTTTGAGCGGAGTGCATAATATCCTACAACTGCTCACAGCTCTGAAAACACAAGTTCATCCTTAAGTAATTTAATGAAAAAATGCAACATGCCCTACAGTTTACACATGGGAGTTTGGATGGATGGGAGTTTGGATTGATGGGTGGATGGATGGAGGGATGGACGGATGGATGGTTGGTTATTTGGATGGATGGATGGATGCATGAATGGTTATTTGGATGGATGTTTGTAATCAAGGTCTCTTTTATTTTCAGATATAACAAACAGGGAATACAATTCAAACAGAAAATAGTGTGAATTGTAGGATGGATGGATGGATGGACGGATGTTTGGATGGACAGACGGACTGACTGACTGACTTTTAGGGGAAACCAACTATAAAAAGAAAAATACAGCACCAAGCCATATATATATAAACTTTTTCATTGTTTTTTGCTGATTAATTTTAATCCTTATTATGTATTGTCCATCTTGTATTTCTATAAAACGATGTGTGTTAAAGTTTGTTGTAGAGTCAACAGTCTAATAAATATAAAATATTAATTATAATATAAAAATATGTCAACACCACCACCATGTTTTAACATTATGTAGCTAACCATTGTAAATAAACAGTTATTAATTCAAAATAACCGGCTACTAGAATGCTTTTGACGCGCTATAGCAGAGAGCATGATTCCCTAAGGGAACGTCTGCCAATTCCTCCAAGTTGTTAAAACGTATAATTTTTATTATTTAAAATTACTTTTAACATTCAAAAACAGAAAAGCTTGATTGTATTGGTGGTAGACTGATTTACACGTAGGCTATTTACAGTAAACAATTCTTTTTTTTAGGAAATTTCTGTAAAAGTTTTTGTTCATGTTTCAAAGGTTGTAGTTACCAGACTGACTTACAACAGATGAAATTGTGCCAATACCTTCGTGTAATTCTGCAATTCAAATGTTTGTTTGTTTAATCAAATTATATTATAATAAATTATATGTTTTAACCAGTTGGTGGAATTCCCAGGCATTCCCCCAGAGATCGCTAAGAGGTAGCGCGTCAAAGCGTTCTCTAGTATAAATACGCAGCTATAATTCATGCAGGTGATTTTAAAGTCATATTTTATGTCGATATACAATGGTTACATACTGTTAAAACTTATTGTGGTATTGATATATTAAGACCGCCGACTCTATAGAACAATGGCAAGGAAAACTTACTTTATCGCGCTTTGAGAGCCCTCTAGTGGTCGGGAGCATTTCCGTTGTGTTGTGGCTTAATTTCGTTGTGTTGTGAACTCATGTTTGCTTTTAAAATTTCGTTGTGTTGTGAACTACTGGGCCAACGTAATAGCCAAAACATCATATAAAAATTAGTAAGAGCAGCCTAGTGTGTACGAATGTAATTCCAAACATATCTAACAGCGTTTATGCGTGGGGTTTAGACAGCGGATGTTTGTTAGTTTTAAGCGGAAACCTCCCATCCCTCAGAGATATTTTCAGGAAGTTAAACACAGGCAAACTCAGCAGTTGAATTTTCAATGCGCTGCAGGCAACGCTGCATTTGATCTCGGCATTGCTTCCATGCAAATTTTCTGCAAAATTCAGACGCTAACATCTTCATTACGAAGCTCTATGCCTCTTGGTAAGCCAGAGGGAGGTATTCTATAGTAGCAATAAAAGCTGCATCAAAGCCTCAAAGAAATCAAATCCCAGAGATGGCCCACAGTCAACTGGATAAGGATTCAACATTAAAGAGTCTGACAATCCAACGCAGCGCACCATCATCTACCGCACAACTGCAAAGCACAGATAGAGAACACAGGATTCGCATGAGCCCTGAGCCAAGATAGCCTATGCCACCTCATTAAAATTCAGAATACATATCTTGAACGATTTGTGCCCGGTTGCCTTCTCTAAGCAGTTCTTGAGAACCGCCAGCTGAGCCGTGGTCATTTCCTTGTCTGAGAAGATCAAGTCCCTCATTTAGCGGCGAGTTGGGCTCTATAAGTACTGTCATTTTACCCGTCCATGTGAACCCAGCCAGCCTTCGATGCTTGCAGCTATTGCTAAAGATCTTATTAGATCCTGCTTCAGCAAAACAAACAAGACAGAGCATCTCTACACTGAGGTTAAACTAGGCACAATAACTTCTCTTTGACGATTAAATGATGAGGTTTTCTAATTAAGGCTTAGCTGCGCCGCACATTTTAAAGTTCCCTACAGGCTCTTTGACGTCACGGTAAGAGAAATGGAGGGATGCAGAAGAAAGCGGGATGAACTGTGGTCACGGCGCGTAAAGCAATGTGATAATTATCTGAAGTCTCCTGCTGGGTGATGAGAGCTACAGAGTTCTGAATGTAAAGCTACTGCTGTTTACAGTTAGTTATTTGCACAAACTGCAAATATATTCATTTTTTGCATTGGAAGATGATAAAACAAAACAAAGTCTCATAGATGCCAATTTTAAAGACATTCAAGTCATATCTAGTAACGATGATGA
>NW_024121099.1:37313111-37358111 GCF_016745375.1 Pimephales promelas
TCGCAGGTAACTGACAGTTGTGCACGCTGACAGAAGTTTGAGAGGCGTTCGGGAGAGAGACGTGAACAAATGCGCGGCGCTGACGGATGGATGATGTTTGAAGCCTATTGTTGCGGCTTAAAATTGCAACGTCTCTTTCCTTCAGCGTGTTGCCATTTGTTTCAAAATAGGAAGCTATGTTAGGAAAGCAGAGATTCCCTTGTATTGTCGAGTCTGACAGCTCGCTAGAACCCCAGTATGAGCTGCAGATTATGTGGATTGATGTGCTAATGAGAGAAAAATCCTCTTGGCACAGAAAAGAACAGAGCTGTTGTACAGAATGCTGTCGCGTGTCCCATTCTCTTCTAAAGAACATATTGTTGTGCACATAGCAGATCCACAAAGTGCTCACCTGCTTTCACCGTCCCCTTCAGCTTTAGCTAAAGACATTATGCCAGAATGATTGTGTTTGTGGGCCAAACAGACAGAGAAAACAGCTTCACAATATATTTGTGCGGATTCTGATATCTTTGGAGCCCCTTTCACACAGCGCGTTGATCCTGGGAAATTGCCAGAACGCCTTCTGTGTGAACGCAAACACAACCTGGGATTGATACCGGCCAGTGTTGTAGTACTCGAGACTCGGACTCGGTCTCGAGACCATATTTTAATGGTCTTGGTCTTGTCATGGACTCGTGTGCATTTGGACTCGGAATCGACTCGTACTCTAACATTTTTTTTTTTTAGGACTCGGACTTATTCCCGAGTCCACTCGAGTTCAATTCAAAAATATTTTTCATGATTATTAATGTATGTTAATAAAATATTTCTTTAAATTGATTGACACGCCCAGTGATTGGTGATTTTCTAGTGTGCAACTGCTCATGACAAATTGCAATAAAATTACTTTTAATACCACCTACTATGTGGCCTTTTTACCCTAAACTGATCATATTTTTTAAACTCTAAGTAAATTTAAAAGTAAATTAGGTAATCAACCCTCACTGGTCTCGGTCTCGACTCGGACTCAACTGTCTCTGGTCTCGGACTCGACTCGGACTCGACTCTCTATGGACTCGGTCTTGACTCGGACTCGACTCTCTCTGGTCTCGGACTCGACTCGGACTCGAGTGAGGTGGTCTCGACTACAACACTGATACCGGCATCGATGCCGGGTTGGGGACCTAGTAAAATGGTAAATGGACTGCATTTATATAGCGCTTTCATAGACCTAATGGCCACCAAAGCACTTTACATATTGCCTCACATTCACCCATTCATACACCGACGGCGGTGTCAGCCATACAAGGCACAATCCAGCTCGTTGGGAGCAGCTGGGGTTAGGTGTCTTGCTCATGGACACATCGTCAGGTGGAACCGGGGATTGAACCACCAACCTTTCGATTTGTAGACAACCTACATAAACCACTGAGCCACTGCCACCCCATAGTAACATTGCCAGGATCAGTCCCGGACGCGCGCTGTGTGAACAAAAGCCAGGACGATGCCGTAAGGGGTGTGTCATAGTGATGACGCTCGTGCCATCGCGCAACTCTGTTGCTCTTAGAAGAAAGTTTGTGTTTGTCATCAACAAAGAAAGGACGAACAAATGTCTGCAAACTGGAATGAAGCAGAGACCATGAGCTCCTCACTATCCGTGCTGAAGCGGAAATCGTTCACCAGCTTTGTGGAACGGTATGCGCGTTTACATGTTTTCGACGCGTACGTTACACGTCTCATCCTGACGTCATGAACCAAAATCGAATAATCCCAGGACAAATGCCGGGACACATTATCCGTGTATTTTCCGAAATCTCTGTGAGAAAGGATGCAACATCATGAATATCGCTTGCAATCAATCCTTATTTAACAAAAGTGGTGTTGAAGTCCCCATTAAATGAAAAATTAAACATTTAGCATGTTGCTAGTCTGCTCCAAAACAAAATTGCATTTAGAAAATATAAGCGTTCAAAACTTAGTCTCCCCTTTCAATAATATGGATTACCAATTTTGATGACATCACTCTGCACTTCAGCTTCTCATCAGATTTTCTGTCCAATCAAATGCTCTCTAGAATCTGAAGCCCCGCCCCCTACATTATAAATAGACGCTGAAGCTGCAGCAGAAATCGCTCACTTGATCACGCATTTACTATTTTCTATATGGTAATCAAACACTATATAAGAATTCAGACATAGGGAACAACCGCCGCAGCTCCGGTCCAGAGACACGATACACATAGCGGATCATATGACCGAGTCCCGCAGACCACAAAACATATCAGAGCCTTTGAATTCTGCACAGAATGCTGTATATTAGAGGAGATCATGAGGAGAAACGGTTAGAGATTATGAGAAAACTGCAGCTTTACGGAGCTTAACGGATCTGGCTGAGCTGTGATATAAACTAAATGCTATTGGCTGTTTTAAAAAAGGGGAGGAGCTGCTTGATATGCCACACCCTGTTTCAGTGGAAATTACGTCAAAACATTGAATAATCTTCAGCATTTTTGTATATTCAGTATTTCTATTCATTTAAATATTGTTGTTATTGTTACTGATTGGGTGCATAAATGAAAATTATTACATTGGGACAAGAAATTATTTGGGGAAGCGGACATCCTCCAGCAATGTAAATTATAGCAACATTGTTTATTTGAGCCTGTTCTCATCCCAAGGCGTCATATACTGACGCTTTTGCCAAAGCGTAGACATCCGACACACATGGCATCTTTTTGCGTCAATATAAGACGTAGATATATATGGGCCAGAAGGCGCCTCCTAGTGGTCTAACCCTAACACTACCCCAGACCTAAACCTACCATAACCGAAGTGTGGTATATTGACGCCAAAGGTTGCCATGTGCGTCGGATGTCTACGCTTTGGCAAAAGTGTCAGTATATGACGCCTTGGGATGAGAATGCGTTGTTTATTTACATCTACTGATCTATCCATTTTCTCCAGTCATTCAGTCTTCAGTGTCACATGGTCCTTCAGAAATCATTCAAATATGATGATTTGCTGCTCAAGAAACAGTCATTATCAAAGTTGAAAGCAGTTGTGCTAAAAGTAGAATATTTTCTAGAAACAGAATGGCAAAATAAATCTTACCAACCCCAAACTTTAGAATATAAATATATTATCCAACAGAACGTGAGAAAACATGATTTCCGAGCACCTAAATTGTTATTGAGATATATACAGAATATTGTCAAAAGGCATGACATATTGTTACCTAGTCAAAAACCCTGGCAGTTCCAGCATCCTGAATCTCCAGCCTGTAGAAGTTTTTTTTCCCCTGTACAGTAAGTCTCACACACACGCTATGTCAGACATCTTCCATAATATGGAGCGCTCAGGAGGCCACATTCGACATTGATTTATTACAATGCTGCTCAACGGAACAATGAAGCACACACAAAGCGACGTTTAGAGTCCGCAGGCGTCGTTTCTCTTACACTGCCTTTTGTCGACCTTTTCTCCAAGACCCGCGTTCCTCCACAGAAGAACACACTCCCCGCTGAGTGAGTTATAGTTTCAACAGCAATTGAAATGTCTGTCCAATCTGTCCGAGTCTTGAATGAGAACGACATGAGGATGCTTCAGGGAGAATGATGAATTTTTAAGCAAACTGGCTCACTGATTTTGACTCCCACTAGTCCAAAAAAAAAAACGAAATTAATTGGTTAGAACGAGGATGAAACCTGTCAAGAACATGTCTAAGTAATATTTCACCTCCAATTCATATAAGGGGAAATAAGAAATTATATTTTTTTACTTAAAGTCTATTTTTAGACTTATATGAATGTTTGAATTGTGACATTATTTTAATAATAATTAAGCAAAAAGCATATTATAAACATGAAAATTAATTATACACCATGGTAGAATTAGTTGCAGAATCTTTGAATAAAAGTAATGAGAATCACCATTAAAAGTACAAAACCCCTATGGCATTTTGGGGAGACATGTCATAACAATTAGTCACAAAAAACATGTCATTTTGTTCCCCTTCAATCCTGCTTGCCTGAAAACTTGTGGCCGATGGAGAATATATTAATGAAGTTTGTAAAGGTTGTTCTCTTGCATTCAGTGCATTCTTCAAGAGTGCCAAAAGAACCCAATGGCACGCAGCAATTCTGACCTTTAAAGAGTCAACAATTTACACAAAAATGAGTTTATGAGCGGAGTGCATAATATCCTACAACTGCTCACAGCTCTGAAAACACAAGTTCATCCTTAAGTAATTTAATGGAAAAATGCAATATGCCCAACAGTTTACACATGGGAGTTTGGATGGATGGGAGTTTGGATTGATGGGTGGATGGATGGAGGGATGGACAGATGGATGCTTGGTTATTTGGATGGATGGATGGAGGAATGGTTATTTGGATGGATGTTTGTAATCAAGGTCTCTTTTATTTTCAGATATAACAAAGAGGGAATACAATTCACACATAAAATAGTGTGAATTGTAGGATGGATGGATGGACGGATGTTTGGATGGACAGACGGACTGACTGACTGACTGACTTCTAGGGGAAAACAACTATAAAAAGAAAAATACAGCACCAAGCCATATATATATAAACTTTTTCATTGTTTTTTACTGATTAATTTTAATCCTTATTACGTATTGTCCGTCTTGTATTTCTATAAAACGATGTGTGTTAAAGTTTGTTGTAGAGTCAACAGTCTAATAAATATAAAATATTAATTATAATATAAAAATGTCAACACCACCACCATGTTTTAACATTATGTAGCTAACCATAGTAAATCAACAGTTATTAATTCAAAATAACCGGCTACTAGAATGCTTTTGACGCGCTACCAGAGAGCATGATTCCCTAAGGGAACGTCTACCAATTCCTCCAAGTTGTTAAAACGTATAATTTTTATTATTTAAAATTACTTTTAACATTCAAAAACAGAAAAGCTTGATTGTATTGGTGGTAGACTGATTTACACGTAGGCTATTTACAGTAAACAATTATTTTTTTTTAGGAAATTTCTGTAAAGGTTTTTGTTCATGTTTCAAAGGTTGTAGTTAACCAGACTGACTTACAACAGGTGAAATTGTGCCAATACCTTCTTGTAATTCTGCAATTCAAATGTTTGTTTGTTTAATCAAATTATATTATAATAAATTATACGTTTTAACCAGTTGGTGGAATTGCCAGGCATTCCCCCAGAGATCGCCAAGAGGTAGCGCTTCAAAGCGTTCTCTAGTATAAATACGCAGCTATAATTCATGCAGGTGATTTTGAAGTCATATTTTATGTCGATATACAATGGTTACATACTGTTAAAACTTATTGTGGTATTGCTATATTAAGACCGCCGACTCTATAGAACAATGGCAAGGAAAACTTACTTTATCGCGCTTCGAGAGCCCTCTAGTGGTCGGGAGCATTTCCGTTGTGTTGTGGCTTAATTTCGTTGTGTTGTGAACTTATGTTTGCTTTTAAAATTTCGTTGTGTTGTGAACTACTGGGCCAACGTAATAGCCAAAACATCATATAAAAATTAGTAAGAGCAGCCTAGTGTGTACGAATGTTATTCCAAACATATCTAACAGCATTTATGCGTGGGTTTAGACAGCGGATGTTTGTTAGTTTTAAGCGGAAACCTCCATCCCTCAGAGATATTTCCAGGAAGTTAAACACAGGCAAACTCAGCAGTTGAATTTCAATGCGCTGCAGGCAACGCTGCATTGATCTCGGCATGCTTCCATGCAAATTTCTGCAAAATTCAGACGCTAACATCTTCATTACGAAGCTCTATGCCTCTTGGTAAGCCAGAGGGAGGTATTCTATAGTAGCAATAAAAGCTGCATCAAAGCCTCAAAGAAATCAAATCCCAGAGATGGCCCACAGTCAACTGGATAAGGATTCAACATTAAAGAGTCTGACAATCCAACGCCGCGCACCATCATCTACCGCACAACTGCAAAGCACAGATAGAGAACACAGGATTCGCATGAGCCCAGAGCCAAGATAGCCTATGCCACCTCATTAAAATTCAGAATACATATCTTGAAAGATTTGTGCCCGGTTGCCTTCTCTAAGCAGTTCTTGAGAACCGCCAGCTGAGCCGTGGTCATTTCCTTGTCTGAGAAGATCAAGTCCCTCATTTAGCGGAGAGTTGGGCTCTATAAGCACTGTCATTTTGCCCGTCCATGTGAACCCAGCCAGCCTTCGATGCTCGCAGCTATTCCTAAAGATCTTATTAGATCCTGCTTCAGCAAAACAAACAAGACAGAGCATCTCTGCACTGAGGTTAAACTAGACACAATAACTTCTCTTTGACGATTAAATGATGAGGTTTTCTAATTAAGGCTTAGCTGCGCCGCACATTTTAAAGTTCCCTACAGGCTCTTTGACGTCACGGTAAGAGAAATGGAGGGGATGCAGAAGAAAGCGGGATGAACTGTGGTCACGGCGTAAGCAATGTGATAATTATCTGAAGTCTCCTGCTGGGTGATGAGAGCTACAGAGCTCTGAATGTAAAGCTACTGCTGTTTACAGTTAGTTATTTGCACAAACTGCAAAAAAAATATATTCATTTTGCATGGAAGATGATAAAACAAAACAAAGTCTCATAGATGCCAATTTTAAAAGACGTTCCCAAGTCATATCCAGTAACGATGATGAGGTCATTTGACCCTTGAAATCACTCGAAATTTGACCAGTAAGAACACTTATCACACATAGCAACAAAAAAACTCTACCAATGATAGCAACACACTTAAAGGCCACTTAGAAACTGCATAGCAACACCCTGGCAACCACTCAGAATACCCTAGACTCCACAAAGTGTGAGTGCTATTTAAATTTCGACCAGTAAGCAAACTTATCTCCGAGCAACCACCCAGAGCAACATACCATGATATTGCAATATGCTTAAGGCGACTCAAAACACCGTAGCAACACCCTGGCAACCACTCAGAATACCCTAGACTCCACAAAGTGTAAGTGCTATTTAAAATTGGACCAGTAAGCAAACTTATCTCCTAGCAACCACCCAGAACAACATACCATGATATAGCAATATGCTCATGGCCACTCAAAAACACATTAGGAACGCCCTAGCAACCACTCAGAATATTCTAGACCCAACAAACTGTGAGTGCTATTTAAAATTCGACCAGTAAGCAAACTTATCTCCTAGCCACCACCCAGAGCAACATACCATGATATTGCAATATGCTTAAGGCGACTCAAAACACCTTAGTAACACCCTAGCAACCACTCAGAATACCCTAGACCCCACAAAGTGTGAGTGCTATTTAAAATTCGACCAGTAAGCAAACTTATCTCCTTGCAACCACCCAGAACAACATACCATGATACAGCAATATGCTTAAGGTCACTCAAAACACCTTAGCAACACCCTAGCAACCACTCAGAATACCCTAGACCCCACAAAGTGTGAGTGCTACTTAAAATTCGACCAGTAAGCCAACTTATCTCCTTGCAACCACCCAGAACAACATACCATGATACAGCAATATGCTTAAGGTCACTCAAAACACCTTAGCAACACCCTAGCAACCACTCAGAATACCATAGACCCCACAACGTGTGAGTGCTATTTAAAATACGACCAGTAAGCAAACTTATCTCCTTGCAACCACCCAGAACAACATACCATGATACAGCAATATGCTTAAGGTCACTCAAAACACCTTAGCAACACCCTAGCAACCACTCAGAATACCATAGACCCCACAACGTGTGAGTGCTATTTAAAATACGACCAGTAAGCAAACTTATCTCCTTGCAACCACCCAGAACAACATACCATGATACAGCAATATGCTTAAGGCCACGAAAACACCTTAGTATCAGCATAGCAACACCTTGGCAACCACCCACAATACCCTAGCATCACATTTTCTTCAGTATATGCAAAAATAAAGGATTTTTGTTATTAATTTCCCCTAAAATGTTTGCTTTTTAAATATGTGGTGACTGTTCTAAAAACGAACACGGGGACTATGGCCATGACAGTGGCATGTTCTTGTACCATTTTTATAAAGGATGGCGATACATCAAGCTGAAACAAACGATAATGTTGTCTCACGGCAATCGTCCTATTTCACTTGCTCTCAGAATGAATGGGGTTACCTGAGCTTGCAATTATTTACTTTTTGTGTCTCCTTATAGCATCTGTGTTACTGACCGAGCAGAGATCTTCCCTCCAGCAGTGAGCTCGGTGTTGAAGCTTAACAGAAAAGATGCTTCCCCTCTCTTTGCTCTTGGGCGTAATTGTTATGATGAGTGTCATCTCACTCTCTGCATGCCTGGGGTTTGCCACACACTTTGTCAACAGTCTTTTTACTGTAATGAAATATTCCACAGAAAAAAAGCTAGTGTACTTAAATTAATTTTGTATTTTTTTTTTTAATATCTGCCACAGAACCCCACAAAGACTCGGCATCGAACAAACTATAAATAGGACAAATTATAGTAATGACTCTGAGCAGCACTGCAGTCTAATGATCTGTTGAGCATTACGTAAAGTGATAATATTTGTTAGTTTCAAAGTTAACCTATGGCTCAAAGATAGGAAATATGGTGTGACACGTTTATTGTAGGCCTACAAGTCGAATATTGTGAAATGCAAAGTTAAATTGCATAAGTATAGCCTCCCCTTCAACCATCACCATCACAAATGCCAAAAAAACATGCACATATTTTCATGCGCTCATGATGAATCACAACTTAGAACTAAAAACTATTTCATGCCTTATTTCAGGATTCTTCAAAAAAAGACAATATTCACTATACAATGAAATATCTGCACTTTATACACTACCGTTCTACCGTAAAGAAATGAATACTTTTAATAATGCATTAAAATGATCAAAATGACAGTAAAGACATGTATAATGTTATGCAACAGTTCTATTTCAAATAAATGCTGTTCTTTTGAACTTTCCATTCATTAAAGAATCTTGACCAAAAAAAAAAACTTTCAAGATTGATGATAAGAAATGTTGTTTGAGCAGTAAATCCTCATATTAGAATGATCATGCGACACTGAAGACTGGAGTAATGAGGCTGAAAATACAGCTTTGATCAAAGGAATAAATTACAATTAATACATATTCAAATAGAAAACAGTTGAATGAAATGGTAAAAATATTTAACAATATTGTTTTTATTGTAATAAATACAGTATTTCAAAAAAAAATTTTTTTTAAATCTCACAACCTTTTGAACGGTATGTTGCCTCCAAATGAATAAAAGTTAATCAGAATAATTCAAACTACTTTTAAATGGCCTATAATGATTTTTCCCACACAATGATGTAGTTACTGCATCTACCAACAGGGGCTAACCAAAAAAAACCTCGACTCTTATCTTCAACCCATGTTCCCCAAGTCATTTTTCAGTCATTTAGAGCTCAATTTGAATAAAGCCCTAATCTAAGACAGCCCGAAGCACCCAGAAGTGTTGCATTTATTTGTAAGCACTAATTCAATCTATTGTGGTCACTAAATGCAGTCTGATCACAGTGATGCAATATCACATTTAGACAAGGCAGTGAGAGATTCACATTACATATATTAGAGTTGTGCGCCGAGCGTGTTTAATGCTGCTAAAGAAGTCTGCAGCTCAACTCTGTTCTAGTAGTGGAACATATTTCTCATTAATTTTAGCTGCTGGAGTGGTTATTTTGCTGGGTAACTCATTCATCAAACAACAACAGGCTTTCAGGTCTGCTGTGTCTACATGAATCCTATTTCCCAGAGGGGCAAAAATCTCATGTTCTCCAAAAGCTGCTAATCTGCAGAGCGTGGAGGTCTGTAGGTCAACCATATACAACGTACAACAGCGGTTGGTCTGTAGGTTACAAGTCATATATATAATATATATCCCATAATATCACCCATACCCTTTGCACCTTCTCTAATTTATTCAAGACTATTATACAATATAGTAAGCCATCAAGGGTAATATCACTGCAAATTACCACCATCATATCTAAAAACTGAAAGGCCAAGAATGACGTCTAAAGGTCACAACTTACTGTGAAAAAGAATGTAAACGAAATTGTTTTCTACACAAGGTCGATCTCATCTGTATTATACGAAACGAGCCAAACTGCAATTCATAATGTAACTCATCCAACTATTTCCACTTTTAGGCCTCAATAGTTAATTACTTAAAAATATATATGAATATACTTATTATTATTATTATTATGTGAAGGTCACATTAAAATAATTTTGTAAAATCATCATAATCAAAAAAAAAAATATTATTTATTTGTATAGCACTTTTCACAATACATTTTTCAAAGCAGCTTTACAGAAAAAGATAATGTTTATAATATCTTAATATCTTCATGCCTTATAGTCGCATTTAGCAGTTATGATATGATTTTCCCCAGATGATATAGTTTACATTTTGCAATGATATAACTTGCAGTTGAGATTTGTTATTGCCCAAATATGTGGATATATTGTGTTTATGTCGATAAAGTTGGCTGAACTTATATATTCAACTTTTTATATAAATGTCATTACTTTTAACTCTAAAGTTATGCAAACATGCATGTTAATGTACAATAGCAGAGCATGTTTGGTTTCTGCATTTGAGCATTTGCACAGAGTAAATGTTTCTGGCCCGTCTCTAAAGTACTCAGCCCATTCTCACCCCCAAGGCGTCACTTAACTGATGCCTTGGGAAGCATTTGGACATGCTTCAATATCTGACGCTTTAGGCGCCCTTTAGCGTCAGTTAGATGACGCCCTAGGATCGCGTGTACCCTACCCCCACCCCACACCTAAACCCAACCGCGTCCTCTAACTGACGCTTTCCTTTAGCGTCATTTAGAAGACGCCGTAGGATCGCGTCATGTAAGTGAAGCTAAAGGGCGCCTAAAACGTCAAATATTGAAGCATGGTCAAAGGTGACGCCTTGGGGTGAGAATGCGTTGAAAGTACAGTATAGGTGCAGGGTGGGTGGCTTAACAAACCATGGCTTAATTGAAATAATTAAAGGGCAGTTTGATACCCGTTTGGGTCGGGCTCAGGTTCATGAGCTGTAATGTGATTTAGTCATCAGGCCATGACCGCTCATGTCAACCTCATTCAGCATTGTCCAGCATGCACCTCTGACCTCATGATGGCTTATATATATGCCACTGTTTCCCTTGTAAATAAAACATTGGTAATGGGTAATCCATTTGCTGCACACCACATGCAATTTTATAATAATGCAAGATGAGGACCTGCAATGACAGACACCTGCAATGCTATAGCACATCTTTCAAGGGTTTATTTCAAGATAGGTAAAGTAGGCTAATCGAAACTAGAAAGAGCAGCATATTGTAATTAGACTTAGAAACATCGATAGCAATCTAGGCTGGCTTTAACAAATGTCAGAAAACTCCACAGTGCTTCTCTTTGACTAATAAATGATGAGGTTTCTAATTAAAGCACAGCTGTACCACAGATTTCAAAATCCCTGCGGCTGCTAGACATCATAGTAAGAGTAAATGAAGAGACAATGAAGAAAAAGCCAGCAGGATGAAAAATGATAGCGGCTCAAGAAATACTTTAACATTTAGCACATGAAAGAAACTATATAGCACACGAAGAAAAACTAGATTTTCATCTGGGGAAAAAAGAGTGCAAAACCCACACAATGTTTTGAAGGCCGTTGCTATGCAGTTGCTAGGGTACTCTGGCTGGTTGCTAGGTGGTTACTGGTCTAGGTCAGAATAATGCACTCCAACCTCTGTAGACATGGTTTGACTTGCTTCAAAGCTTGAAATAAAGGCTCTGTTGCCCCTTTGCTCAATAGTTTCGCTATTTCGGTATGAAGTAGATGGGCTACTTTAGTTTTTACCGTAGTTTCGACCAGTTCGTTATATATAAGTGTTTGTGAGGTTTTTCATATATATATATATATATATATATGAAAAACCTCACAAACACTTAGGCAGGCAAGACTTGGGGTGGTTATGGCGCAGTGGATAAGACACATGTCTTTGGTGTGAGAGACCCAGGTTCAAATCCACTGTGAGACACCAATGTGTCCCTGAGCAAGACACTTGACCCCTAGTTGCTCCAGAGGTGTGCGACCTCTGACGTATATAGCAATTGTAAGACACTTTCGATAAAAGCATCAGCTAAATGAATAAATATAATGTAAAGGTAAGACAGGCAAGAAGTGGTACAATGGGACAGCATCTAAAAAATAGGAGAAGATAGGGACTGAAGAGATGTGGGGGAGGGTTATCTTATATTATCTTATTAGTATCTTTTATTCTTGTAGAGTGCTGACAATGGCAATTATTACATAGGAGTTAATTGACTAATATAATATTGGCAGGATGATGGTAGTGAGGAGTGGTAGTAGTGATGGTAATACTAATGACGATGGTAATAAATGGTTACTTTGTTTACGCATACACACACCTATACATTAACACACTTTTATTTCACTTCTGGAATTATGGAATTACTAGATTGTTCGCTACTGCACTATCTTGGTTTGTATGTCTGACTGTTAAATAAAAAAAAAAACCCTCTAATGTAAGTAATAACAATACTAATAGTGATTTTAGATTTTACATACCTCTGCTGCAGAAACTACAAGAAGACTCTCAAGGGGCTCCCGATGCTGCATGTAATGAGGTGATATTTATAAATGACATTTTTGAGGTTGAGAGTTGACTTATTTTGAGAAGATCCTTTAATACTATCCGTGAGTCACCCTGACTGAAGAAATACCCAGAATTCCTCCCTGACACAAAGGAGAAAGAGTGCAAGACGGGGAGATTTCTCTTATGGATTTCCTGTTAAAACGCTGCATATCTCTGACAGATACCCTTGGAAGAAGCCGAAAAAGAGGAAAAGTGCAAAAGGGCAGATCCAAAGTCAGATGGAGCATCGAATGCTCCGACGAACCGCGAAAGATTCGTTTGTCTGGCCAATGACACCTAGTGGTGTGGATAACACGCTGTAAAAATTAATACGCTTTATCTAATCAATAAAATTGTGGCAACAGATTACAAGCAATATTATTAATTAAATTGAACAAATTAGAATTGAATAAAAATTAAGCAAATTAATTCCTTTACAATGAGTAAAGTTTACACCCAAAAATATCTGAATAACAAACAGACGTCAAAAATTAATTAAGAACTATTTGTATTTTATTGCCAACATTGAAGACATCTGATGTTAAAAAGCAGAATCACAGAAGGATAAAAATCATAATTTTAAAACAATCCTAAAACAAACACCGATCACCATAATGGTGAATTGAATGTACATTTTTTGTTTGTTTGTCGTTGTAAGTTTTACTCATTTTAAATGGTTAACTTTTAAGGAATAATTTGATTAATTATTACTCTATTATTTATTCAATTTAATGAATAATATTGCTTAGATAAATATTGATTAGATAAAGCATATTTGTTTTTACAGTGCACCATGCAAAAGCAAAAGTTTGCAGTTACCTGTGACTTACCATACACAACCATTCAAAACACATTAGAAATTGCATTGCATTGGCCTGGAAATTGGAAACTGGAACCACTTAGGAAATGTACAAATAGTCATTTCTTTAGGTGTTAAACTCGTTACTCCACCTTTTAACATCAGTATGAGCAATGGCACACAGGCAGTGAACCGCAGAAGAAAAGCTTAGAAATGAGATTGGAGTGAATCCTATTTTTATGAGGCTAGACTTGGATCTGAGATGCGGACGGGGGATTTAAAACACAGACTGTGCTGTCCAGCTGACATGTTAATCCATTTTAGCAGCGGCCCACGACAGGAGCCAGAGCAGCTACACGAGAACGTCTCGCGTCCCGACGACAACACGCTCAAACAAAATCAGACACCGCACTTTATTATTCAGTAAATCCCTTCTTATTATCTCCACCTTGCTGAATCACTTTCATAACAGACAGGTGGGGAAAGTTTGCTCGAGTTCTTAAAGGGATAGTTCACCCAAAAACGAAAATCCTGTCATCGTTTACTCACCCTCAATTCATTCCAAACCTGTATGAGTCTCTTTCTTCTGCTGAACACAAAAGAAGATATTTTAAAGAATGTCAGTAACCAAATTTCCATGCCCATAGTATTTTCTTTCCACTCTGTGGAAGTCAATGGTTCAACACAACTGTTTGATTACCCATATTCTTCCAAATATCTTCTGTTTTGTGTTCGGCACAAGAAAAAATTCATACAGGTTTGGAAGACTTTGAGGGTGAGTAAATGATGACATTTTCTTCTTTTTTGGGGGGTGAACTATCCCTTTAAGCTTTCTCATGAGTGTTAAACAAGTTACAAAGAAATATGTTTAGATGTTATGCAAAATATTAACACTTCCAATTAATCTGAAACAAAGAGCAACAAGAAAGTGAGTGAGAATTAGGGATGCATCAATATTAAAATGTTGATAATTATGACCAATATTAAAATTGTATAGGCTACTATATAAATCTCAAACTATATTTCAAATAAAATACACTAGAAATAATGATACAAGCAGTAACTTTACGATTAACAAGAAAGCGAACACATTTATCGGTGTTATTAAAGTATTATTGTAATAATCATGCTATGTGATGGCAAAGCTAAAATGTAAAAATATATTGAAAATAGGGAACACAATTAAATATCCAATATCAGCTGATATAGACTGTTTTGTGTGTTTATGCCCCCAACAGTAATATTGTAAAATATTATTACTTTTTAAAATAACTGAAAATTTAATTTATGGCAAAGCATCATTACTCCAGTCATTGAGCGTCACATGATCCTTCAGAAATCAATCTAGATGTGTTGCTCAACTTCAATGTTGAAAACTGTTATGCTGGTTAATATCGTTTTGTTTGCGGAAACCACAATATTTTCAGGATTTTGTCACATTATTAATGTCACTTTAGATCAATTTAATGCATCCTTCCTGAATACAGGTATTAATTTCTTTACAATACATATATATCCATATGGTACTTATACATCCTGCAACCCTGGTGTGTGTATACTATTAAAAAAATGAAATACACAAAAATATGTATAATATAGAATACCTGGATCTGTATTAACGCTCCATTCCGATTGCACATGTCACGTCTCGTAACTCTGAGCTGCTCTTAATAATAGATGTGCGTTGTAGTATCTGTCAAAGCATGTGTACTGTCAAGGAAAAAGTTTGCAGGCTCGTATAGACGAGGCGCTTCGAGGAGACCGTAAGGACCGAAAACTCTTGAATAAAGTGCTTTGGGTCGTTCCAGCTCTTTGAACCATGTGAACTACAAACAGAATATCTATCCACGGCCAACAGAGCGCAGAGTTGTAACCTACAGCATTAATAATGCATCTCCCCATATAGAATGACCTCTCATTGTTTCCCACACAAGCCGGCTCGGTACAGGAACCCCACAATGGGAAAAAAAAAAAAAATATATATATATATTAGCATAGCCGTGTGAAATCGGCGCGGTTAGGCGAACATCAGCTAAGTTTCACCTCTCTCTCTGCGTCAGCATTGATCTCTGTGGGAAAAAATCAACTCATCCTTAAAAAGACTGCCTGAGTAAATGGCAGCGAGAATGGCTCTCTCCGTCAAGTAGCAATCTCCGCAATGGAAGGCATTTCATGCTGCAAATCCCCCGCTTAAATTGGACTGGTGTGACAGCGTCAAATTTTCTCCCAGGGTGATATCAAAATGATTCAGATTTCTCCCAAGTGTTTGAAGCCTTCACATTAATGCATACTTGAGTCTCGCTCTTTACAAACCCGGATTCGCCGAAGTAAACACTGGCAGGAGCCCTGGGATCGCTATTCCAGAGGACACCATTAAGGGCAAAGTAGGACAGGGGCGTTTCAAAATGAGAAGTTTAGCACAGTCTTATTGTTATTAATGTCAGCGCTCAAACGCTTAAACAAAGCATCCGAGCTGATTCATCAGTCTACGGAAATGTATGCGCCATTAAGCAGAGGGGAATACGCCGCGACGATTTGGAATTCAAAGAGAGCCTCAGAGGTCGAGCCGGCGCAAATAAAAAAGTTCCCGGAGCCGTTGAGACCGACTGGATGTTTTAGCATTCGATTTGCATAGCGAGTAGCCTGGCTGCTCTGATGAATAGGTAATACCACCCCTATGAGGCGAACAGGTTGCATTGTGGGACAGTAGCTGCGGGGTGTGTCATTCCAGTAGAGTGGATTCGCCTGACACTCCAATTTCATCGAAATCTTCCCAGTTTTGTCCCGGGGCTACGGGTGACAAAATTATACATTATGTATTCATTCATTTATTTATTTATTTGCGCTTTTTTTTATTTCTGTCCCCGAAACAAAAGTGGTAAACATCCCTAACTCTGGCTGTCATGTATACACTAGGGGCCGCATTTCCAAGACGCAATAAAGCGTTGGTGAACTGCAATAAAGTTGTAGCGTGCTGATATTGTTTGTCATACCTAGTTGGAACTCTCACAGCAATATAAATCTCATTTCAGGCCTCACACACATCCAGAAAATGCAAGAGCGTAGGTGACAAAAACACTGGCCAGCGTTTGAAACACAGCTTTACTAGCGTTTGCATGTTGCTGTGGACGTGATACGTCTTGTCTGGCAAACTACTTATCAATCAAAACTAGTCCAAATATTACAAACTGGTAAACAGAAGTTGTGATAGTCTTTTCCCCCTATTGTGATGTATATACGAGTGAAACGGCTTCTGGAACAAGAAAGGGCGGGGCTTGAATTTGTATAAGGGGAATTGATTGGATTGCTATTGGTGGATCTCATGTGAGTGACAGGTTGCCCCACCCTCATCATCAGAGAAGAGGAGATGCAAGTGATTTTGATTAAAGATTATTAAGTACATGAAATAAATTTAAAAAAAATGATCTGCCCAGATAAATCACTTATAAGAAATACTGCAATGTAAAACAAGTATTAATTATAATTTCTTAAGTATAATTATAAAATATAATATCTTTAATTGGTCTGGCACAAAAAAAGCAATGAGTATATAAAGTAGTATAAAAATATATTGTCATAACAAAAAAAAAGTACTGTAAAAAATGCAATTAACTTGGATGCTTAAGTCATTTAATCTTAAATGACATTAAACTGACATAAAAAGAAAACTTGAGTTGAATCATGACATAAAAAGGTTAAACATTTCTTGGTTACATTGAGTTAAAGCAATGTAAAAACATTGATAGAGTGCAAGTAATAAAAATAGGCAAAACACTAAACTCCATGGGCCCTATTTCACCAATCTAAGCTCATGGTCTAAATTCTTTTAGGGCGAGATTTTCCACTTTTGCTAGTTTAACGATGGGAAAAATCACTTACTACATTTACATTTACCAGACGCTTTTATTCAAATTGATTTACACAGGTACACATTTTTACATTATTATCAGTTCTTGCTTTCCCTGGGAATCGAACCAATGACCTTGGCGTTGCAAGCACCACTCAGTTTGAGCAACAAGAAAGCTGTAAAGCTTATAACAGGCAAAGCTGCACTGAACCACCGTGACTAAATGCTAAATG
The DNA here is from genome assembly GCF_016745375.1 of Pimephales promelas. Next base: position 37,330,635 of record NW_024121099.1, read on the forward strand.
ACTAAAGGTAAAAGCCAAGCTACAGGCAAATTTTATTAGTTGCATTGCTTTAGTTAGGAACTCCCCAACACTGGTCTTCTCAACCTAGAAACATGGACAGAATGCCTTCCATAGGTCAAGGGCAAAGAGTATAATGCCCTCCTAATATAATGAAGGATGGAGAATCTAGACTAGATAATTAAAGCGGAAGCATTCTGATATCAGACATGCATGATTGGCTGGGGCCGCAGAGGTTAGGATGACGCAAATCTTCGAAGACAAGAAAGGTGACATTGTTCTCCATACTTAGCCTCACTGTGAGAGTGGGAGAAGATAAAAAGGTGCAGATTTTTAAATGAATGAAAGAGAAACAGAGATCACGGTCTACCTTTTCCGAGTGGCTGCCGCATGAGGTTAGGCGGTGTGAAGTTTCTATTGTGGAAAAGCAGCTTCATTTTCATGGGGCCATCTGTTTGAAAGACCTGAAGATGTAATTATGCTGTCTTCGTTCAGACAGATCATGCACAATCAAGTGCAATTAGGTGGCCTTCTGCTCCAATTCCCTCGTGTTATATGATGTGACGGTACCTCATATGGAGTTTTGTGGAACGTTACTTATGCAAGTAAATACTTTTGTAGTGCAACGGCCTATATGATAAACGCCTTGCAAATGAACTCCTTCCTAAAATATAAAGAAAATGTGGTAACACTTTACAATAAGGTTTCATTTGTTAACATAATGCATTAACTAACATTGAGCAATACATTGGTTACGGTATTTATTAATCTTACAACTGTTTGTCAACAAATTCACAGTGCATTGTTAACAAATACAACTTTTGCTTTTCTTAGGCCATGTTAACTTATTTAGTTGAAATGTTATATAATTATTAAATATTTTCTGTAAAAAAATTATATTATTTTTAAGTTTTTGTTCCATACAATATGATATACACTCACCTAAAGGATTATTAGGAACACCATACTAATGTTTGACCCCCTTTTGCCTTCAGAAATGCCTTAATTCTACGTGGCGTTGATTCAACAAGGTGCTGAAAACATTCTTTAGAAATGTTGGCCCATATTGATAGGATAGCATCTTGCAGTTGATGGAGATTTGTGGGATGCACATCCAGGGCACGAAGCTCCCGTTCCACCACATCCCAAAGATGCTCTATTGGGTTGAGATCTGGTGACTTTGGGGCCATTTTGTCATGTTCAAGGAACCAATTTGAAATGATTGGAGCTTTGTGACATGGTGCATTATCCTGCTGGAAGTAGCCATCAAAGGATGGGGACATGGTGGCCATAAAGGGATGGACATGGTTAGAAACAATGCTTAGGTAGGCCGTGGCATTTAAACAATGCCCAATTGGCAGTAAGGGGCCTAAAGTGGGCGTCTGGCACCAGCAACCTTGCCACGCTCAAAATTGCTTAAATCACCTTTCTTTCCTTTTCTGACAATCAGTTTGGAGTTCAGAAGATTGTCTTGACCAGGACCACACCCCTAAATGCATTGAAGCAACCATGAAAAAGAAAATCAGCCATGTGATTGGTTGATTAGATAATTGCTTTAATGGGAAATTGAACAGGTGTTCCCAACAATCCTTTAGGTGAGTGTGCTCACACACTATTTTATACACTTTTTTTTAAATATTTTATATCTATTTATATATTATATATTTGTAAGATAGATAGATTGATAGCTTGACTGATTAATCAAAATGTGAAAATCTTCGGTTCGTCACGCAGGACTCGAGGAGTTGAAGGGACGGAGGAGGAACCTGTCAAACACGGAGGTGGAAGCGTGATGGACTGGGGCTCTTTTGCTGTACACAGAGACTGAGAATGAGTGAGTAGCACCCTAAACCAAAAGCATGACCAAAGCATTTTGCAGAGCTATGCAATGCCCACTGGTATACGCCTCGCTGGTCAGGGCTTCATCCTACAGAAAGATAATGACCCGAAACACACCTTCACGCTGTGAAGAAACAATGTCCAGCACAGGCTAGTGTGAGATGAACTGGACAGAAGAGTGCAAGCAAAGAAACCAAAGAGCAAATGTGAGAACTTCAGCAACAATTTTGGGAAAATCTTTTCAAAGAATATTTGATTTCTATTGTAGAATGTCACAAGTGTGTTCTGAAATAGATGTGAATTTCAAGTCCAATGTAGAATTAAAAACGATATGTTTATGCATATTTTTATTAAATGTAAAAAAAAAAAAATATATATATATATATATATATATTACAGTACGATTTCACATAGTAATTTTCATGATTTACTTTTATCTTTCTAATAAAAATAACTCATTTGCATATAGTTTTTATTATTTCTGCATGTGTGTGCGTGTAGATCCATTAGACATTAATTTGATTCATTAATATTAACATTTAAACACAATTGGCCCTTAATGTGCTGGTCATGTCAGTAATGTCATTAGGAGTATAACAACCTCGTCTGATGTCAGGGATCGTTTGCATCAGCTTTCATTTTGCAGTCAAGCGAGCTTTTTCGTCATCCTACACCTTTAAATAAACCACAACAGTGCTGAAGACGACATTTGGGGTGTGTGTGTGTGTGTGGGACTCATCTTTCCGGACAAGAAAACTTCTCCTTTCTGCTCCTTTGCTCCTGAAAGTTGCCTCGGGTCTCCTGAGAGAACGTCTTCCAAGACAACAGCTGTGTCTTCCTGATTCTTAATTTAGTTCATTTCTGCTCGGTCTGCATTCATCTGCAACGGACCAACGAGGTTACCTTGCGTAGATCTTCATTTCCAATTCAATAACGCTCTTCAGCTGTGTTAATTAAACAGTTAATATTGAATCTAGCAGAAATTAAACCAGAGTCCACAAGAACCCTTTGGCTCTAATGTGGGCGTCCCTTGAGAGATTAGTGGCATTATAATGAGGTGGAAAAACAATTATTTCAGGTGCTTTTCATATACCAGCTTGATATCGTCAGGCACGTTATTGAGTTTTATTTCGCCTGACTGTTGTTGTTATTGTGCTCGTCATGTCGGTAATGTCATTAAGAGTATAACAACCTCGTCTGATGTCAGGGATTGTTTGCTTCAGCTTTCATTTTGCAATCTAGCGAGCTTTTTCGTCTCATTCATTTCAATTAAAGAAGTGAGAGGGCTTAATTGTGCTGGCTTAAAGATGGACTATGAGAATCAGATTGATGAACAGAAGATCTTTGAGGAGAGATGGAGGGCAGCTTCTGACAGCAGTTAAAGAGATGTGATATCAAGCTGGCATTGTGTCTCTGGCTTTTCTCAGAACTGTAATTGAAATTAGCTTTCACGGTTTAGGAAAAAGTCAATAAATTCATTAAGGCGATCAAACGGCTCTGTGGTTTAAAACGCATCGCTTTAAAGGGATACGCCACCCAAAAATGAAAAGCTGAACACAAAGGAAGATATTTTGATGAACAATTGGAACTTATTCATTTATATAGTATTTATTTTTTTTCTCCTATGGGAGTCAATGGTGCCAAAAAACTGTTTGGTTCCAATCGTTCTTCAAAATATCTTTTTTGTTCAGCAGAAAAAAAAAGAAATTCATACAGTTTTGCAACAAACTGGGGGTGAGTAAATGATGACAGAATTTTCATTTTTGGATGGAGTATCCCTTTAAAAAATCATAACAAGAAATGACCCCTGTAAAGTTCAAGTGGAACTAAACGCTTAAATACATAGTAGTTTATGTTTTAATAAACAAACCAGCAAATAAGCAATAAAAAACTACCTATAATATTTTTAAATATATATTTAATGTATTTAGTTTTTATAAACATTTAGTTATTTTATATTATACTTATAAATATTAAATAAATGTTATATATAGTTTTGTTATGTTTTATTTCCATTTAATATAAATATTGATATTATAAATTCTTGATATATGCTACATTTTCGACATCTTGTTTCCCAGTTAGTTATGGACAACAAGATAAAAAAACTTTTCCAAAATTTTAACAACCTGAATTATTGAAATCCCATGAAAAAGAGTTTTAATTTTGATGATCTTATTTGAAATCAAATTCATGCTTCATTATTCAGACCATCTTGACTCATAAGATTTTAATAAAGAAATGAAACATTTACCAGCAATCACAGAGGCGGGTTTACAGGCCGCAGGTTTTTATTTTAATTTGATTTTTGAATTAAACATTTATTTACTTTTTACATCGGAGGCCTATTAGGTTTAATTAAATATGACGGCCTATAAAAAAGTTTGGACCCGTAGTGGCCAAAAACTGCGCCGCTGACATCATTTCACTGGCTCTTACGGTATTCATGGGCCCGGACCGCAGCGCCTGGCAGTCTGTCCGGTAACTCAATAGAGGGAACGGCAGCTGTCTGTGGAAATACCAACCGGCCAGAGCAAACCATCATATGGCCTCTCCGCCAGCCAACGACGTGATTCGGTGGAACCTGAAAGACCGAACTTGACAGACAGCACAGCCATTTTTAATTTCCATTTTATATTACACACTGACATATCTCCCGAATGAACTAATTCACTTTGCGGAGGTAACAGCAGTGCCGACTAATCAAATTGGACAATGATATTGCATAATGTCGTAATCTTCCATCTCCCCCACTGCTGTTCGGGGCAGTTAATGGCTGGTATCCGTCATGAATTCTGCTTGTTTAATGAGGAGCGGCGATGAAAAAGGGAAAAAGGCCAATTGGACGGTTTGTTACCCTCTTCCACCAATCAAGACGGGCGCCCATTATGATGTCATCAGGTCAAATGAGACACTCAGACAATCTGTTCAAGCATCAATCTAGAGAAGCAAACACCAGAACGGAGGAATTCAGATGATTTTCTCATTTTTCTCTCAAACCTGGTCGGTTTTGAATCATAGACTACAGCAGCAGGTCAGGTCAATTCAGCCCACATGAGCAAAATGTTAAAAGCTGTCAGCCCTGAAAAGCATGACACAATCACAGGACGAAGGAGAAAAACAGGCTGACATTTGAAACATGTTCTCAGAGATGCTGGATGGTGTTATGCAAGAAGTTAAGAACGGTTCTTTCTGACGAGGGCATTGCTATTCAACTAAATGCTATTAAACAACCGCTGTGATACATCAAGGGTGTCTGATCTGCCAAACTTTCACATCCAGAAACCCGTTTTAAATCTATTTTATTTGAATTTACAAAAGAAAAAACATAATCTCATAAAGCATAACAATACAATATCAAGTAACTACATTTTCTATAATGCGCCGCAAACAGCTGGAAGACGCGACAAAGCGACCATTGCAAGTCAAATCAAATCGTGTCAGACATAGTGTGAACACTTTAAGTACAACAGAAATAGATTGTGGCATCAGTTTATTGTCTGAATTTTTTTTTTATTTCATCCAGTGTTGACGGCATGACTGATTATAATGGGTTTTGGCGCGTCGTGCAGTAGAGACCTGCGCGGGACACAATTTTCAGACCCGCTCCCGCCCGCTCCCGCAGTGTTCAGTCCCGCTCCCTCCCGCTCCCGCAAAGATTAGTCATTTTTAGTCCCGCTCCCGCCCGCATCTGTGATATAATGTCCCGCTCCCGCCCGCACTTTCTGACGAAAGGTCTTGGCCCTGGGGAAAAAAAGGCACTGCTCACAAAATTCCTTACCAATACTTGGTAACATATTTATTGGTAAGCCTGCATAATCAACCATACAAAACATTAAACAGGCATCAGTAACGAACGCCACCAAAGATAACATTAATCGGCCGAAATTCCATTAGGCTTAACATGTAACAAAATATATATATATATATATTCGATTAGGTAATATTATTATCTATCTAATATAATTCGATAATGCTCCTGTCACATTATAGGCTATAACATTGCGACTAAAAAACTATTTGGGCTTTGAGCCGCTCAGTGCAGGTGTTAAACTGAAAATAGCCTGTGTGCCTACCTTTTAATTTTAATAATAATAATATAATAATAATAATATGAATATGAATAGAATAATATGAATAATAATAATAAGAAGAAGAAAAAAAAAACTCAGCAGGTCGCTACCAGCATGTCTAAATGAAAATGATCAAAATAAAGGTAAAAGAAGCAGATAATGTTCCTGTCACATTATAGGCTAGCCATGAACTAAAACATTGTGACTAAAAAACTATGTGGGCTTTGAGCCGCTCAGTGCAGGTGTTAAAATGAAATAGCCCGTGTGCCTACCACAAGTACTTTAGAGAAGTAACGTAACTTACATCTGAAGCGCTTAGGCCTCTATCTGAAGCACTAGAGGCGCTCTGTTCCTCGTCCATGCTGTCTATTTTGAACTTGAACTAGCTTTCGAATTCGAACACGGAGCAGCGGGAAGGAATTGTCTCTAAACAAGTGTGCGACTGTGCGTGAGATTATGCCCCGCCCTACCCGACAATATTCACAAGTTTAGGCTGCTTAAAACGTTTTTATTGCTGCCAATCAGAATCTCCCTCACAACTACAAATTATGTACGCTACTTTAATCATTTATATATTTTATTTTACACTCATATTTAATTTGCGGGAGTGCAGCGCATCATCCCTCACGACCGCACCCGCAAGTGCACCTCATCATCCCGCCCGCTCCCGCATTGACCTTTCAAAATTTCTCCCGCGCCGCACTGTTTTGCGTCGCGACCCGCGGGTCCCGCGGGAGTCCCGCGGGGGTGCAGACCTCTATCGTGCAGCTCACATCCTGTGTAGACGCGGTATTTGAGTATGATTATCTTCGTAAACGACACTAATTGACAGATAAAGACAACTTATCTTTACTTTGCATCTTGCATCCAATGTAACTTGCACTAAAGTAACCGTTACTATAGGAAATATTTACATTTATGCATTTAGCAGATGCTTTTATATGGAAGCTTGTTTCCAACACTTATTAAAAAAAAAGTAATTATGACTATCACAATTCTGACTTTTTTTTGCATGATATAAAACCCACAATTGAGAGATATAAGGTCAGAATTGCAAGCGGACTTTTTTTCCCTCAGAATTGGACTTAATAATTCTCAATTGCAAAATTATCTCTCACAGTTCTGAGAAAAGTAGTTGGAAGAAGTTTCAAGTGAAACTCACAATTGCTTATATCTATTAGTTTATATCTCCCAATTCTGACATCTTTCTCAGAAGTTATACTGTAGTATATCTCCCAATTCTGACAAAAAAGTAATAATTGTGAGATTAAACATTTCAATTATCTTTTAAATGTTTTTATTCCGTGACAGAAACCGGCTTCCAAGCTTATATCTTTCCATAGGAGGAACAAAAGCAATTTGTCAAAGAGCCAATGATATTCAAAATATGCAATGGAAGGTTTACTAAACACTAGATTATGAAAAAAGTAGATAAATTCAACATACAAATGCATAATAAGCCAAGCCTAAAAAAAAAAAAAAAAAAAAGGTAAGAAAACAATGAATGCATGGACAAAAATATGTTGACAATTGATGTCAACACCTAAACAGACCGAGTAAAATAAATCAACAAAAATCTAGGTTTAGAGATATTTTTTTGCTAAATATTTTAATATCTTCACCTGATATGATAACAGAGCACCATTTAAACACTCTCAATGTAAGAAAACCACTATGACTGCAAGTGGTTCCAACTAATGCATGTTTGGTTGCTGCCGGAAAGTCTCTAAAGATTCATTAAGACGAGCGCAGAGGATTTCTAGTGCAGGTGTAAGCGAGATGATATTTAAAGACTATTTTTAGACACAGTATCATTAAACAATGCTCAACAGTTCTGATGGCCAAAAAGAAAACATGGGGCATTACAGAAGATTTGTTGGGGGGATTTTTTTTTTTTCAATGCAATTAAAAAAGTAAAAACTTTCCCCGACTTCAAACTTAGGAATAGGATATTCTCGTACTTGCCAGTATTTACCAATGAAAGACTGTAAGGAAGTAGATTAACCCCTTATGATTTACTAGTCCAAAAACGATTCCTTAAAGATGTAAAAACAGACCTGTGACATTGAGAAATGCATGTGCAGCCTTTCAGACCAACAGCCCCAGGTCTGTTGTATATGCTGGCTTTCCATTGATTTGTTTCAGTAATTGACTGTCTTGAGAGTCCTCTAACCTGGAACTCACACCATAATCAGTTTGTTGGTGGGTAATTACGAACACCTGCCCTCAAGCCCTTTGACTCACCTCGCCAGCTTCTTATGAGTCTTCCTCCGAGGATTCCTCTTCATCCAGAGGCGTCTCTGCGCGGCTTACGTGTTTGTGATGATATTATATATCGTATGATGCAGGTGGTTGTCACAGCTTTTAGATTTGTCTCTGCCAACATGGTTGATCCCTCATGAGAGCTTGGTGAGACGAGTTCAACAGACCTTCTGTTGAGTTCGGCACAGGGAGCCTAGATAAATAGAAATCACAGGGTTCGGTTTATGATTACGGGTATCTGTAACCTTGATCTCAGGTTCCCTCTAGCTTTATTTATATGGCGTGTTATAGGATTGTTGTACAGGAACTGTTAAGACCCTGAGATATTTTGTGTTTATATCAACTGTCGACAGGTAGACAGGTTTGTGTTTCAGATGGGCATTACCTCTGTTAACCTGTGGAAGACTCTGATTGGTCCTGCTAAGCACCTGACCCAGACATAAGGACCACCCCTAACTCTCAATGGAGGCCTCATGAGCTCTATGCACGGCGGTATTTCCGGTGAAGCATTAGGGATGCTCGATAACTTCCGCCGATCGTAGGGTCCAATGCAATACCGAGAATTTATATTGAATTTTATACTCCATGCTTATACTAATGAAACGTTAGTCACAAAAACAGATAAAACAGACACCCCTCGTTGTGTTTATGCTTCTTTTTAAAATTATATTAAATAAATATAACTATATATAAAATTACATCTAAACGTATGTACGTTTCATTTCAAAGACTGGAGGACAGTAAATTTTGAAGACTCTGCCATAATCCCGTTTTCCTCTGCTTTAATCTCCACAACCGGAAATGGACGAGCATCCTTGCGTCAAATGCGGAATTTATGCGTGCATATAGCCCATTGACTTTGTGCTTATGCCATTGTGCTTTCTTTTATCTGACTGACTACGCCTTAGATTCTGATTTATCAAGAGACTTTGTAAATAACTGTGTAAATATTCTTGTAAATACATTTTGCCACATGAAAGGATGTAGGGGTTTTGACGTCAATTTATTTGTACCTTTTTTATTTGTAACTTTATGGTTAAAGGAGTTCACTTTTGAAAAAAAAAAAAAAAAAAAAAAAAACTTGTCCATGTCTTTCTTTCTTCAGTCGAAAAGAAATTAAGGTTTTTGATGAAAACATTCTAGGATTTTTTTTCCATATATAATGGACTTCAGTGGGAACCAAACGGTTCAAGGTCCTATACACTTTCAGTACAAACTGCAAACTGTTCAAAGGGCTTTAAACGACACCAGACAATGAATAAGGATCTTATCAAGCGAAACAATCGCTCATTTAAAAAAAAAAAAAAAAAAGTTTAAGTTTTATAAGCACTAATGCTCGCCTTGCTCTGTTCTGTGATGTGCATTTATGACTCTCCTGTTCAAACTCATTCATCAAAATGAACAAATCTTTTTCCGAGTCAATTCGTTAAATTCGTTCGTTGAATAAACCAAATGACTCGGAAAAAGATTTCATTTCGACAGAAGAAATAATGACAAAGGCATCTTGGATGACTTGGGGGTGAGTAAACTAATCAACATTTTTTTTTTGTAAAAGTGAACAACTCCTTTAAGGGAGTAAGTTAAACTGTATTTGTGGTTTTTTTTATCTTTCGTTTGACGTCATTTAGGTTCTAAAAGAAGATTATTTTGTTTGTTATTTGGGCCTCGTCTTCCCCTGACGCTAAAGTGGGTTCATGTTGACTTGAAGTTGATGTTCCCTGTTTTTTCCAGGCTGGGTTATGATTTTATCCGCATGTAAAATGCCCTACAATAACAGGACAATATCTTGTCTAAAGCTTCAGTGCATTTCTGTATATCTGGTACACAAGCAAACACACTCCAGCACACTGAAACTCTTTAGCTGTGTCAGGCTTTGGATTACACGAATGATGAAACTGCTTTGCTGAGTAAAGCGAATTTCTCTATTTGCTATTCATGTTGGCAGAGCAAATGCTTTGTACTAGGACATGGCCTTGACCTCCAATGCTCTTGGATCATATAGACAGTATATATGTGCGAAATAATTGACGACGGGCCGTTGAATTATTCAAAAATAATGCACACCCCAGGTGTTAATGCGGACACACCGCGAAATGAACCTCGGGTGAGAATTATATATAAGATTATTAATTCATCGGATCAGAATCAATTGTTCTGCTTGTTACCACACCTCAAGACATTGTTCATATGTTGTATTTCAAGACACTAGGTTTCTGTCCTTAAAACGCTCTTGTGTGTAGGACTAATTTCAAACGCATCTAATCTCAAGCCTCCGGTGCTAATTAATTCCAAAACATATTTTTTGAGCTAGTAACAGAAGCTTAAGCCACTGATAGCAGTCTAATACAGTTATTAATGTGAAAGAGAGAGTTTATGCATGTGTGAATTACCCGAGTCTGAGCATCTCTCAACAGTGTTCGGCAGCAGTCTCTACGAATAGCAAAACTGTAAGCTTTCCGTATACTAAAATGTAATTGTTTGGCTTTTTTTTTATCCTATTGTTTACTATATTTATTTGTTTGGTCAGTGGTGTTGTGGATTTTGGTTATTTTGCTTTTCTAGTACACTCCAAAAAATGCTGCTTTTTTTACCCAATTTTGGGTAAAATATGGACAAACCTAGCCATTGGGTTACATTTTTAAATCATTTTACATTTTTAAATCATTTTTTACCCAATGGCTGGGTTTGTCCATATTTTACCCAAAAATGGGCTAAAACAACCCAGCATTTTTAGAGTGTAAGGACCTTTGAAATAACTGAAATCATTTGGCGAAGTGATATGGAGCTGTAATGCGGTCAAAACCTGCCTAGAACTACTTTAGCCGTGCGTTTCCCTGAAAATAATTAAACACCTTAGAACGTTGGTCAAGTCAACTGATCAAGATTCAAGCAGCATTTAACAGCCCTACATGGCCTATGGGGCTGTTGAATGCTTGATATATATAAGGGTGAGGATGAAAGAGGATGGGAGGAGATGGCTGGATGACAGGATTTTGTTTGAATAAGAAAAGAATGTATAAAATCATAATTTTATCATAAGTGTTATAAAGTTTCAACTTTGACATACTTTTGACATAGCCTATATTCATGACACTGAACATGTGTATGTGATTTTAGCAGACTTCAAATGGTAACCTCCGGACACTACAGAAACACGACCACACGATGAATGGGATGGACACGTGCAATTTTTTCACCTTTAACAGAGTAGTGAGTCAGTAATTAGTACACAGACATCGGAAGGCCTACTCTCATACTCCTCTGCTTCTCCGAGCGCACGCGCTATGCATCTGTGCGCGAACGCTTAAAGGAAAAGCGATATAACTCACATTTTCAATGTAGATGCTAATTTACCCCACATAAGATTGTACACACAGAAAACATAAATGGCACATTTGAAATAAAATAACATGCTAATATGCTGTATATTCCCAGAAATGTACTTATAAATGTACTGTAAACTCTTAAATGCATAAGATTTGATTGATGAACTACTTTGAGTATAAAAAAGTTTTCCCTCGACCACCGTCTCATTGAATGGAAATAACGTTACACTTAGTATGACGACAGCCTTTAACACACTAAGATACACAATTATTAAATTAAATTCACAAATCACATAATAAACAGTCAGATTAATAATCACAAATTGAAACAACATACCTTTAACAGAGTAACGTTAGTGAGTCAGTGATTAGTACACCGGAAGGCCTACTCTCTTACTCCTGCATAGAAAGATGCACGTGAAGAAAATTAAGCTCATTTTAACACGGTAGAAAAGCCACTTCAAAGCGGAAATCAGCTTATCACACTGATACACAATATGATATAAACTCTTATCAACATTTTGACATCATAAATATAGTGATTACATTACAAGAAAGTAGTAAATGAAAGATAAATATGAGAGAGAAAAACTACCTCAGTTTCTCCGAGCACACGCGCTATGCATCTGCGCGCGAACGCTTAAAGGATTCTGTGTCTCACTAATTAAGGTCCCCACTAAAACAATCGGTAGGAACTCCAGATCGGAACTATTGAAAATAATACATTTGAACAAGGTTTGCCGAAGTTAACAGTTCAAACAGCATTTCTCTTTGCACATCAGACAAAATATATGAAATTAAACTCAAATGACTAAATCGACCTGCTACATGAGCAGTGGGGTGCAAAAATCATAAACTGATGCATTAAGCAGGCGCCAGGACTTTCTCTAGGCTATTCTAATCACAAATGCATGTTATTTGCCTCGTGAGTCACTATTATTTTCCCTGTGTAGGCCTGCTTCTACTTTATTGCTTCCAAGCAACCTCTGTAATAGTCCTTCAGTGAAGCTGTCAGCAATGCGATGCTGAGGTCAAAGCGGCGTGTGAGAGGTCCTTGAACCCTGACATGAGTCATATTAAGGGCCTGAAGATTTCCAGGGGTTTTCTTTACTCATCATTCCCTCATGTTTTCCCTCTTCTCTCTGTATTTTTCAGCATTTGATGAAATGGCGGTCCTGGGCAGTACATAAATTATGATTTATATTTTAATCAAAGTAAAGCCTGGTGTATGTGGAGGGAGTGTGTGACATATGGGTAGCCATTGGCAGAAGGCCATGTTTGTGATCTTATATACCAGGGCACAGAGGTAAAACCCCAGCTGTTTCTTCTTTTCTTTTGTTGTGCTTCAGTACAGCAGGTCATGGATGTGTTCACTTCCGCTCTCTCTGTCTGCTGATCCTGTGTGACTGTGGGATGCAGGGCCTAAAACACTTCTGCAAGGACACCTGAGCAAAAGAGTACAGATGCTGAACCAGATTTTTATCCAAAACAACATTACTGTGCTAAAGCTACTGCAACAAAAAAAGCCATCATGCAGATCACTTTCTGTAACACATGTAGTTGTTGCATGAAGTAATTTAATTTAACAATATAATTTAACAATCTATCTATCTATCTATCTATCTATCTATCTATCTATCTATCTATCTATCTATCTATCTATCTATCTATCTATCTATCTATCTATCTATCTATATATATATATATATATATATGTCTATCTCTATCATCTGTCTGTTTGTCTGTCAGTCTATATATCTATTTGAATGTATTTTCGGGTATTTATTTATTATGTCTTTTTTGTTATTAAAATTTATCATCATATTTTTTTCATTTTTATTTGTTTGTTTATTTTTGATTCTGATTCTCTTATGTGAGCTGTTTGTGATTAATGTGTATTAAAAATAAAAATATAATGTCTACATGTTGTCTTTAAATCTTTGAAAATCATCCCATTACTAGCTGAAAAACAGTTATGTTTTCACCTATCAAACATGTTTATGTATTCATGCTAGTTATTGCATTAATATTTAAACAGGCTTGGTGTGAGAAACGGCAATATTTCTTGGACATTAATTCAGCAATCTACAGTAATCATTTACTAAATCCTCTCAGGGTGTTACATTGTGGTTATCCCAATTATCTATTCAATTATTGATAAGTTAAAATGGTTTAGCTGCCAGAAATAGTAAAAAAATCTATTCATGATTAGTAATCAAAACATTTGTTTCTTTTGTCAAATCAACTTAAATAATTTATTTAGTTCAGATAACATATAATTTTGAGTTTCTGATGATTAAATCATTCTCCTTCATTGTATTAACTCACTTTTTCCATTTCAATGAACTTACCTTTTTAAGTTAAACCAACAATATTTTTTACAATGTAGCAAAAAAAATAAAAGTTTCTCAGGAGAATGCAAAACATTTGCAAGACAACGTAAAAGTATTGAATTCCCCCCCCCCCCCCCCCCCCCCCCACACACACACACACACACACCACCAGCACCACCTTTACCTTTAGAGGCTCCGTAAGTAACACATTGAATTTTAAAACATGACATTTTAAAGTAGAAAGTAATATGTAGAATAAACTTTTTGTTACAGCAAGTATTTGTTTTTTCTGACTGTTGAGGACAGATGAGGAAACCTGTTTGAAAATAATGAGTTATTTTGCAATTCTCTTTTGTGACTCTAGTAGTGCTGACTTCACTTTTAATGATTTTCATTTGTATTTTTCCTCTTCATGCCATTTACTGAAATCCTCTCCTTGTTCCTCAGCCCTGGTATAAAGAGTTTTCTTTGCTTTCGTCTGTCACTACGTCTCTTTTATAGCACTTATGCAATTACATTACATAGATGCTGCGTGTGAAAGAGAAGATGACCTGAGAAGGCAACTAAACAGACGAATTCGCATTTCTTAAAACGCATGCTATAGACTCTGCCATTTGTTCTGTGAAAAGCTGTTTTTGAAACCTTTCTCCATTAGGCCCATCTTCTTTTTAATACGTGCCTTTGCTTCTCACTTTTGAATGTTTATAAGTGTGAATTTTTTTTGTTGGGGGAAAAATAAAAATCAATCCATCTTGAAGAACATGAAGTAGTTTGTTTACTAGCGCAAGTCTATTGATGCATGAAGGCATTTTTCTTGCTTTAAAGGATGAGTAATTTTGTGTGTCGTACAACATCACACCGGATACAAGGTCTTGATGGAACAAAACTCAACTCCAGAAAAAAAACTTTGCGGGAAGTGAGCATGAAAAAAATCAAAACATCTTAATCATGTTATTTTCCATTTCTATCCATTTGACACTGTCCTCTTTCCGCCTACAGACACACCATCATTGAACTTTTTTTGCTGCATGGGCTTTTTCAGTTTGTATTTATGCATATGTATTTATTAAAGTGATTCCTACAGTATGTTGCATTCAACTACATTTTTTTTTTCAAGTCATGCATGGATCCTCTCTGAATTGAAATTTTGACTATATATACTGTATATGTCATTAATTTGTGGACAGACATTCAAATTCAAAAAGGATGATTGGTAACACTTTACGCAAAGCCCTTATGTATGATGCATTATAGGGATTCATAATGTATGTTATGATGTTTGCAGATTTTACATAATGTATTGGTTGTCATGTGTTTTAATCAATTATACTTTCCAAAGGAGAAACAATGCCTGTGGCATGATTGTTGGTGCCAGACAGTATTTCACAATCTGCTCAGTTACTGGGATTTTCACACACAACCATTTCTAGGGTTTACAAAGAATGGTGTGAAAAGGGAAAAACATCCAGTATGCGGCAGTCCTGTGGGCAAAAATGCCTTGTTGATGCTAGAGTTCAGAGGAGAATGGGCCGACTGATTCAAGCTGATAGAAGAGCAACTTTGACTGAAATAACCACTCGTTACAACCGAGGTATGCAGCAAAGCATTTGTGAAGCCACAACACACACAACCTTGAGGCGGATGGGCTACAACAGCAGAAGACCCCACCGGGTACCACTCATCTCCACTACAAATAGGAAAAATAAGCGACAATTTGCAAGAGCTTGCCAAAAAGACTGGAAAATGTTGCCTGGTCTGATGAGTCTCGATTTCTGTTGAGACGATCAGATGGTAGAGTCAGAATTTGGCGTAAACAGAATGAGAACATGGATCCATCTTGCCTTGTTACCACTGTGCAGGCTGGTGGTGGTGGTGTAATGGTGTGGGGGATGTTTTCTTGGCACACTTTAGGCCCCTTCTTGCCAATTGGGCATTGTTTAAATGCCACGGCCTACCTGAGCATTGTTTCTGACCATGTCCATCCCTTTATGGCCACCATGTCCCCATCCTCTGATGGCTACTTCCAGCAGGATAATGCACCATGTCACAAAGCTCCAATCATTTCAAATTGGTTTATTGAACATGACAATGAGTTCACTGTACTAAAATGACCAGATCTCAACCCAATAGAGCATCTTTGGGGTGTGGTGGAACGGGATGTGCATCCCACAAATCTCCATCAACTGCAAGATGCTATCCTATCAATATGGGCCAACATTTCTAAAGAACGCTTTCAGCACCTTGTTGAATCAATGACACGTAGGCGAAAGGGGGTCAAACACAGTTTTAGTATGGTGTTCCTAATAATACACACACACACACACACGCACACACACACACACATATATATACAGTATATATATATATATATATGTATATATATATATATATATATATATATATATATATATATATATATATATATATATATATATATATGTATAAATTGCATCGTTTAATTTTCTTTTTTTATTCTTTACCAGTTGAGACTCTTCCACTAACTAACCCTGGCTCTAAAAAAGTGTCCTGACATTGACTCGGACAGAATGAGGAGCCTTTGAAAGAGGACAAGGGCCTGTTCAGACAGGTTTAAAAATAAACCTGATGTCAGTAGGACTGGTGCCATTCTGTAGGTCCACACCCTGTCTGTCTTCTACCCTGCAGAGCGACCGGAGAGGTGGCACAGCATTCTCGCTCACTCTTTTTTTCCCCTTCAGCATCCCTGGGGAAATCAGCGCCTTTCAGAGCCGCCCTGCCTAGAGTCACTCCGAGCTGCGACTGGCTGTTACAGGACCTCGTATATACCGAACCATGAGGCATCAGAGAGAGTGGGGAAGAGACAGCTGCCTTCCACTGCGGTACACCACCTAAAAAACAGCGCGCCACCCGCCACTGATCTGAGCCATCAGTCAATGTGTAGATGCGGACTGGGCTCTGAACCAATCACACTCCGCCTGCTGCATCCTAAATCACTCCGAGCAGCGCAGAGATAAAACTGCTTCAACCAAGAATGAAAAATCAGTCATTGTTTATTTTGAACACTATAATGTTCTTAATTTTGTAAACACATTTTTTTTTTAATTAATGGATACTGTTCAACATTGATGCATTTAATTGATCAAAAGCAACATTAAAGACATTTATAATATCACAAAATATTTATATTTCAATCAAAAGCTGTTCTTCTGAATTTTATATTTGTATTTATAAAAAAAAAATATTGAGCTAAAATATTAAGCAGCACGACTGTTTTCAACATTGATAGTTATGCTATAAGAAAGGTTTTTTGAGAAATTTCTGAAGGGTCATGTGACACTGAAGACTGGAGTTATGATGCTCAAAAATCCAATTCAAAATTCAAAATCAGTCATTTTTAATTGTAACAATATTTCACAATGTTACTGCTTTTATACTGTATTTTTGATCCAATAAATGCTGGCTTGGTGAGCAGAAAAAACTTCTGTCTGAATCCCAAACTTTTGAATGTTTAACTTTAGTGTAGATCTTTCCCATAAATCTCCACACCGGTCCAGATTCAGAAAGGACTAACAAGCACCATAAATGTAAATCCCTTGATATAACTCATGCACTACATTCCAATCATATCTTGATCCAAATTGAAGTCATGCATCTTCTCACAGTTTTCATCCTGTATACATGCTTGACTGGAAATATTGTGCACAAGTCATATGACCTAAATATATGAAACTTGTTTTTCGTCATGTTGAGCTTTTCACTTTCATTATATGAAACAGATATCAAAAATCTGTTGCGTTCCACTGAAGAAAGAATGGCATACAGGTTTGGATCAACATGAAGGTGAGTAAATGACTAAATCAACAGTTCCCAGGTTACATTTTGCAAATTAACCTGGAAAAGTGTGTGGTTTTTTTTACGTCACAGACACACCTGTATTGCAAAGCATCTGTTTTCGCTGCCAAAGCAGCACTTGTCCCATCTGCCTGGCACATATTTGGTACTGACGCAAACCCACAGCCAGGAGGAACCCGTTTAAGAAATATCCAGAGGACGTTCAGCCGTCTTACCTCCAGTGTCCTTGAATTATTCTTAGAAATTGTCCTTGTGACTTTGACATGTTCATAATAACATTACACACTCGCTACGCATCCCCAGAGTAAATGTGTCACAAGTGCAATCTGATGAATAGCATAAATACGGCCTAATTGTACATTTTAACATTTTAAAGTGACAGTTCACTTTGAAATTAATTTTTGGTATGTTTTAGCTTACCTCAAAGGCATCCAAGATGTAGGTGTGTTTGTTTCCGCAGTAGTTTTAATTTTGATGTTTTTAGGTCAAACCGTTCTTGTCTGTCAGTCATATAATGCAGGTCCAAGAGCATGCACAGCATGCAGATCTTGGATGCCCTTGAGGTAAGCAAAACATACCAAAAATTAATTTCAAAGTGAACAATCCCTTTAAAACATTTTTAAAAAATTCAGTTTTTTCTCAGTTCTCAATTCGGACAATATTTGACACAATATTGTAAGTAGACTGTATGCAGGACAGAATCAACTTCAACCCACATCCAATTCATCGCACTGCAACAGAGCTCGGGAACAAGTTAGCCAGCAAATTAGATCTGCTGCATTCATATCTCGTAATATCTTGTAATATGCATAATATAGACTCAAATTGCTTTCGCCTCACAATTACACGATAGGACGTGTCTGCCACAAGTGCGTAGTGGAAAGTCTCTCATCTTCATTTATATCATTTGGGCTTTCCAATTTAAGTTTTTCATATAATTACCTTGACTGATTGTACAAAAAAGGGAGAATGTTTCAAAGCACTGAATGAAACTACTTTTTATTGCATTTATGGCAAATGTAGTCAATGAAGCTGAAAAGCCAGTAAAGCATCTTGTGAGAAAAAAAAAAAAAAGCTGGTCTCCATTAAATTTCAGAAGTGAGAGGAAAACAGCTCAGGCTTAATTTGGATGTGATGAGCTTAAACAGCAGAATTTATGCAGGAAAAAGGACGTTTTGATCCTACTTAAGGGAATAGTTAGGGAATAGGTCATTTTTTACTTACTCTCATGTTGTTCCTGTCACATTTAGGTTTAGGCCGTTTCTTCTTCTTCTTTTGTGGAACCGACTGGAAAGCTGCATACCGCCACCTACTGTGCTGGAGTGTGACGAAGACGAAATACAAGATTTTCTATATTCTGTTTTTCAGAGGCCATATTCACAGAGAATTTTAAAGGGATATTCATTTTTTATGGGAAATAGGCTCATTTTACCACTCCTCCAGTCAATTAAACAGTTGAGTTTTACCGTTTTTGAATGTATTCAGACGATTTTCTGATATTTAGAAGAATATCAGTTTCTGGTCCCATGGAAGTCAATGGGACCAGAAACTGATATTCTTCTAAATATCAGAAAATCGGCTGAATACATTTAAAAACGGTAAAACTCAACTGTTTAACTCTGGGGGAGTGGTAAAATTAGCCTATTTCCAAAAAAAGTGGAGTATCCCTTTAAGGCTAAAAATATCTCCTAACTGGCAAATTTAGGAGCAACTCCTAAAAATAATGGGCGTGTCACTCCTAACTTTAGGACTCCTAATTATTTTCACTACGAGTAATTCATGAAGCATTTTAGCCCTAAAAG
Organism: Pimephales promelas; assembly: GCF_016745375.1. The sequence goes on from NW_024121099.1 coordinate 37,350,098, forward strand.
TATCACCTAAGACTGGGACAGCTTAAAAGAGAACTTTTTTGTTTTAACAAAAAAGTTCTGTGCCATCAATATTGGATCTGACAGGAATGGTCCAAGACACGGACTCTGGGTCGAACATTTATGGGCGAATCATTCCGGGTTGCCATTTTACAACATTGGACGTTTTCAAAACAATTTCCCTCAAGTGCATCGACGGGTGAGTTAAAACTCATTATAATATGCAAAACTGTTATCCACTCACAGCAGTGGGCGTTTACTTCCATGTCTTCAGTGCGAGACGCCCATAAAAACCGAGCGTTTTTGAGCTAGACTCAAAACTAGGGTAGAAAATAGCCTATTGCTTATTCATTTTGATGTTTTTGAATGTAAAAACCAAGCGAATGTCATAAGTTGACATCAGACAACACTATAATAAAATTTAAAAAGCCAGTTCATGACCCCTTTAACACAGTTATGAGGGAAATTTACAAACAAACTGACTTCTGACTTAAAAAAAAAAACGGGCGCACTGTGCCGTATAATGAAAGAAAGGCCTCATTTTGTAAAACTGTGGCTTTGGAGCCATCGGGGGCAAAACCTAAGCCGTGTTAAAAGCTTTGAGTACTGTATCAGCTCCATTTGGCTTGTGATCATCTCTGCCGATATCGGAGCATAACAGAACTCAGATGAAAGTGTCAGGATTTCAAACGGTAGCTTTCACAGAGAATAATCACTCTTAATGTTTTGCATGGTGCTGTAGGTATAAACCAAGACATGATAAACATCGCAGCAATTATTTAAGGTGAGATCTATGACATCGATCGGCATTTTATGGGAAGATGAAAGCAACATAAGATAAGAGTGTTCCATTATTATCAGTAAAAAAATGTTATGAGTTGTGCGAGAGAAATTCAAACGGCATGCATAATGCAAGGAAGATGAGGGGGAAATCATGTACTGAATACATTCAGAAACAACAAAGCTTTGATTTTTCCCTGTTCTGTGTCACGGAAAGTGCCAAAAGAACAATCAAAACCAAAACAAAACATCATGTGCATGTCCCTCATGTCATTTGATTGCATAATAAATATACCTCATTATTGCTGTTTTTACTTCATTGCATGAATTTGTGTAAATGCATGCGTTTAATTTAACTTATTAAATTTTAAAACAGAATCACCAAACTGGGTAACACTTTATATAACCCTACTTCATATTCAAGACATCATGTCAAGATTATGAAGGTGTCATGTCAGTCTTATGCACACCCCTTAAAGTAAAGTGTTACCCATTTATTTCTGTAACTATAACTTGCTACATTAAAGGACAACTCCGGCGGAAAATGAACCTTTGGTCTAATTACACATTGTTACCTAGTCAACCGTTATCTGAGATTTTTTTTCATTATTGCCGAATGTAAATAGTTTTATCTATAAAAACAGTTTAGCCTATAATGCTAGTATAACGCTAGTCTATAGGGCATAGAGTAATGACAAATTAAAATCGCTTTTTATTACCACTAACAAGGCTCAAAATAGCCCCACAGTAACACGGTAGCATAATAAGGATCCCTACATTCAAACTGAAGCATTGAGAACTTTGTCAGTGTCCATACAGTTTAATAAGAAGATATTTTATACACACAGTCAACTTTGCGAATACAGGAAGAAGCCATCTTTGAAAAATAGTCTCTACCAGTCGATCTACGAACGCCGATCCAAGTGCGCTGGTGAGATGTGAATAAAGTGATAATGTGAGCGCGAACAGTAGGCAACATGTACATATTAAAGAGAAGAAAATGGTTCGTGTTTGTGTTTCTTCTGGAAACAATGGACCATATAAGATTCTGCACAGTTCAGCGCACTTGGATCAGCGTTCGTAGATCGACTGGTAGAGACTATATTTTAAAGATGGCTTCTTCCTGTATTCGTGAAGTTGACTGTGTGTATAAAATATCTTTTTATTAAACTGTATGGACACTGACAAAGTTCTCAACGCTTCGTTTTGCATGTAGGGATCCTTATTGTGCTACCATGTTACTGTGGGGCTATTTTGAGCCTTGTTAGTGGTAATAAAAAGCGATTTTTATTTGTCATTACTCTATGCCCTATAGACTAGCGTTATACTAGCATTATAGGCTAAACTGTTTTAATAGATAAAACTATTTACATTCGGCAATCATGAAAAAAAATCTCAGATAACGGTTGAATAGGTAACAATGTGCAATTAGACCAAAGGTTCATTTTGCGCCGGAGTTGTCCTTTAAGTATTGAACTAAATTATCCATTTTTCTTCTTTTTTAGCTTGACTCTTGCCTAAAGTCTTTTACCAGTCACTTCTTGTTTGATGAATATGAGTTTCAAAGCAGCTGTCCCATCCCTCCTGTAGACGAGGGGCTGCAATAGTCGAAGTTTTATCTGAGTTTCACCAAGGTCTTAAGCTGAACCTTTCTCCTCATACATCACTCTCACATTAAAAAGGATTCACTGTGGCACGGCGGTCATGTTTTCGCAGAGATACAGGCTCTTGAATTAGTCTCTGTCTTCTCATGAGATGGAGGAGGATAACCAGGTCATTACTATGACAAACAACCCCTTGAATTTCGTGATCTCAAACTGTCCCCACCACGAAGTGCTGGTACACTCTTAAAAATACAGGTTTCATATTTGGATCTCAAACAAACCTTTATTTTTTAAGTGCGAAGAACGTTTAATAAAATCAGAAGCCTCTATTGGGTGAATGAAAAGGTTCCATTGATGTTAAAGGTTTATCACGTATCCGTCAAATAACCTTTATTTTTGCGAGTGTGGAGGAAAGAAACCCTTCGTTCGATTCTAACAATGCACCGTTTGTCCAAACGGCTGGGAAACATGAAACAATTTCTGCTGCGCCAGGAACTTGTGTCCGCGCTTTTTCAAAACTAGCCCCTGTGAATAAAGCAGTGGCAAATTGAAATCTAATAGTCAACAGGGACGGGCTGTTACTCCCTATATATAGCACATATTTGTTAGCATGCTGCTGTAAAGGGCTTGAGCATCTTTACTAGACGGGCTCTTTTCTCTCATGTCCTCTCCGCTCACGGCTGCTTTACACCATTGACGACTCTTTCCCGGAGGAATAAAACTTAATGGGCGAAGAATTCGAGAATTCTCAGAAGGTGAGAGCCTAAATGTCAAATTGAGCGAGTACAAGCGTCTATGATTGAAGGTGATCAAACCGACGGAGGTTTTGATGGATGCACGCGCTATAATGAAGTGTAGGTGAAACGTCGTATTGAATGTGGAGGAATACATAACCATTCATCACCGCCATGCCGTTTGGGCTTTTACCTTTACTGGAGCGTACTTCTGCTTCCTTAATGTTCAGGATTAGGGCTTGAAACACACTACAATTGCAGAAACATTTTAAGAAAATATTATATGCACTGCCTCAGTAACCAAATAATGGGCTTTCAATGGAATATTTGCATAATGGTTGAACTTTCTATGGCTTCTCAAAAACACGGTGCTCATGAAGTCAGACGGCGATGTTCAACAGTGAATAATAGGCCCGTATTAATAAGGAATCCTCTCAGAAAACTCTTAATTTAGCTTAAAAACTTTTATGTAGGAGTCTTAGCTTAAGGGTGATTCGCAACTCTGAGTAAGGAAAAGACAAAAACTTTCATCTTAGTGAGGAGGTGGGGCCGACTTTTGAAGACTGTGATTGGTTGGTTGTCCAAGAAGAGAAAAATGAGTGATTTTAACTGTAAGGTCTTTTCTAATTTACTCTTTTACCACTCTCTCTCTCTCTCATCGGTTTTAAAGGTACAATATGTAGGATTTTTACAGTAAAATATCCAAAAACCATTAGGACAATGGAGCTACTCTTTATGAATATGGCAGAGATGTTCACAAGTCATTTTTTGGAAGTCCAAGTCAAGTCTCAAGTCTTTGAGGGGCAAGCTCAAGTCAAGTCTCAAGTCTTTTGCCACGAGTCCAAGTCAAGTCTCAAGTCTTAAATTATTAGGCATTGTCTAATTAAATATGTGCGAATTTGCATATATATATATATATATATATATATATATAAAAAATCTGAATAGCCTATTGGACAAAGCCAGGTTTAAAATATTTTTTTCATTGTGTTCACATACAGTAATAGATGGGGGAAAAATAGATATTTATGGATATCCTAAATAGATTTTCGCCATGTTTTTAGAAAAACAATGTTATATAAATCAAGAATAATATATTTACAAATCCATATGTAATAGTCTTCATAATAAAACTAGGTACAAGACTGGACAGTTTGGTGTATTAGGTTTGGTATATACACTCTAAAAAATGCTGGGTTGTTTTAACCCAATTTTGGGTCAATTATGGACAAACCTGAAATGTTGGGTTAAAAATGTAATGTAAAAATTTAACCCAACGGCTGGGTTAGTCCATATTTGACCCAAAGTTTGGTTAAAACAACCCAGCATTTTTTAGAGTGTAGGTGCTACTGAAGTGGAGATTTCAGACTTGGAGTTTGGGAGAAAAGTAATTTTGAGAAAACGCAAAACGGGATCTAAAGATTTCCATCAGGCCAATGAGATTGCTCATTTAGAGTTAAATCCCCCCTTTTACTTTCACGATTGGTTGCTGATTAAAAGGAAATGACCATATTTGGATCCGACAACATTGAGAGGGAGAGAGAGAGAGAGAGCTTTCTAGCGATGTCTGTTATGACGGTGCAGATCGCGGAGCAGCGGGATGATTTACAATGCCAACTTTTGTTGAATTTATGAGAAATCTACAGACGCAAAGTCAATGGAGACGGTTGGATTGTTTTCCCCCGCTGTGGGCGTGGCCTAAATACGCTCTGTCTCATGCACAGTATGACAAAGGGCGGGGGACATGCAGCTTATCATACGCTTCCCCAACGTATGTGCCAATAAAAGAAAATAGAAATACATTAAAATGAATTTAGATTAAAAAAGCAATAATTGCATGAAAACAGGTTGCTGACAAGTCTTTTGGGTCGAGTCACGAGTCAAGTCTGAAGTCAGCGTTTGTGTGACTCAAGTGCGACTCGAGTCCGAGTCTCAAACTCGAGTCCCCATCTCTGGAATACGGGCCTAGATGTTCAACAGTGCAAAAACACATAAACTCTACGTGTATTTATACTAGATCAACGTCCTCAGAATAGAGAAAATAAGAGACGGACAGGCATATTAAAAAAAACAAATTTACGCTTTATAACTGTTGAATAGACAAAAGGAAATATATCGACCTCATTGTTAAGATACAGGAAAACACAGTCAAATGCATAAAATAATCATCACAATCATGGCATCAGAACTGAAGAGGGTCCTTCCGCAGACGCAAGTATTGCATTGAAGGGGTCGGGATAATGTAAAATGTAAAAGTATATACTAGTTATCTTCTTTTTTTTTCTTCTCACATAAATACTGGTATAAAAACATTTGGTTGGAAAATCACTGTAATCATTATTAGAGGACAGGTGTTTGACGCACCGTGCCACTTGACAGATGCGTCGAACATATGTTGCAATTATGTAAAATTGCAAAGTAAAGTAAAAATTTTTTTCAAACAGCAGGCCATCTTCTCTTTCTTTTTCCATTCGCACTTTCAGTTCATGCACTCGCGCTAACACGCACACACACACACGCACGCACGCACGCACTCAGAACGCATGTTCACTTCCTCCTGGATTAAAGATAAGGCTCCTCTTCTAGGTAACAAGATTGTGTTTCTGTAGAAGCAAAGACATCCTTGTTTTAATTTACATATGTACAAGACAATTAGTCCAGTCTGGGAAGAGCGTCCTCCCACTTTGTAGCGTCTCGAGGTCACTCCGATGGTCTTTATTTATACAGTTCCAGCTGGAATGTGAGTTGTGGCAAAACAGAAAGAAAGTCATTGAAATGGATCGTCCAGGCGTCTGCGAAATACGGCACAATGTTGCATGAAACAAATGGGCAAGATGATGATGGGTACTAACGTAGTACACTGTAGCATACATCCACTTTCTTAATGGGTACGTAAAGGATGCGACCAATAGGCTTCGACAACAGATGTGGGTGGGTCATTCCTGCTATGCTGGACATGTCCCCAAAAACAAGTCGTTTTAATTGTAAATTTCCATGTGCCCTCGATTTCCACTCTGTTAATCGGCTTGTTACAAAAAGAAGTTTGCGAAGTGACGTAGTTTTATAGGGAAACAACATCCTGCTTGATACACTTTTAAAAGACAATATCGAAAAGTATCATCGTCATGTAAACGTTCGTGCCATGGTGACAATAATAATCATGTTATATTTACTCGACTTTCCATTCTGTTAGTTATTGGTAAAATGCTTTTTACAAACGAAAAAAAAAAATGAAATATTTTAAAAATACCATTCTCATGGTGTGATTACTTACTATAAGTGCCTGATCTTGACCTGATTGACGATTTTATTGAAATAAATGAAAGTACCACAAAGTCAAGGCAAGGAATGACCCAGGTGTTAACATCCGATAAGTGAAAGGAAACTCAACGTGATACCTCACAGATTGTGTCAGACATTTTCCACAGTCGGTGTTGAATGATATCACAGCCGTCAGTGGTTTTCAGAGTAAAATCAGCATGGCGTGATGGGGTCTTTCATCACATCACCAAACCATCAAGACTCGTTTTAAAGATTTACAATGGAGAAGCCGTCAAGTGAGGGTCATATTATCATTTACAATTCAAATGCGCCAGCTCACCTTGAGGAATTAAATTTGGGAACTTTTATATAAAGCAATTATCGCTGACTTCATGGGGCAGGAGTCCCTCTGAAAGGCCTTATTAGAAAGAGATAAAAGGGATTTGAGCTCAAAAACTCCTTTGCTTGTTGCTGCTCCGGTTTCTTGAATCCATTTTACTTTTAATCACTTCGGGTTTAGTTTCCAATGTTTGCTTTTTCAAAGTATGCATGCTCTTGAGTCAATAAAGGCCTTGATGTTAATTAAGAGACGTGATGCTTTTGAAACATTTAGAGGGCTAAAAGCATCGGGATAAAATGCTCGCCCACCTCCCCTAAAATAAACATCCTGTTAGATTGTTCCAAACACATCGATCGTACAGTACAAAGATGATCCTTGCGAATGACAAACCAGAGTGTGTTTTAACCCACTTCGCGACAAAGACAGAGTCGATCCTGTCCTCTCCTGAGAGTCTGTAGTCCATCACACTGGCCCGTATATCTCTACATCAGTTTCGTGGTGGGTTCATGTTGAGGGTAGAGCGTATAGGCCCTCCGGGGACATCCAGGCGACAGGGACGAGTCCATCTCCGGCTCACTGCGGGAGGGTGCGGATGTCTGACTGAGGGGCTGCAGGCACGGAAGGAAGGAGGCCAGCGGACGGGACGGCGCAGCGTTCTCGTGCCCCCAGCCCCTCCAGGGCCTGGGACGGGGGCTCAAAGCCCCTGTTCATGTGCAAGGGCTGGTGAGCCTGGCAGTAGTCCACGATGGGCTGCTCATACCTGTAGAACGCCAATGTGCCCATCTGTTGAGGGGCCTGAGAGACAGAGAAGACAAAGAGGAACATGGTTAGAATTAATGCTGTGTTTCATAGAGAGATCTGCTCTAGGATCAAGGATGCCGGCTGTATCTCATATACTGTATGGTGTTGCAACGATTACTATTCATTTAATCAGGATTCAAATTCAATGTCAGTCTTATAGATTTCATGAATAATTTATTTGATTATATATATATATATATATATATATATATATACAGTATATCGAGAGAGAGAGAGAGAGAGAGAGAGAGAGAGAGAGAGAGAGAGAAAGAGAGAGAGAGAGGATATATATATATATATATACACACAATAAAATATAAAACCAATATATTAATACACACTGTAAAAATGAATATGCTTTATCTAATCACTAAAATTGTGGCAACAGATTACAAGGAATATTATTTATTAAATTGAACAAATTAGAATTGAGTAATAGTTAATAAAAGTAACATTCTAATTAATTCTAATTTGTACAATTTAATTAATAATATTGC
>NW_024121099.1:37363111-37433111 GCF_016745375.1 Pimephales promelas
ACTCTGCTCTGATTGGTCAGATAGCCCAGTCTGTTGTGATTGGTCGACCGCTTACAGCACATGCCGGAAAGGAAATGGGCATATTTTTTTGGTAAAAGGTTCTATTGGCCAAGTATGGAACCCCAGGGTTCTATATAGAACTTTTTTAAAGAGTGTATAGAACATTTTAGGGGTTCCAAATACGTAGCACTGATAGAACCTTTTCTTCTAAGAGCAAAAAACAAATGAGAGGCGAAAGACCGCCTAAACCCTACTCAAAAAAGACCTACTGTACTGGGAAGGCTTTATTGAAGACCCAACCCTAGATATTTACTACTCATGCCTCTTAACCAACCTGCATTACTTTTCTCACCCCCGAATGCAGAGAAGGGGGCGGGCCTTGGACGAACTACTCCCACTATGGGAGGAGGCTGTCATATAGGCATACTTAAAAAGCCTACATTCACACAGCGAAGAGCTAGAGGCAGAAATGCTTTAGCAGAACGCCCCCAGTTTCCTATAGCCTAGGCCAGCTAAAAATATGAATATGTTTCACTGACCTAATAAGTCACACAACACTTCATTTATGTTTTAATAATTTATCTAATATTTTTATTATAAAAAAAAAAACTGAAAACACCTGAATAGTCCACACTTTATTAAAATTATAACAGAATCACTTATATTTACTTTTTTTATATAATGTATAAAGCATCTTTGTTTGATGTTTTGTCTATTTTTTTCTTGTTGTTGCATATAATGCAACAACATTCATACGTTTTTAAGAGGGACTTGTGTGTTCAAATACCTTTCGGGGCCACTGTATACCCTAAATGAAGAAAACAATTATGCAAATTTGCTTAGTTGGGGGTCCACATAAAAGGCCTGCAGAACGACTTTAAGACTCAGTGTGCCTAATTACATAGCTGGGAATAAAGTGAAAATGTTGTCTTAGAAGCGAAAATGTAGTATTAGAAGCATTTAAAATGAGCGTATGGCTCTTTTGTGTTGAACAAATTGCCACTTTTTGCACATTTACAATTGCATTGAGAGAGGACGGGTCTACTTCAAACAGGATTTTAAGTACAATCTCTTGTTAATTTCCTCGTTTTGCATGTCCTTTTACACGCTTCAACTGTGTCTGCATTCTCGCTATCTAACAAAAGTGTTTTTTAGTATTGTCTCTTGGGCTTTGGCATTCTGCCCTGTTCAAGCATCTAAATCACATCGCATTGTTTACATAGGTGCAGATTTTCAAAGATCCGCAAGGTTGGATTAATCTTCATGCAGCAGAGTCTTCATCGCACAGTTTCACCGCATTCATCTGGGAACAAGGACTAAGAGTTAGCGATCGACCTTTGCCGGATACAAACCCCATCTGTACAGCCTTGTCAATCCTATTTCTCTGTTTAATGGACTGCTGGAGCGATCATTCAGTTTGCAACTATCCAATCAATTATCCATAAATGCAAATGGGATTAATATTTAACCGTTCCATTTCCTTTTTTTGGTGTGCAAAGCGAACAGAGGGGACAACTGCCAACAAAAAAAAAGATATGCATATGCATACATAAAACAGCATTTCTGATCACATTCCCAATGAAGTGTTTGACTGGTGTTGTTTCATTCACAAACACCCTTCCGCCCCGTTTCTTCTGAAAACAGGATTAAAGATGCTCGGGAGTGATGAATATTTTAAAAATAAAAGGCTTTTTGGCTTTGCACGCCTGTTGTCCATCCTGGTTTAATCACAAATATTGGGAGCTTTTGCTTTTGGCTGCTGCGGTCAGAGCTTTTAAAGACGTGACTCATAGCGGGTTGCGTCTGGGCTCTTGCCAGCGTTCTGTGTTAAGAGCTAAGTGCAGATGATGCACAGGATTGAGTCTTAGACATTCCTCTTCTACTCAATACAGAGCTTTGGAGTGCATATCCACTACGCTTCCGATTGAGAGGTGAACACAACAAATATTGGCTGTGTCTGAATGAATCCTTCTGCTTACTACTAGAAGTGGGCGATATGGCCATAATCTTATATCATGGCAAATTATTTATTTATTTATTTTCCGGAAAAAATGTTATTTATATAATAGCAGGGTTATTATTGTTAAAAATGAATTGCTCACCGTCATGTCGTTCCAACCCCTCAAGACTTTTGTTCATCTTGGAAACACACTTTTTAATTAAATCTGAAAAAGCTTTCTGTCCCACCAACACAAAATGTTCATTAAAAGATAGCAACACGAATCCATATGAAATTAGGATTGGTTCCTGCTGAAGCTCAAACGTGCTGCACAACACAACAATTAACCTCATTGGTTCTTGCTGAAGCTCAAAAGTGCTGCGTCACACGAGAATGAATCTCATTGGTGCTTCTGTTTACAACTGATGTGTGAGTTGATTAATATTTATGAAGTGTGTGAATGAAAGCCTAAATTCAATCTGTTTATCATATGAAGCGATCGAGTCTCTTCAAAAAATTTTGACAAATCGCTCAATTCATATGGATTCGTTTTATGATCTCTCTATGAACTTTTTGAGGTGTCAAAGTGCAAGTTGAGTTTCTGTCAATGGAAATCGAAAAGATCTTCATTAGTGTTTCAGAAGATGAGCGAAAGTCTAAAGGGTTTGGAATGACATGAGGGTGAGTAATTAATGACAGAATCTTAAACTAAAATGTACTAAAACTACAACTGCAATAAAAATAAATTAAACCTAAATAGCGATGTTGAAAAAAATAATAATAATACTACTGACAAAAGCACATAGCGAAATTACCACAACTTAAACTAAAATGAACATCTACAAATATAAAATAAAAGCTAATTCAAAATATTTATAAAAGTAAAATAAAACTGATCTGAATAGCTTATTGAGTGTCAGATTAAATCAATATAATGTATTACTTAAATATATATATATATATATATATATATATATATATATATACACAGTATATACATACATATATATATATATATATATATTCAATAGCATGGGTTATTTTCTGGTGAATCGGCATATGTGTATGTGGAATTTATCCTACGAAAAAAAATATAAAAAAATATATATGAATATATGTCAGTCTTTTTAAGCTACTGTGGAAAAAAAACGGTGCAATGTCCTCAATTTCTCATTCACATCTAATAGAATACAGTGTGTAAGTCACACCTGTTATAATAAAATAACTCTGTGAATGTATACCATAGTAATTTTTCCTTTTACAAAAAGTTTTACCCAGAAATAAACAGTATGTGTCACACCTATTGAAATTCAAATCCACTCACATGAAGAAGTGTGTCCACCTCCCGGTTGAAATCACATGACCAGCTGGAAATTGCTCATATTATGCTGGAAATATCAGGCACTTTTAAGAAAGAATAAACTCATAGTGGGTGACTATTATGCCTCTGAATCTGGCATTTCCATTTTCAAACAACTGAATGTTTTTGCTTTTTTGTAATGCCACACACACACAGAGAGGAAGTCATGATTGTTAAGCAGATTTTTTATTATAGTGAGGCTTTTTTGAATGGTTTAATTGTGTTTTCTCCAAAAATGTCTCAAAAATGAATTGATTCATTCATTCAAAGATTTTCAGTAATTACCTTCTCTCTCTGACGCTCACCTTATTAGGCTGCATGTTTAACTTTTCAGCACTGCAAATGATAAATGTTGAAAAAGCTACTTCAGCTGTGTGCGTACAGTGTGCTAAAACATCATGCCAACTCTCTAATGATCTTACTTTGACTGAAATAACAAACATTCCCATTAGCAAACACCACTTAAATGAGCAGATAGAGATTAAGATTGATAGAAAGAAAGAGTACATCATCAATCCTTCTTCCAAAACGTGGTTTTGTCTTACACTGATTCACTATGGTGAGCCTATAGGTGTTTATATTTTAGACCTGACAGGATGATTTTCACGAAAAATTGCTAACGCATTCTCATCCTAGGGCGTCATATAGTGACACTTTTGACATTTCGTCTAAATTCACCCTTTAGCGTCAATATAACACGCTTCGGTTATGGGTAGGGTTAGGGTTAGACCACTAGGAGGCGCCTTCTGGCCCATATATATCTGCGTCTCATATATAAAGGGTGTCATGTGTGTTGGATGTAGATTAAATGTCAAACGCATCAGTATATGACGCCTTGGGATGAGACCGGGCTGAAAATTGCGCACATGCATCACTCGTCATATCCGTAAATAGAAAAAAATTCCTCTAGCTACATTGACGTCGACTCACAATGAGTTAGAAAGGTTGACAGCCGCTAAATCTCAAACCTCCAGAGAATCACCCGTTTAAACAAACGCCGAATAAAGGTGAGTCAGCTGGAAAAAGAGAAAGAGACAGAGCTCGGTATAAAACAAGAATCAACATCGGCTTTTCTGTGAGGGTAACAACTGAGGGATTTAAATGTGATGTGGAGATGTTTTTATTACTCAACAGGAGAATAAAGAACTTTATTGAACACATAAAATGCCATATAGCTCTCTAACAGAGTTTGAGACATTGTAAAGCGTTATCTATTGTGTCGGGCCACTGTGCTGGAATTTATTTTCAAGGAAGTATGTGTCTACTAATAGGTAAACGTCTTCAGCTAATGATAAACTGTCTATCTAAACTATCTAAACTGTTCATATCTCTTTTTTTGTTAAGATAAGGAACCACATTCATTGACAACGCATTCTCACCCCAAGGCGTCACCTTTGACCATGCTTCAATATTTGACGTTTTAGGCGCCCTTTAGCGTCACTTACATGACGCGATCCTACGGCGTCATCTAACTGACGCTAAAGGAAAGCGTCAGTTAGAGGACGCGGTTAGGTTTAGGTGTGGGGTGGGGGTAGGGTACACGCGATCCTAGGGCGTCATCTAACTGACGCTAAAGGGCGCCTAAAGCGTCAGATATTGAAGCATGTCCAAATGCTTCCCAAGGCGTCAGTTAAGTGACGCCTTGGGGGTGAGAATGGGCTGTCATTGAAGCACCACCAAAACAATGTTCTTCCACAAAATGTATGCGTTTTAATTTTTAACTGTTAGAGGGACAAGTTGTATTGTATCTTTAAAATTGTATTATTTGCAATAATAGTTTTTTTTAAATGCATACTTTTAAGATTTGAAGTACACTACAAGTGCACATCAGTATAATTAAAGGTGCCATATGTAATAATTGAGGTAAAAATATCCAAGCTACACGCATCAAAAGAATGAGAAGAAATAAGTGCAATGATGTCATTAAAAAACTGATAAGTTATAGATATAAACCTAAATTAGCATGCTAAATTACTAGCCCCGGCCCGGCAGGTGTCGTAATACCAGTTTCGGCCATGGTAGGCGGTATGCGGGCGGGCAACATTACCACCAGCCAAACTGCAATAGACGAGTAAGTCGCGCGGCTTGTGTTTGTACTTGAACCTGATGTCAGTCGTGTGGAAATACAGCCCGCTACTACATTTCAGTTCAGGGAAGAGTTCAAAAAACGATTGGTCGACATTACTGTATGCATGAGGAATACATTTTTGTAAGTTGTAGCATACTGTATCTTTCAACAGTGTTCGTGTGTTCTTTTTCCATTAGCTAGTAGAGATGATCGGTTTACGTGCGCTAGGGATCTGTGGTGTAACACGTACAAGCGCCAAAACGGTATTTATTGTTTGAATTGCATAATAAAATTGACAGAATCTGAGAGCTTCACTAACCTGTCAACCAGCTAAGTGTCAATTGCGTGTGTCTCACGGCGAATTCGTGAGAGTTGGCAGCTCTGAATGGATGGCGCTAGCTTGATCAACATCTGTCAAATTAATTCAAACTAACAATAAAAGTGTAATATGAACAAAACGAATACCATAAACTTAAAATAATAGCCCAGGCTTTTATTTTCCCATATCGTCGAAATGCACCAGCTTGTTTTTGAGATGGGCGTCTATGAGACGCTCTTCAGAGATTTTAGTCTCTGATCTCTAAAAATCTCCAAATGCTCCACGTGAAACTGCGCTCTTCCAACCTTTTACTATCGTGTCAAATGATTTGAATAATATGGGCGAGAAAGAGAGCAAAACAGCGCTCGCTTGTGTTGTTTGAAGACGTGAGAGTGCGCGCGGCCGCGGCACAACTCACTTTCTGGAGGTATACTGCCCCCATCTGTTATGGAGTATGGAATATGATTTGATTTTATGTGCTAGATGGCACCTTTAAGTGCACTTCTTTAAGTGCACTTCTTTTGTCATTCTCAACCCAGCCTGTTCTCATTTCATTTCCATTGTGGAATATTTGATATTTCTACACAGATGTCCATGTTTCTGCTAACGTTCCCTTTCAGATAACGCCAGCTTCACCCTGAAAGCACCTTCATTCATTCAGCGCGCCCGTCTCCACAGCGTCAGAAGGCCGTGTTTGAGACATTAGTATGCCACGCTGCATGCTGGGACACATGATGGCCAATGATTCTAATAGCAGGCTGTCCAAGTTTCTTCGGCCCTACACAGAGCCACCGCACACTGAACGATCCCACAGACTAAAGGACAGGCCAGGAACGCCACAGCACCCCGTTAATATTCAGCGTAGTGGCCGTGGTTGTCACAGGAGAGCCCGGCACACGCAAGCTGTCTCGGATTAGTTTCTGCCTTTTTAGCTCGTCCTTTATTGCCGACGTCTTTTTCCTTTAGCGTTTCTCTTAATCACTTAGGCTTATGTTCGCTGTCTCTCTTTCTATCTTCACCCGGGAAAGGCGTTTCGCTGTGACCCCTGATGCAGCGCAGAGGGACACGATCTGAATGAGCAGTTTGATAAGCAATCTAAACCTAATAGCTTAGAAACTGGAATTAATTGTGTTGCACAAAGACATTAAAGTGTTGATGGCCTGTGGTCTCTCGGGTCCACATGCAAATCTACACACTGTATTTTTCTTTCCCTCTACTGATACAGTACATGGACAAATCTTTTTTTATTGTTCTTATTAGTAGTAATAATTAAAAATAATTTGTTACATTTATATAGCGCTTTTCTGGGTACTCAAAGTGCTTTGCTTTACATTCTTGTTTCTAGAATACTAAACATATGCAAAAGATTTTTTTATTTTTTTTCATACAATACAACTTATTTTTAGAGAATGTACCGGTCATGAGTTTGGTATCCTTACATTTTTTTATGGCAAAGCTGAATTTTCAGCATCATTACTCCATTACACATTCAGAAATCATTCTAGTACTGTATTTTGTGCTATTTATATTTTTGTGGAAACCATGATACAGATTTCTGAAGGATCATGTGACACTGAAGACTAATAATGCTGAAATAATAATAGTGACCCTGAAAATTCAGCTTTGCATCACAAGAATTGAAAACAGTTATTTTTTAATTGTGATCATATTTGACAATATTAGTGTTTTTACTGTATTTTTGAGCTATGGTGAACACGAGAAACATTATAAACATAAAAAAAATCGTAATTATTTCAAACTTTTTAACAGTATCTTAAACCAGAACGATACTGAATTTACATTTATTCTCCCTCATGTTCCAAACCCGTATTCTTTCTTCCATGGAACACAAAAGGAGGATGTACTGGGATCTCCTTTGCATACGATTACAATACATGAGGACAAAAAAAGACTCAAAAGCATCATAATAGTATCACAAATGACCATGTGCACTATATTCTAAGTCTTCTGAATCCAAACGATAGCTTTGTGTGGGGAAATTTTGTCGGGATATACTTTCATGGTGCTTTTGCATCATCTTTAAAGCATGAAAGCCTTTTCCAACACAATTTAATTTTATGAACAATGGGGCTAGACATTTTTTAAAAAAGATTTATCTGAAAACAAGACTTGTTATATTACACATTTTTTCTTCCCACACTTTACAGTGATGTCCCATTAGTTAATGTGGGTTAATATAAGTACATCGTTAGTTTATTTTAGCTTGGGTTCATAATGCTAACAAATACAACTTTTGATTTCAAAAAATATATTAGTAAATGTTTAAATTAACATGGAACCTTATAGTAAAGTGTTACCAATTTATCTTGTTATGAGGACGTTTAGTTTCCCCAGCTCAACTCTTGACCTACACTTGTCCTGTCTCAAACAGAGCGTTCTGATCTTGTCTTGAGCAAGATAGCATGTGATGTCACTATTGTATTGTTTTGTATACTGTACTTATCTATCACACTTTCGCACACTATTTTTGTGTGAATAAAAGACCCATTGAAAGTCTTGACCTCGCTTAAATTCTCCAGTCGACTCGTAAGCAAGCAGTGTGAACATGCATTCAAATATCTCATTTTGTGTTGAACATACAGATTTGGAACGGCTCAAGGGTGAAAAGGACGGAAAACCCTCGCTTTAAAACGACATGTTTAAATATTCAAGCAGTGAATGAGCAAGTCTGTGAAACTAAACAAAGAAGTGCCCACAGTTGCCAAGGCCCCGGAGAGAGCATGTCATGTATACGCAAGGCATGCCAGCAGAATCAAAATGCGGGTCTGAAAGCTGTTTTTTCTGTTTGTTTGCTTTATTTTTTACTGACATTCTCCTTATTTTGCTCCTTATATTAATCAGGCAGATGGTTCAATATCTCTAAGTGGCTTCTTGTTATTTCCTAAGTAGATAAAGAGAAATATATTCCAATACATCAGAAATCCCAGAAGAATACACAAGAGATTGCAAGCACTTCTGAAAAACATTTTTATTTGTTTTTGCGCCATGCATCAATGTACCTGCAGATTGTTATGAAGTTTATTAGCCAAGAGTGGAGATTTTTGTTGTTTCTTTTCCCTCTCTTCATTTTCTGTTTCTTTTTTGTTGTTCTCCGATGCATTTGTCCAGATAGGAAAATTCACGTCATGTTCTGTACTGTCTGCTATGGATTTATCAACATATCACCTTATGTTGTGCGACGGCTATTCAAAAGGTCTTGGTAATTCAGATAATTTGATGCAAAAGTTTTTTTTTTTCTTCTGAAATCATGCTCAACGATTCTTTTGTGTTGCGTGTGGCACTATATGCAAATGGCATTTTGATTACAATAACTCAGTTTCTAAAATGGTATCTAAAAAGATGCTGTTTACACTGTTAGACCTTACCAGGTTTTTTACAGTAAAATACTGGCAACACTGTTGCCAGTAATTTACTGTAAAAATGCACTACAACTCAAGTTAACTAAAAAATACAACTTATTAGTTTTAGTGCATTTTTACAACACGGTTGCCAGTAATTTACTGTAAAATGCACTACAACTCAAGTTAACTAAAAAATACAACTTATTAGTTTTAGTGCATTTTTACAACACTGTTGCCAGTAATTTACTGTAAAAATGCACTACAACTCAAGTTAACTAAAAAATACAACTTATTAGTTTTAGTGCATTTTTACAACACTGTTGCCAGTAATTTACTGTAAAAATGCACTACAACTCAAGTTAACTAAAAAATACAACTTATTAGTTTTAGTGCATTTTTACTACACTGTTGCCAGTAATTTACTGTAAAAATGCACTACAACTCAAGTTAACTAAAAAATACAACTTATTAGTTTTAGTGCATTTTTACAACACTGTTGCCAGTAATTTACTGTAAAAATGCACTACAACTCAAGTTAACTAAAAAATACAACTTATTAGTTTTAGTGCATTTTTACAACACTGTTGCCAGTAATTTACTGTAAAAATGCACTACAACTCAAGTTAACTAAAAAATACAACTTATTAGTTTTAGTGCATTTTTACAACACTGTTGCCAGTAATTTACTGTAAAAATGCACTACAACTCAAGTTAACTAAAAAATACAACTTATTACTTTTAGTGCATTTTTACAACACTGTTGCCAGTAATTTACTGTAAAAATGCACTACAACTCAAGTTAACTAAAAAATACAACTTATTAGTTTTAGTGCATTTTTACAACACTGTTGCCAGTAATTTACTGTAAAAATGCACTACAACTCAAGTTAACTAAAAAATACAACTTATTAGTTTTAGTGCATTTTTACAACACTGTTGCCAGTAATTTACTGTAAAAATGCACTACAACTCAAGTTAACTAAAAAATACAACTTATTAGTTTTAGTGCATTTTTTCAACACTGTTGCCAGTAATTTACTGTAAAAATGCACTACAACTCAAGTTAACTAAAAAATACAACTTATTAGTTTTAGTGCATTTTTACAACACTGTTGCCAGTAATTTACTGTAAAAATGCACTACAACTCAAGTTAACTAAAAAATACAACTTATTAGTTTTAGTGCATTTTTACAACACTGTTGCCAGTAATTTACTGTAAAAATGCACTACAACTCAAGTTAACTAAAAAATACAACTTATTAGTTTTAGTGCATTTTTACAACACTGTTGCCAGTAATTTACTGTAAAAATGCACTACAACTCAAGTTAACTAAAAAATACAACTTATTAGTTTTAGTGCATTTTTACAACACTGTTGCCAGTAATTTACTGTAAAAATGCACTACAACTCAAGTTAACTAAAAAATACAACTTATTAGTTTTAGTGCATTTTTACAACACTGTTGCCAGTAATTTACTGTAAAAATGCACTACAACTCAAGTTAACTAAAAAATACAACTTATTAGTTTTAGTGCATTTTTACAACACTGTTGCCAGTAATTTACTGTAAAAATGCACTACAACTCAAGTTAACTAAAAAATACAACTTATTAGTTTTAGTGCATTTTTACAACACTGTTGCCAGTAATTTACTGTAAAAATGCACTACAACTCAAGTTAACTAAAAAATACAACTTATTAGTTTTAGTGCATTTTTACAACACTGTTGCCAGTAATTTACTGTAAAAATGCACTACAACTCAAGTTAACTAAAAAATACAACTTATTAGTTTTAGTGCATTTTTACAACACTGTTGCCAGTAATTTACTGTAAAAATGCACTAAAACTCAAGTTAACTAAAAAATACAACTTATTAGTTTTAGTGCATTTTTACTGTAAATTACTGGCAACAGTGTCTATTTAGTTGCATTTGACAAGCGTCACTATACTACTATTGGTCATATTAAACAAACCCCTAAAAGTAAGAACTAAACTTTGTATGTATGGTGCTACAGACATGCATGACGTCTCAAAATATGCGGTTTGTTAAAAAGAGTTGTGCTGTTATTTTATATAACATAATATTTTATTTTCACCTGATGTATGATAATACTGTGAAAAAAAAGAAAATCATATCTATCCTATCCATCCAGACTCACAGAGATATGGAAGCTTGTTTCTGCCACAGAAAAAAAAAAACATATTTTAAAGGAAAATTCTGAGAAATAAAGATAAATCTTTTTCTAAATCAAATAAATCTTTTTATCTCACAATTGCAAGATTACATCTGACTTTATTTCTCAGAATTGCAAGTTCTAAAGTCCGATTCTCACAAAGTATAGCCTATATCTCACAAATCTGACTTTATAACTCGCAATTGCACGTTTATATTGCGCAATTCTGACTTTTTCTCGCAACTGCGAGTTTTTACAGTATCTTACAATTGTGACTTAATAACTTGCAATTGTGACTTCATATCACGCAATTTTGACTTGCGAGATGTAAACTTACAACAGAGAGAAAAAAACTTGCGAATTAAAAAGTTTCAATTACCTTATTTTTTATTTTGTGGCAGAAACAAGCTTTCATACAGAGACTTTAAATGCATCATAGAAAATGTAATAAAGAAACGGTAGTATGCTTATTGTCACATGAAGTCATTATGTTACATTATATTTCTCTTAAATAAATTTGAGTAAAACACACACACACGAATAATCAGGTTAAAAATTATGCACTTCATGTTGTTGATCACAAATAATGGAATATATTTTCTTTCTCTTTGTACGTATTTTTAAATCAATATAAGATTAATCAATGTGATAAACAAGTTTGGTGAAATGTAATGAAAAAGTAGACAAATTATATAACCTTAAATGTGTAATGTAATGGAATACATTAATAACTATTTTTAATACGGAATCAGTAAGCAACTATACAATTTGTAAGTAATTTACCCAGCACTGGTAGTACACCAGACACTGCACAAGATTTACTATACGAGCGCAGGGCTGACCATTAAACAGAAGCAGCAACGGCTCCCTTGTTGCTAAGCAATAACATGAGATAATGAGAAGATAAATAACTTATACCTAAAATGTAAACCAGACTGCTACTGTGTGGCCTCATTTATATGATGAATATAAACACCATGCCCTCAGGGTCACTGATTATTAGAGGAACAGCAATCGATCGTAAAGGATGGAATCATGAAACTTAATATCTGTCAAGATCTGAACATGAATGCAAAAGAAAGGACAATTATGCATATGCATGCCTGTACTAATCACATAATATTAATATATAGGTATTACACAATATTAAAACTCATTTATTCAATGAATTGATCAAAATATTTAATTGTGATTCTTCTCATTTTTGTATTGATTTTGTTTTCTACCCACACATATCATTTTTAATGGAAGAAACCAAACGAATTATGTTGGTCTGATTCATGCAAAAGTGCTTCTTAACACATTCTTAAAACACATTCTTAAAAACAATATAAATATTGTTAGTTTTCTCACACAAACCACTCGTTTCATGTCTTAGGCCATCATTAACGAGTCATTAAATCATGTTTAATTTGGACTTCTCTGTGCATGCTCTTTGAGGTGGTGACCATAGACCTCCATTATCTGCAGACAAGAATGGGTTGACCTAAAAATACTGCGGAAAAAAAGACACCTACATCTTGGATGCCCTTAATCCAAGATCCAAAAATTAATTTCAAAGTGAACTATCCCTTTAATAACAGCTTTTAACCTTCATTTAAAACCAGTTTGTGAACATTACAGCATGGTATCGCGGTGTGTATCACGCATAGAAAAATCGACTGATGGCAGCTGACAGTTAACGACATTCTGACAAGCCTTCAGCCTCTGGCAAAATCACATTTAAAAATCATTTAAATCTATTATTCAACACAGCTCGATACGTTCTCTTCCTATACTGAACGCCTTTTAGTGAGCCTTTCTTCTCATTCATCACAAGATTCTAAGAAACATCTGACATGCTTTTCTTGTCTCTCTGCTCTTCTATTGCATCGGTTTGAATGTGATGAACGTCAGACTCTATAAACTGTAACATGTTTCAGATATCATCATCCGTTGACTGTTGACCGCAATGAATATTGTCTTAAATAGTGAGGTTAATGCATTCTCTTCACCTTGCGGTGCAGAAAACTGTCCTTTAATGGAGGTAAACAGCTGCGTGGAAGGATGCGGTCCTGCATTATTGCTGACTCGGCTGCTTTTTTAATTCAAAATTTGATTTGGAAATGTCAAAGTGGCTTTAATCCATCAGATGGCCAGGTTTATCTCTCAGTAATGCCGTTCATCCCATTTACAGCTCACCAATGTCCCCAAAGCTCGGCAGCTTGACCTGCTGTTTCCACTGACACGGGCTGTCATCGGCATATTTCAGGATACCTTCAAATCAAATAATCCATTTCAAAATCATAAATGCGCATCCAGCCGAAATCTGTGCAGTCAGTAAGTCGAGTACTCATATTAAACTGGATGAACATACAGTAGGCACCAGGATTAAACTCATACATTATACTGGATTTCCCTTTTTAATTAGAGAATGAAATGATCTCCATCCCTCCATCTCTTACATTCTGTTCCATTCTGTCCACCCATCCATCCATCCATCCATCCATCCATCCATCCATCCATCCATCCATCCATCCATCCATCCATCCATCCATCCATCCATCCATCCATCCATCCATCTATCTATCTATCTATCTATCTATCTATCTATCTATCTATCTATCTATCTATCTATCTAGCCACTGATTCCATCCACCCATCCCCCATCCATCTATCTATCCATTGATCCATCCATCCATCCATCCATTCTATCTATCTATCTATCTATCTATCTATCTATCTATCTATCTATCTATCTATCTATCTATCTATCTATCTATCTATCTATCTATCTATCTATCTATCATCTATCTAGCCAATGATTCCATCCACCCATCCCCCATCCATCTATCTATCCATTGATTTCATCCATCCATCCATCCATCCATCCATCCATCCATCCATCCATCCATCCATCTATCTATCTATCTATCTATCTATCTATCTATCTATCTATCTATCTATCTATCTATCTATCTATCTATCTATCTATCTATCTATCTATCTATCTATCTATCTATCTATCTATCTATCTATCTATCTATCATCTATCTAGCCAATGATTCCATCCACCCATCCCCCATCCATCTATCTATCCATTGATTTCATCTATCCATCCATCCATTCCCTATCTATCTATCTATCTATCTATCTATCTATCTATCTATCTATCTATCTATCTATCTATCTATCTATCTATCTATCTATCTATCTATCTATCTATCTATCTATCTATCTATCTATCTATCTATCTTATCTATCTATTTATCTATCTATCTATCTATCATCTATCTAGCCAATGATTCCATCCACCCATCCCCCATCCATCTATCTATCCATTGATTTCATCCATCCATCCATCCATTCCCTATCTATCTATCTATCTATCTATCTATCTATCTATCTATCTATCTATCTATCTATCTATCTATCTATCTATCTATCTATCTATCTATCTATCTATCTATAATGTGACAGTGAAAACTGAAAATTATAAAGTTTTGCATCACAGGAATAAATTGCATTCTAAATTACATTTGAATTGTATTAAGATCACTGTTTTCACTACATTTTTGATCAAATGAATGCAGCATTAGCATAATAGACTTCTTTCAAAAACATTAATATTTAGTCCATGCAGCCTGCATTCAGATTCAATTCTGCATCCTGCTTTCTACCTTAATTCAAATTCAGGAATTGGAATTTAAAAAGCCATTCTGAATGGTGCACAACCCTGACCCGGACACACACTTCAGTGTTTACGGCATGCACAAGGACACACACCCCGTCCAACACAAATGACACCGACAAACGCTGACTGGCAAGATGCAGCCATTTCATAAATCTACAGAGATGACTCTTTAGCGAATGGTAATTAAAATAGCCTCAATCCACAAATCCCTGATAAATATTTCATTAAGCCGCTCTTGGTGGCTGTTATTGTTATGGCGCAACTATATTTCAAAGGCTCTCTCGGTGAAATCATTCCAAGCGTTGGGTGGGCTAGAGGGGAATTAACTTTCGGCCGAATCGAGGGTGGGCGGCCGTGATTTATTCGGCGCTGGACGGGGGGAAAAACTCAGTTCGACCTCTTACAAAATAATGAATGCGTACACAGACCCCGGCACTATTTTACAGACGGCCTAAAACCAATGAACAAAGCACAGACCTTTATATTTAAGAAGCACTTGTGCATTATTTATTAAACATCTTGTCTCTAGCCCGAATCATGTGGAGGGCCTCACAGATGCAAGAACTTTTTTACTGCATAAAACATGACACAATATGATATAATACAGACTGTCCAGAGCATAACATTGTCCTAAAAGAAACTCCTCATATTGTCCAGCACTAAGAATGTGCTTTTGTAATCCATAAAAACTCTATTGCCCGCGTTTTCATGCATACTTAACAAAACAATGCGATGGTTTGTGCTCTGGTCTTGACATTTAAATCAATTCTGGTTAAATGAAAGCCTCCATGGCCTTTAAAATATGCTTTATATTCTCATGCAACAGACCCTTTTCTGTTTAAATAAAAGATTTATGATTTCTAATTACTCTGGTTCCATAGGTCTATGGGACTTTTTTATTGTCTGTCAAGTGAAAACCAAGTTCAACTGGGCACACGCACCGATCCACATGATTTGAGGTTTTATTCAAGTTCAGAGCAAACATGGCGTGGGAAATTCAACGGGTTTGTTGAAAACTGCATTAGCACCTCAGCGGCTAGGTTTTTAGCACCTCAGTTCTTGCAACATTATAGAACTGGAGAAAAAAAAAACCCCAACAACTTGAATTACCCATTGAGAACAGTGTTTATGTCAATGTTGGGCTTCTCAAGCAAACACACCACAAAACAAACTCCCAATATGATGTTTAGTTCTTTGTTTCTTTTTCCATGTTCTTTGTTGCTTTTCACATTCAGTTGGACGCTTTGATGCTTTTCCTCCATGGAGACCAACATGTGAACGCTATCTGGCATGTTTTCGTCTTGTTTGCGGGAGACCGCATCTGTAGATAAACCGCTTCCCATCGCAGTCAAAAACTGAAATGCATAAATTAAGATTTCGCAAGTGCTGCATGTCAACACGACACAACTGTTCAGATTATGATGGATACACATTTTCTGACAACTGCAAATTTCCGGTTTCTGATGTTAATCAGACAGAGAATGAAAAAAGTCTTTACTTAAGACAAAAGTAGACTGTAAAGACCCAAATAAATACTTTATTTACAAATGTGTATGTGTGCAAGCCAAGTATATATACAGATTATCAGCCAAAAGCCACAAAACTTGATTTTTAATTTCAGGGGATCTTGAATAATCTGATTAAAGTATAGGATATAATTTACTATCCATATTTACAATCCAACAGACATGTTTCCTGCAAAAAAGGCATGTGTTTACTCATCGGTTCTGATATAAAATCGGATTACATCAGCTGGGAAATCTTTTATTGGCACAACTTTCTATAATCTTTTCATACTTTGGAAGGATAAAATAACTAACATGAATGCATAAACTATTAAAAATATTAACTAATAAACTTTTTTTTTTTTTATACTTTCTGGTTTTTTTACCTTCTGGTTTATGGTTGAGAATGCACAACTGTTTACAATGACACATGCGTGACAGTCAAACAAATGTAATTTAATGTCGCAGGGACTGCACTCTCAGAAAAAAAAGGTACAAAAGCTGTCACTGGGGCTGTACCTTTTCAAAAGGCACACTTTAGTACCCAAAGGCTGCATATTGGTACCTTAGTGGTACATATATAAGCACCTAAAATGTACATATTAGCACCTAAAATGGACATATTAGCTCCTGAAATGGACATATTATCACCTAAAACGTATATATTAGCACCTAAAATGTACATATTAGTACCTAAATGTACATATTAGCACCTAAAATGTATATATTAGCACATAAAATGTACATATTAGCTCCTGAAATGGACATATTAGCTCCTGAAATGGACATATTAGCACCTAAAATGTACATATTAGCACCTAAAATGGACATATTAGCTCCTGAAATGGACATATTATCACCTAAAATGTACATATTAGTACCTAAAATGTACATATTAGTACCTAAATGTACATATTAGCACCTAAAATGTATATATTAGCACCTAAAATGTACATATTAGCTCCTGAAATGGACATATTAGCACCTAAAATGTACATATTAGCACCTAAAATGGACAAAAGTTTACCTTTTGAAAAGGTACAGCCCCGGTTGACAGCTTTGTACCTTTTTTTCTGAGAGTGTGTCACTAAATAGTTATTTATGTTCATAAACGTATATAACCATACAGCTTGCTGATTGTTGATCCAGTGATTTAAATAATGCACAAGTGAAAAGTTCTTCATCTCATTTGATTATTTTGACCAACAGACACTTAACTCTTTCCCTCCAGTGTTTTTAAAGAAGAGATCGGTAACGCTTTAGATTACAGCCCGGAAATTACAGCGAAATTAAGACGAATTTACAGCGCAACTTTGGGTATATAGTAAACCTATAAAGTACTTGCAAATAAGTATAAGGAAACAACATGTAAAGTTTGGGGAATAAAGGGGTAACAACCAGAAGATTTAAAGGAGTAGTTCACTTTTGAAAAAAAAAAAAAAAAAAAAAAAAAAAACTTTTGCTGATAATTTACTCACCCCCATGTCATCCAAGATATCCATGTCTTTCTTTCTTCAGTCGAAAAGAAAAGCTGAAATGTTTTCATCAAAATCCTTAATTTCTTTTCGACTGGAGAAAGAAAGACATGGACATCTTGGATGACACGGGGGTGAGTAAATTATCAGCAAAAGCTTTTTGAAAAGTGAACTACTCCTTTAAAGCTGCTAGTGATCCGACCCACTCTTCCTTCTAGTTCATTTTTAGCATCAAATAAACATGAATGAACATAAGAATGAATGTAACCGTGGAAAGGCGTCAGTACACAAGTTCAAATCATCTCTCCTGACTGCTTTGTCAGACAAAATGGCCGATAGCGAAGTATGATAAGTCAGATTACCTGTCAATCAAGCTCCACGCAAAGAGTCAAATCCAACGCATTCTCATCCTAGGGCGTCATATACTGACGCTCAACGCAAATGGCACCCTTTATCGTCAATACAACACGCTTCGGTTATGGTAGGTTTAGGTCTGGGGTAGGGTTAGGGTTAGACCACTAGGAGGCGCCTTATGGCCCATATATATCTGCATCTCATATTGACCATGTGCGTTGGATGTATACGCATTGTCAAAAGCGTATATGACGCCCTAGGATAAAAAAAGGGCTGTCTGTTCTGCTTCACATTATGAATGACACCCTTATCTGACCCTTCATTGTTGGAAGCCATTACTAGCCTTGTGGAAGGCTTTTCCCTGCAACCTCTCGCCTCTTTAACTTAGCATACTAGTTATGGTGATTCACCAAGAACACAGTGTTCAATCACACAGAGAGCTTATTTAAGGGTTTGAAATGCCATCCTTGACTGATTAGTCTCCTTGCGCTGACGTTGTACCATTTATTCTGATGTTTTTCTTTTTATTCCGCTCTAAACCTCCAGCACTAAAGCTCGAAACCATCTCTGCATTTCAATTAGACAGCACGAGGAAGAAAAACCAGTCTCGTCGGACAAGGCCAATGAATAACACTCAGCATTCAGGGAACTGGAGAAGCTGTCCGTCATGTCTGCTTTATCTTTGAAGGGCCCTTGTGAAGCAAATCGATAAATCTCGAAACCAATTTTGCAGGGATAATAATGTTGTACTTGAGTGCGCCTCATTTTCCACAAACACACATTATCCTTTTCAGGTAACTCTTTCATGGCAGGCTCGAGTTCCTTTGGATGCGAGTCCAAAAAAAGTTGCTTCTTGAAGTTTCCGACATGTTCAAAACATGGTTCTTGGCACAAGCAAAGAACACAAACCGCAGGCGAGCAGAAAACACACGCAGAGCTCGCCGCGTCCACATTTCCGCCAGGAGTTCAGCACAGGCGGGACGAGTGCAACTCAGTAACTCAGAACGAGACGTCCTGGGCGAACTCGAGAGCTACTGTAACATCAAATCACGAACGGCTAAAAACAGCAACAGTGACAACGTTTGACTCGGCTTAAATGCTGTTAAAGTGCTGATGCATGTGAAGGCGCTTGATTGCGGGAAAAGACTAGCATAAGGAGACACAGCGGGAAGCATCGGATCTCCCCAGACTCAATAAGCCGCTCAAGGGTAATGGGGATATCTCTCTGACACCATTATTTGCACTCAGACTGCAGATTTCAGTGTGGCAACTTCTCCAGGCCTCCAATGCTGGTAATAATGACAATAATAATAGCATGCATAACATGCAGACTGTCTGCTTGGACTGGATTACAGAACTTTAGTGAAGGTTTTAGCAACAAAATAGCATGGAATATTCTTTAAAAAAAATCTGCATTACTTGTAATATTGATTTATGCACTACATAACATGAACTAACAATGAGAAATATATTTTTACAGCATTTATTAACCATTTGGTAATGTTAATACAAGGTGGACTAACTAGTTAACAGACACAACATTTGATCTTAAGGAATGCGGTTAATGCAGTTAATTCATGTGAACAATTGGAACCTTATGTTATTAAAAAAATCTAAAGATTTAAAATGTATTCTTCAAATATTACAATATATAATAAAAATGAATGACATTCTACATTCTAATATAATCAAGAAGTGAAATAAGCAAATTGAAAAATTGAAGACGCTGTATACACTCATCTAAAGGATTATTAGGAACACCATACTAATACTGTAATATCTTGAAGTTGATGGAGATTTGTGGGATGCACATCCAGGGCACGAAGCTCCCGTTCACCGCATCCCAAAGATGCTCTATTGGGTTGAGATCTGGTCATTTTAGTACAGTCAACTCATTGTTATGTTCAAGAAACCAATTCGAAATGATTGGAGCTTTGTGACATGGTGCATTATCCTGCTGCAAGTAGCCATCAGAGGATGGGGCACATGGTGGCCATAAAGGGATGGACATGGTCAGAAACAATGCTCAGGTAGGCCGTGGCATTTAAACAATGCCCAATTGGCACTAAGGGGCCTAAAGTGTGCCAAGAAAACATCCCCCACACCATTACAACACCACCACCAGCCTGCACAGTGGTAACAAGGCATGATGGATCCATGTTCTCATTCTGTTTACACCAAATTCAGACTCTACCATCTGAATGTTTCAACAGAAATCAAGACTCATCAGACTAGGCAACATTTTTCCAGTCTTTAATTGTCCAATTTTGGTGAGCTCTTGCAAACCGAAAGCTCCTTTTCGGTTGTAACGAGTGGTTATTTCAGTCAAAGTTGCTCTTCTATCAGCTTGAATCAGTCGGCCCATTCTCCTCTGACCTCTCGCATCAACAAGGCATTTTCGCCCACAGGACTGCCGCATACTGGATGTTTTTCCCCTAAATGCATCTGATTGGTTGATTAGATAATTGCATTTAATGAGCAATTGAACAGGTGTTCCTAATAAGCCTTTAGGTGAGTGCATGACATCATTGTGGGTATGTCCACTGTTGTCGCATGGAAACTAAATTAACCAGAAAAGAAGTTTGCTTTAAATGACTGTATTTTCTCAAAGTGCACAGAGCCAAATGTGGTCATAGTGGAAGACACAGGCAATTAAGTTACGCATTTGTGTGAGTGGTCCCAGTGAGCTAATTGCAGGTTATGTTAAAATGCTCAACATTAGTATACTACATTTCCTCTGCACAAAATTTAGAAAGCTAACCGAAATGACATTATCTTAATTTGATTCACTTACTCTAAATACTAAGGCGCAAATATTGTGTTGTGTTTGATGCTCTTAGCTTTCAGACTACGCTAAGCACACAAATATCATCTTCAATTTATAAATGGTTTGTTCTTATGCAGTACATTTGAATGCTGAAAACCAATGCAAAGCAAAATCAGTCAAATACATGTAGTAAACATATAAGAAAAGGTTCTATATGGATTCCATCAGGCGTTTCATAACCTTTTAAGTGCTTAGTTTTACTTAATTCATTGTTTTAATTAAGTTTTAATTTTAATAACACTTTATGAATTAAGCAGCTTGTAAACATTACCACTAGAAAAAAATGTAAATACCCGGTAAACATGAAAGTATTATGCAAACATTTAAAGGGATACTCCACTTTTTTTTGGAAATAGGCTCATTTTACAACTCCCCCAGAGTTAAACTAAACAGTTGAGTTTCACAGTTTTCTCATCCATTCAGCCGATTTTCTGATATTTAGAAGAATATCAGTAACCAGACAGTTTCTGGTCTCATTGACTTCCATAGTAGGAAAAAAATATATATACTATGGAAGTCAATGGAAGTCAAGTCTGGTAGCTGATATTCTTATAAATATCAGAAAATCGGCTGAATGGACTAGAAAACGATGAAACCCAACTGTTTAACTCTGGGGGAGTGGTAAAATGAGCCTATTTAACCAAAAAGTGGAGTATCCCTTTAAGACATTGCTCCTTACTTTGAACCTTTCTGGCATAAAGCCTTCTTTAAAAATCAAGTCAAGGATCCTAGAGTTCAATACATAACCCCATTGAGCCCATGCCATGGTGAGTGTCCTATTTCTCACCATTATTTTGCACATATTCTACACTTATCCATATATTGCAATTTAGTTTCACAATTACATGTTGCGCCCTCTATCTGACGCCGTTTTTGCTAATGTACCTTTAAGACTGTTCGCAAATGATTTTATGATATCGGCAGCGCCATAAATTCTCTCACTGTGAAATCCAAACGCTTTAGGTAAACGGAGGCCGTTCCATTTCCAATGCATTAGCAATTAGCTTTAGCATCTCAAATTGCAACCCATAATGCAACGTGATCATCTTCCCCAGAGTCGCTTCGACCAGAAGGCTCAGAATGTCAAAGGAACATTGATAAAGCAATAGGCCCAGTTCCATCAGAAAGAGCACTGACTGTCACTACATCAGATGCATGCATAAAATGAAAAGGAAAAAGACATACTTCCAACATCAAAGCTTACAAAGGTGCAGCAGAGGAGTGCAAGGCTCACTTTTCTCCAATACCTTTCATCCCTGGATGTCTTTTTTTAAATTATTTTCCCCCTTTTTTAAATAGTAAGTAAGGACAAATATATTTGCCTGTTCTTCTGGTACGACACTTGGTTTCTGAAGTGCTTTCAGCTGGGCAACGCTTTAGAAATGAGGGGGGAAAAGTGTTTCCGCCTTTTCCTTGCTAAATGCTGGATCGCTGCTTTACTGATAAGATGTGGCTTCCTTTGAAAAGGGCATTTTGTATTGAATCCTGTTAAACAGCTCTTTGGAGATGGTGATTATAGTACTTTAAAATGATGGCCTGGGTTGAAAGGCTGCTTTACATGTGTAACTCAGTGACGCTTTACAAACACGGTCACTATAGAGCAGACTCACCGCCATCATTGTGGACAGGTGTCTTTCTTTACATCTGCACTTCATAGCACTTGGAGGGATCCATTCAGAAGAGCCCGCAATCTCTGATCTAGCTTAGATAATCGAGCCCATTGTCCACGGATACAATGAACAGAGATTATATGTAGCTGTACTCCTCAAAAGGTTTGCAGGACATACAGTATTTTAAAGTGTCTTCTGTCCTTCACGCTAATACCTGTCTGCAAAATACCAGAGGTGACGGATGACCGAATGAGTGACACAATCTGATTCTTTGAATTAGATTTTGTGTGTGTGTGAGTTAGTTTACTGAGGTTTACAGAAACCCTGGCCCTCAAACTAACTTTAAAACCCATAAAATCGAACAGTTTTGAGTCATTAGTCCATAACTCTAAAATCATCAGCATTTCCGCAAGCAACAAAATGCAATTATTCAATTAAAAAGCAGTAAAAAAACAGGGTAACACTTTACTTGAAGGGGTGTGCATGAGACTAACATGACATCTTATGAATATGAAGTTTTATGCATGTTTGTGACAACTGTCATTAAGTGTCATTCGCTCAGTTATGACATTTTTAATGCAAATATATGACATTGTTTGAGATGTCTTTGTTGACACCTTGACATAAACCAATACATCATAACCTGCCAGTGTCTTTGTCATGACGACTTGACATTACTAAGACAACACAACCTGTCATAAACATGACATAGCAGATTAATTAACTTAAGAAAGCACCTAGCTTTATTGGTTAACATTACATTAAACTGTCAGCTGGTTGGTTTTGATTGGCTGTCATGAACCCATTATAACTTTTTAATGACAAATTCAATTAGTACACTGTCATGACACAGTTATAATGGCCTCATGACAGCCAATGTCAAAGCCAACCACATGACAGTTGAATTTAATTTAATGCAAAGTTGTCATGACAAAGACACTGACAGGTTATGATGTTATGGTTTATGTCAAGATGTCATAAACAATGTCATATTTGCATTCAAAATGTCATTATTAATGACAGTAGTCATAAACATGCATAAACCCACTTCATATGTCATGTCATGGTTATGAAGGTGTCATGTCAGTCTTATGCACACCCCTTCAAATAAAATATAACCAAAAACAGTAATATTATTCCAATTTAAAATAGCTGTTTTATATTGTGTAAATGTAATTTATTAGCTGAGTTTTCAGAATCATTACTCCAGTCTTCAGTGTCACGTGATTTACTCAATGTATTCATCATATCCTTAATAATATCACAGCAAATCTCCGCCACAGCTTCCCAGCGTATGATATTAATATGGCATCACAGGTATTAGGGCTGGGTAATAAATATCGATTTCTCGATATTAATCGATTCTCATTTTTACAAACCGATATCGATTCTTAAATCTCAAGAATCGATTAGTCATCCTGTTTCGTTTGAATGAATGAGACATTGTATCGCGGCTGCGCGCATCCAACAAATCGCAATAATCTTTGTCCTTTGTTACTATTGATATGAAACAAAGTGTCAATTTTCAAATTACGTCCATTTTCTTTAGAAATTCAAAAACATAAATAGCGTTTTGGCGCTGTGGCGTGAGATCGCTCTGGCGCATCTCCAGAGAAGCAGCAGCGCTGATCTCTCTTCCGGGATAATAATACCAGTCACAGCGCCAAATAAACATGAATGAGCATCTGAAAGTGTGTTAAAAGATAGAGTACAACTTATCTAAATCCGTATCATGTCACATTGATTCGCTCAAACTGCGTTTCATCCGTGGAAAGACGTCAGTTAAACAGCTTGTAATCAATGTCATGTATCGTCATATTTAGCTTACCTCAGAAAACCCACATAAACTCGTTAGTGTTCTTCAATATTTAATGCATATTTGAATAAATCTGGCAAGTTTTTATGACAGCCATCATTTAAATGTTTACATTTCATATAATCTTCTTATTATAAAAATAAATAAAAGTATAATTTAAGTGTTTGTATAGCTATAAAACAGTTAATTATTACCTTCATATTAGGCTAATGAAGCCTAGTAGGCTACAACTAGACTATATATATAGACCATAGTTTACAGCATTTAAGAGATTTGATTCCCTTGAGAAAAATTGCCATTTATTGTAACTGATATCCAAAATAATCGATATCGAATCGAATCGTAATCAGATTGAATTGCAAGCTTGTGAATCGAAATCGAATCGAATTGTGAAATTTGTCTCAATACCCAGCCCTAACAGGTATGCAGTGTGCTGAAATCAACCGGTTATGTTCCAAAACACAAACATCCTGCTTCCATCTACAGACACACACGCAGGAGAAAAACACACGTAGGAGAAGCACACGTAGGAGGCTTGGATGCGAGCGCTTTCTGCTTTGAAGATACACACCGAATCACCTCATGCTGCTAGTTTAAGTGCTTCTGTGTTTTTGAGCTGTCAGAAAATGTGTTCACAGGACATTTGATGCTGACAGCCTCTGCATAAATGCTTTTACCAGAACACACCAACACATTTACATGCATAAAGAGACTTGAAAAAGTTATTGTTAGTTTGATATGATTTGATTCTCTTTCAGTTAACTTCAACGCTGGTTTAAGTCACTGACTTATTTCTGTGACCCCACAGAATGTAAAAACTGACTAGAGATGCTTTTTAAACAGTACTGAATGAAGATCATGCACGACTGCTTTTCACTTACTGTCCAAAACATGAATCCAGTCAAGTGTGTTCAAACCTTTGACTGTCGAGTGCAAATCTTTCAATACAGATCAGTCTCAAAAGACAATTTAACTGTTGGTTAACAGCTGAGTACACACACACACACACACACACACACACAAAAAGGTGTTTCATGATTGGAAAGTTTGATGAACAGCATCGATATTTGAAATTGAATTATTTGGTAACATAGGTCTTTGCTGTCACTTTTGATATTTTAATCTGATTTATTGTGATATTGTTTAAAAATAATTATTATTTGTTTTAAATTACGTATCTCAAATGTTAGATTCCAAAAAAAAAATAAAAAAAATAAAGCTGCACAACTGTTTTCAACATTGATAATTATAATAAATGTTGCGCAGCAAATCGGCATATTAAAATGATTTCTGAAGGATCATGTGACATGATGCTGAAAATTATTACATTTTCAAAATTAAATAATAATTATATACAGTATATATATATATATATATATATAATTATTTTATAATATAATATAATATAATATAATATAATATAATATAATATAATATAATATAATATAATATAATAAAATAAAGTGAAAAATGTTCAATAATAGTAATACCAAGATAAGGCGAGCACTGAAGTTTTGGGCGAGTCATGTGATCACAACCTGGCAGCCAGCAAGTATTTATTTTTTTTTATCTCTTTTTTTTTATCTGTGCTCTGTTAATCAAACAGTACATTCAAAACACCCACATGGGGAATTTGTATGATTTATATCGTGCAAGAGATCCGGCAGTCAAAACCTGAGCAATAACCTGGTCACACTTACATCTCTCAAGTCATAGAGTCATGGAGGATCTAAACAAGCTTCAGGCTTTCTGCTGCCAACCTAAGCCTCTGAGTCAATACCAATACCCCTCTCTAATATTGAAGTGTTTTTATGAAATTCCTCTCACAGTTCACCAGCTGGAAATGAATTGTGCGGCGGGCTGAGATCTGCACAAGGCTCAAGGAGGAATTGCAGGTCCTCATCCTGTCTAAGGCCAGTTTGGATGGGCTCCTCTCCTCTGAAATAGTGCTCCCTGAACCAGAACGCAGGTCCAAAATTGAACTCTGCACATTTCCAATAACCCCTGCCATATTTAATCAGTCTATATCAACCTGACACCACCTGAGGAGTAATGTTCTTTCTCTCGCTTGAAAGCCAGTGCTTGCTCTCCTCCGGGAAGACGTGGTAAATGAGTAATCTAAATTTTGTTGACTTTGTTTGTGCTGGGAGCTTGTCAGACCGGTGGATGGAAAAGTGTAATAAAGATAACTGATAACAGGCCACATCATCATCAACATCAAGACGAATCAGTTGTGCATATTAGTTCCAGTCAAAAATGTGCACAAATGACAAATTGTCAAAACACTCAAACGCCATTCAAACTGCTTGCTACGGATGCGAAAAACGCAGAAAATCGAACCCGATTCGATTTTTTTTTTTTTAATGACGGACGAAAGTTTCGGAGGCAGTGTGCAAGCGTGATTGACATAACGTGAGGTCGTATTTATTTTTTAACGTGCGAAAATGTCGGACGCTAATTTCGGACTCAGTGTGCAAGGGCCTATAATCTTGACATTTCCCCCACATTTCAGACTTCAAAACTACACTCTTAGAAGAAATGGTTCTATTTAGAACCAGAAATGGTTCCACCCCCCGCCTCATATATGGAACTCTAAAATGGTTCTATATAGAACCATTTTTTTGGGGTAAAAGGTTCTATTGGCCAAGTATGGAACCCCAGGG
Organism: Pimephales promelas; assembly: GCF_016745375.1. The sequence goes on from NW_024121099.1 coordinate 37,390,260, forward strand.
TTCTATATAGAACCCAGAGGAACCCTTTTTTAAGAGTGTATAGAACCTTTTAGGGGTTCCAAATATGTAGCGCTGATAGAACCTTTTAAGGTTCTATAGAGAACCTTTTCTTCTAAGAGTGTATGAAAAATCTCATTACTGCGTAATAATCAGGAAACTTTACTGCTGTACCAGGAGTGCAGCAGGCGTAATGATCTGACCATAGACTGTGAACAATATGGACAAAGTGTCTGTGACGTCACCCGTAGACTTTCTGACCCGTAGCTGTTTATGGGGGCCATATTGAAAAATCTTGGGAAATACAAAATACAAATGTTCAGAAAGGATACAGAGGTGGTACAGAGGTGTAGTGTCAGATCATGGCCGAGACCGTTATTAGCTGTCAATCAAAGTTAACCACCCTTATTTGTCTTGTTTAATTATGATCTAAAAAAAAAAATCACCCCCCTCACAGTTGCCAGAACCTATCGAAAAATACAATAAAAGTCCATGGGACCAACCTGTAAAAACATGAATTTATGCCGTGAAAACGGACATTTTAACATGCGATCTATGGATATTTGCTCCCATTTGGGACCTCCCTCTAGTGGATTTTAGATGTATTGCAGTTTTTTGCACTTCCGGGTAGGCTTCATTTTTCAGATTAGAATGGGCTATATGCACGCATAAGTTCCGCATTTGACGTAAGGATGCTCGTCCATTTCCGGTTGTGTAGATTAAAGCGGAGGAAAACCGGAGAAAACGGGATTATGGCAGAGTCTTCAATATTTGCTGTCCTCCTGTCTTTGAAACGAAACGTACATACGTTTAGATGAAATTTTATATATAGTTATGTTTATTTAATATAATTTTAAAAAGAAGCATAAACACAACGAGGGGTGTCTGTTTTATCTGTTTTTGTGACTAACGTTTCATTAGTATAACTATGGAGTATAAAATTCAATATAAATTCTCGGTATTGCATTGGACTCTATGATCGGCGGAAGTTATCGAGCATCCCTAATGCTTCACCGGAAATAACGCCGTGCATAGAGCCCATTTTGCCACTTGGATATGACGCAGCGCCAACATAACTACACAAACTTAGTCCCGGTCACGTTGGAAGTTACCGAGCTGGGGACTATTTTCAGGTGCTGCGTCATATCATTACGCCTGCTGCACTCATTGTTTCCAAATAAAGGGGAGTATTTCTTTAATGCAGCCTTGCTGAATTAAAGTATAATTTCTTAAAAAAAATTCTTACAAATTCCCAAACCTTTAAAGGTTTATGTAAGATGGATGAAAGTAAGTATAGTGACATTCTCTAAAAGGACATTTTTAGGACATTCTTGTTCACATTTCTTCTACAGATTTAAGACCATCCAAAAAAGTCTCAATTTAAACATTTGCAGCCAATCTTCATTATACAATCTTTCACATGAGCTCCTGCAGGAACATCACATGCCATTTAAATCAGAAAATTATGATCTATTTATAGTGAGTCGAGAACAATGCAGGTTTATTCATCTATGGATTGAGAGACAGAGAGAAATCAAGCGAGATTTCAAGAGTGATTGGTGTGTAATTGAATGGTTGTTCTGGAAATTTCCTGTGCTGGCTCCATCATAGCTGCGATTTCATTGTAATGCTTGGCTAACTCTCGCCATAGCGGGACCTAATCAGAATTAATTCAAACATGGTGGCCTGCAGAAACGAAAGCCACTAGAAACCATCACCATTCCACTTTCAAGCAGAAGAGACAGCTGTCGAGAAAAAAAACCCCCCCAAAAAACACTGCACTCTTTCACATTAATATAGATGCTTCCTTGGCAAAAACTGCAGCCCGTTTTGAAAAGAGTGCTAACATGTTCAGATTTCTGAACTTATGTTATGGTGGACATTGTGTGGGTTGCATTAATGACAGATGAAGTGTCACACGTCACATCACCATCTGTCCAATTCATTTCACGACTCAAAAGTGCACCGATGACCAGCTAATCCTAAAGTGCCATCTGTATATTAACACAGAGAACGTTTATGTTCAGAGCGTAGTAGCATACTGCAAATAATATTCATTACTTTTGAATAAAACTAAATTCACCCCCAAATCCTCATACCGTATAAAGCATAAGGAGTAAAGGACCTTTCATTTTTTTTAGATCGATTGACTCTCTGTAGATTCTGGTTTCTGATTTTCAACATAATCAAAAGGACAGTACAATACATTCTACCATAACTACATTATTATTATTATTTGCATTATGTGAAATGAACCGGTTTAAATATGATTCACCAACATTCTGTATACAGCTAAATAGATAAATAAATACATATAATGTAAATGGTAAATGGTAAATGGACTGCATTTATATAGTGCCTTCATAGACCTAATGGCCACCAAAGCGCTTTACATTTGCCTCACATTCACCCATTCACACACACATTCATACACCGACGGCGGTAAAAGGACAATTGTGTTATCATTTAAATTACAAAAATGTGTACAAGGTTTACTAAAGGAATATATTACTTTTGCAGAAACTGTAAATGATTTTTGTGCAGTTAAATGCACCAACACTGTAAATAGCCATTATGGGAAAATATGTGTTTACTACTGTAATTATTTTCTACTGTAAATCGTAATAAAATCGAATTATATAATAGGAAATCAATTACTGTAAGTAAAAATACACTCATGAATACAATATACAGTATTATTCCTGTGAATTAAAATATGGTACTTGTACTGTAAAGGAAAAATACAGTATTCACACTGTAAATATTAAAGCAGTATACAATTGTATCACTGAAAATGAAATTACAGTAGTGATACTGTAAACACTTTTACAATAACCTACTGGCATCCAGCTGCCAGTAAGTTACTGTAAAATTTACAGCAATTTTTTTCCCCCAATATTGTACTGTACAATAATAACTAAATAAAATATAATTTTAGTATTAATAATAAAAATTTGGTTTTAAAGACAAAACTAACATTTATGGATCTTTCAATTTCTTTGCTTTCAAATGTCACATCAACATCACGGAGCTTTTATTTTGTATAAAAATGTTCTTTTACTGGTGATAAAATGTGACTTCTTATCTTAAGGCATACGTGAGACAGAGAGTGAATTAAAAAAAAAATGTTTTCCTGAATTATTAAAATAATTCCTTGCTGATGCATCGTTTTACTATTTATTTTTAACTACATCATATTCCTATATTTAACTAAAGGACAGGCCCAGTTGCATCTACTGGGTGGAGTCCCAGACCTCCAGTGGCCCTCGAGTCACATGAAGTCTACTACAGTAACCTACAGGGAGCAATTAACACACACACACACACACACACACACACACACATATACAATTTGTACTGCATCTTTCCTCATTCCAAAACCCAAATCAATGGTTCTAATCCATCAGTGTGTGTGTGTGTGCGTGGGTGGTTTGTCCAGTCGTGTCGTGTATGAAATCATCCCAGCAGGAAAAGCAAACCCGCGTGCCAGTTCGGGAGTCGCTCCGTCTTGGCTCCTGCATGTCAATATCACCCCTCCTTACATGGCACAGTTTCCATGGTGATGACAGCAGAGTGAAGACTGTATATCTAAATCTATGGCAATAACTCTCATAGAAATTAGTGCTGGGCGAAGGTGAAGGATTGAAGAGGAAGAGGGAAGAGGAGGGGGTTCCTGAACCGCTGCCAGCCTCTCTTGCTTCCTGCTTGGCTGCATTAATGGAGTGTCTTGTGCGCTCTGAGGAGGCTTATGGAAGCTTATACTCTAATGTATTTATCCTTCATGCAAACTGCAATATTTACGCAGGATTTTCACGCCAGGATCCCACTCCAAGCCTGCTTTAGCCACTGTGCTCAGCTATTTAAGAGCTGATCCCCTGCATTCCCGGCTTCCCGTCCGATAACAACAGCAGGACCACCAAACAAAGTTCAAGTCTTCAACTGGAAAATGAATTCACAAACACAACCCGTTTACTTCTGTGTGATGCACATTAAGACAATAATAATTAAAAAAAAGATTTCAAGAGTGACCTCAGATCAAGCAAGCCTGGATGCCAGCCCGAACTCCGCCCACAACATTTTTTGGTCGGGAAGTTCGGTCTGGACTCGATCCATTGAGGAATAATTATGATCAGTCAAAAAATGATCGGGCCAATCAAATTGCCAGGGCGGGATTTATATGATGATGGACAGGTGATCTGCAAGGACGTAATCATCACGTTATCAAAGAGCGCTCGTCAAAGATGACTGCAGCTGGAGAATTGAGATGTATAGGCTCCGCTGTCGCGTCTTTTGTAAAATAAATCGACAGCGCATTCATTTTAATAGACAAACAGAGAACTGCAATCAAGGCATTTGTCGATCGGAAAGATATTTTTGGCGTCCTTTCAACATGATTCGGGAAAAGTGTAACTTATCAGCTGGCTCTGACGGTCGTGAAGAAGATGGGACGTAATGAAAAGCCTGTGGTCGTTGTGGTTTCTCCTTTGGTGGCACTCATGGAGAAGTAAGTTAAAGAAGCAACACTTGTTATTTAACTTCTAAAATGAAATTTTGAAAACTGCGCTATGCAAAGGAGTTGACTTACTGCATTGCTCTGATTGGTTGTAGGTCTACCGGCTATCCAATTGAGTGCAGAGGTTTTTTTTTTTTTTTTTTCCTGATTCGGTTAAGATACGCCTCATAATCAAAGCCCAACGGAGGAGTTTCAGACTCATATTCTCTCTTGAATATGAGTATGACGAAGTCAGGCTAAGATCAAGCCATAATGTTGCGAGAATATAAATCACATGTTGCAAGAATAGAGATAACTTGAATAAAGTCGGAACATTACAATATAATTGTAGTTATATTTTGAGAATAAAGTACAAATTATGAGGGAAAGGGGACATCAAGTAACAACGTTATTGGAATTAAACTGTGAGAAATAACATTTTATAATAAAAATGATAATATTTATTTTGTAAAGGCCAACTTCACTTGACCGATGATAATTTTAAACATATTCCTATTAACTTATCATATTCCAAATTTTATTATTTTGATTTTATTATATACACAGACTATTATGAGATTATTTTCCAAACATTGACTTTTTTTCCAAACACATTTAATTTAACTTAAAATATATATCATACAAGTGAAGCTGAATATTTACAGGAAAAAAAAAACAACTGTAAAATGGAAAATAATCAGTGAATGATGATGGAAAATGATGTCAACTAAAAAAGGGAAGTCTTTCAATGTCATTTGATGAAAGATTATTATGAAAAATCTATAAAAATTTATACCAAACCAAACTCTCTGACTCCAAGTTTATCAATCGACAAAAAAACTAACAAAAATAACGACTTTATTTAACTATTCATTTCCTTCTCTGTTGGCCTCGAGCGAGTTCACGTAGTATAACAGCGCAGCGCTTGCGTTGTACATACAACTACGCTAGGCCCACAGAGAAGGAAATGAACAGTTGAATAAAGTCATTATTTTTGTTTCTTTTTGCATTCTCGTATTAGTATACAAGAGTATCTAGTATTATGAGTATTACCCTAACCCTAACCCTAAGCCTATGGAGGAGTGATCCGGCTCTCAGATCTAATCAAAGATATCTTAAAAAGCCGTTTCGAAGCTCGAACGTGGTTGGACAACATGAGGGAGAGTAATTACTGACAGAATTTTCATTTTTGGGTGAACTATAGTGTAACCGCATTGAATCATTCACTATAAGACCACAAATTGAATCAAAACAGGAGGAGATATGGCAGTCAGTGTGACGCACACATGTGCAAATGTTCTCAAAAGGGCACACAAAGGTTGCGTGACAAAGCTGAGGCCATGTGAAATTTGCACCAAGCTGACGCAAAGAAGAAGACAACTGAAGCGTCAATAAAGTGCCTTATCTGCACCCTGAAGGAGGTCGACCCAGCTGTTCATGCTTAATAATGAGCGGATGATATCGAGCTGCGACTCCGTAGGCTCTATTCTGCTAGCGTACGCTGAAACCCATGCTGAAGAGTTTCAACAGAGGAGCGTCCTACAGCAGTTTCTGGTGGACACCAGAACCCCCTTCATATTGATGTGGCCGAGAACAGGAGCAGACAGGAGATGAAGCAGCCAGATGTCCTTGTGTTATGATATTACCTCTGAAGAATGGGCCGCTGGAGTGGATCGTGATACGAGAGCAGGATGGGCCGTGTGATATGGATGGATGGGCTGGCCTGTGTGTGCACAACACTGAGAGAATGACAGACCAATTGAGTGCCTTCTCAAAACACTCATACAGACAAATGGGCGCATTACGTCACCGGCACATTAGATAATTCTGACCTATGCGACATTGCAAATGAGTCATGCTACCATTTCGTCCACCTACAAACAAGCAACATGCATGGGAAGAGGCAATCTGACGAGCTATCAAGAAAACAATTGCATTTTTTTTTCCCTTGGCATCACTTAATGGATGCCTGAAACGGACACGGAGAACATCCATTTATACCTTCACATTTAAGACGACGCAATGAAGCATCTACAGACACAACCCGTTCACTGCATATAGCGCCCGCATACTGTTAAATTCCTGATTACATTGCATATCATACTGCTTGTGAGTACTAAAAGCAGATGTTTTCTGACCAAAACACAATTTGCATGCATTTCTTTTTGCTTAAAAAGAGTGTGATGCGCGTTCGTGACTCTCCTGTTCGAACTCATTTTTCAAAATGAACTTTTCGTGTCATTTGGTTCATTCAACGAAAGAAATGAGCGAGTCGACTTCTGATGAACGGGTTTGAACAGGAGAGTCACGAACGCGCGTCACAGAACAGAGAAAGGCGAGCATTTGTGCTTATAAAACTTAAACTTTGCTATTTTTTTTTTTAAATGAGTGATCGTTTCGCTTGATAAGACCCTTATTCGTCGTCTGAAATCGAGCGTTCGTGACTCTCCTTTTCGAACTCATTTTTCAAAATGAACTTTTCGTGTCATTTGGTTCATTCAACGAATGAAATGAGCGAGTCGACTCCGGAAAAGATTTGTTCATTCTGATGAACGAGTTCGAACAGGAGAGTCACGAACGTGCGTCACAGAACAGAGCAAGGCGAGCATTTGAGCTTATAAAACTTAAACTTTGCTATTTTTATTTTAAATGAGCGATCGTTTCGCTTGATAAGATCCTTATTCATCGTCTGAAATCGAGCGTTCGTGACTCTCCTTTTCGAACTCATTTTTCAAAATGAACTTTTCGTGTCATTTGGTTCATTCAACGAATGAAATGAGCGAGTCGACTTCTGATGAACGAGTTTGAACAGGAGAGTCACGAACGCGCGTCACAGAACAGAGAAAGGCGAGCATTTGAGCTTAGAAAACGTAAACTTTGCTATTTTTTTTTAAATTAACGATCGTTTCGCTTGATAAGACCCTTATTCATCGTCTGAAATCGAGCGTTCGTGACTCTCCTGTTCGAACTCATTTTTCAAAATGAACTTTTCGTGTCATTTGGTTCATTCAACGAATGAAATGAGCGAGTCGACTCTGGAAAAGATTTGTTCGTTCTGGTGAACGAGTTCGAACAGGAGAGTCACGAACGTGCGTCACAGAACAGAGAAAGGTGAGCATTTGTGCTTATAAAACGTAAACTTTGCTATTTTTTTTTAAAATGAGTGATCGTTTCGCTTGATAAGACCCTTATTCGTCGTCTGAAATCGAGCGTTCGTGACTCTCCTTTTCGAACTCATTTTTCAAAATGAACTTTTCGTGTCATTTGGTTCATTCAACGAATGAAATGAGCGAGTCGACTCTGGAAAAGATTTGTTCATTCTGATGAACGAGTTCGAACAGGAGAGTCACGAACGTGCGTCACAGAACAGAGCAAGGCGAGCATTTGAGCGTATAAAACTTAAACTTTGCTATTTTTATTTTAAATGAGCGATCGTTTCGCTTGATAAGATCCTTATTCATCGTCTGAAATCGAGCGTTCGTGACTCTCCTTTTCGAACTCATTTTTCAAAATGAACTTTTCGTGTCATTTGGTTCATTCAACGAATGAAATGAGCGAGTCGACTTCTGATGAACGAGTTTGAACAGGAGAGTCACGAACGCGCGTCACAGAACAGAGAAAGGCGAGCATTTGAGCTTAGAAAACGTAAACTTTGCTATTTTTTTTTTAAATTAACGATCGTTTCGCTTGATAAGACCCTTATTCATCGTCTGAAATCGAGCGTTCGTGACTCTCCTGTTCGAACTCATTTTTCAAAATGAACTTTTCGTGTCATTTGGTTCATTCAACGAATGAAATGAGCGAGTCGACTCTGGAAAAGATTTGTTCATTCTGGTGAACGAGTTCGAACAGGAGAGTCATGAACGTGCGTCACAGAACAGAGAAAGGCAAGCATTTGTGCTTATAAAACGTAAACTTTGCTATTTTTTTTTAAAATGAGTGATCGTTTCGCTTGATAAGACCCTTATTCGTCGTCTGAAATCGAGCGTTCGTGACTCTCCTTTTCGAACTCATTTTTCAAAATGAACTTTTCGTGTCATTTGGTTCATTCAACGAATGAAATGAGCGAGTCGACTTCTGATGAACGAGTTTGAACAGGAGAGTCACGAACGCGCGTCACAGAACAGAGAAAGGCGAGCATTTGTGCTTATAAAACGTAAACTTTGCTATTTTTTTTTTAAATGAGTGATCGTTTCGCTTGATAAGACCCTTATTCATCGTCTGAAATCGAGCGTTCGTGACTCTCCTGTTCGAACTCATTTTTCAAAATGAACTTTTCGTGTCATTTGGTTCATTCAACGAATGAAATGAGCGAGTCGACTCTGGAAAAGATTTGTTCGTTCTGGTGAACGAGTTCGAACAGGAGAGTCACGAACGTGCGTCACAGAACAGAGAAAGGCAAGCATTTGTGCTTATAAAACGTAAACTTTGCTATTTTTTTTAAAATGAGTGATCGTTTCGCTTGATAAGACCCTTATTCATCGTCTGAAATCGAGCGTTCGTGACTCTCCTGTTTGAACTCATTTTTCAAAATGAACTTTTCGTGTCATTTGGTTCATTCAACGAATGAAATGAGCGAGTCGACTTCTGATGAACGAGTTTGAACAGGAGAGTCATGAACGTGCGTCACAGAACAGAGAAAGGCAAGCATTTGTGCTTATAAAACGTAAACTTTGCTATTTTTTTTTTTTAAAAATGAGTGATCGTTTCGCTTGATAAGACCCTTATTCGTCGTCTGAAATCGAGCGTTCGTGACTCTCCTTTTCGAACTCATTTTTCAAAATGAACTTTTCGTGTCATTTGGTTCATTCAACGAATGAAATGAGCGAGTCGACTCTGGAAAAGATTTGTTCGTTCTGATGAACGAGTTCGAACAGGAGAGTCACGAACGTGCGTCACAGAACAGAGCAAGGCGAGCATTTGAGCTTATAAAACTTAAACTTTGCTATTTTTATTTTAAATGAGCGATCGTTTCGCTTGATAAGATCCTTATTCATCGTCTGAAATCGAGCGTTCGTGACTCTCCTTTTCGAACTCATTTTTCAAAATGAACTTTTCGTGTCATTTGGTTCATTCAACGAATGAAATGAGCGAGTCGACTTCTGATGAACGAGTTTGAACAGGAGAGTCACGAACGCGCGTCACAGAACAGAGAAAGGCGAGCATTTGAGCTTAGAAAACTTAAACTTTGCTATTTTTCTTTTAAATGAGCGATCTTTTCGCTTGATAAGACCCTTATTCATCGTCTGAAATCGAGCGTTCGTGACTCCTTTTCGAACTCATTTTTCAAAATGAACTTTTCGTGTCATTTGGTTCATTCAACGAATGCAATGAGCGAGTCGACTCTGGAAAAGATTCGTTCATCAGAATGATAAGACCCTTATTCTTATTCATCGTCTGAAATCCCTTAAAGCCCTTTGAACAGTTTGCGGTTAGCACTGAAACTCTCATTTGGACCTTGAACCGTTTGGTTCCCATTGAAGTCCATTATATGGAGAAAAATCCTGATTTTTTTTCATCAAAAACCTTAATTTCTTTTCGACTGAAGAAAGAAAGACATGGACATCTTGGATGACATGGGGGTGAGTAAATTATCAGCAAAAGTTTTTTTTAAAAGTGAACTACTCCTTTAAAGCCACTTAATATAAAGTGGGACCATGTTGTCTGACTGTGTGTGAGTGTGTGTTAAAATTGAAAGTTTTTATGAATAAAAGGCAGGAACATTTAGATTATGATAATTTGGAGTTTCCAACAAAACACAGCTGGAGATAAGATATGGGTTCTTTTCCTTGTGGGTGTAATGGTTATTTTATAATAACCGCTATTATTTAATGTTCTTTCAACTCTCAACGCTTCACGCAGAGCTGATCAAACGACAGCATTATTGATTTGACACAAACAGCTCTTGAGAGGAGATGAACTTTATAGAGACCACCCATGTCTGCAAGATAGTACTTATGTCTGCATAATTCCCTGCAGATATGAGATTTTTCTTGGTCTTTGAGTTGATATATGCAGTCTAGAGATAGAACATCAATTTAAACTATACATATGCTTAATTTACAAGTATTTTCAAGGTGAGGTGAGACTGAAAGTGCACTAAGCGCTTGGCCACGGTTCTGACATTTAAAGCAATCCGAGGACACTGCCAAGCAGTGCAAGAAACTCCCGAAACGTTACACCATCTGCCAATACCTGCTATTGTGACCTATGCGTACTGTGTGTTTCAGTGTCAGACATGGCCCGTGTGAGGTCGTGGTGTGCGTGTGCGGTGAGCTCACAGGTGTGTTTGGTCCGTGAGCATCCTTCAGGCTGTTTAGATCACTGCAGAGCAAAACACCCGCTGTGAGGATGACCAAATGTGTGTCATACGTGAAGGTACGTATCATGAGACTCCAAAACCAACGCTCACACCGTTCATTTAATGTTCAAGAGTGATTCATTGCGTATTTCAAAAAGAAATGCTTTTTTTTTCATGCATTTTAACTTGCATGCCATTTATTCTGTTTTTGTTTGTTTTGTTCCAAGGTCAGTCTTAATTTAGTTTAATGTCCATTTTCCTCATCTTCCGTCTTCTGCATACTAGTTGCTAAACAACGAATTGATGTTTATTTTCAGAAAATGTCTAGACTATATCACCTCAAACTGTTTTATTTCAAAAATTTCAAAATTAAATATCTGCAGGAAATTATGCAGACAGTGTTACGTCAAGCAGTTCCAAAGTACTTTCTTGCAGACGTGGTTTCTACAAAGTTCATCTCCTCTCAAGAGCTGTTTGTGTCAGGTCGAATCAATAATGCTGTCGTTTGATCAGCTCTGCGTGAAGCGTTGAGGGTTGAAGTAACATTAAATAATTTAAAAATAACCATTCCAACCACAAGAAATAAAACCAATAATGTATCTCAGCTGTGTTTTCTTAGAAATTCCATATTATCATAAAACAAATGCTTCCGTGTTTTTTTCTTCTGATATTTCCACTTTTGCGAAAACATTTTTGTACTAGCAAACCATTTTAAAAAAATGATCGACTTCATTTTTAATTGAATTGAAAGTATCATCCTCATCAAGATATTTTTAATTACAGCACGCTATGAAAAAATGTTAAATAATCAAGTAAATATCATACAAGCTGAGCGTTAAAATAATGCGCCATCTCTGACATATCATTTCGCCAACAGTGCAACTTTTGGTTAATTAACCTTTCCCTTTAATTAATTGATAATGTTCATATCAGTGACACGCATGCAAATCATTAACGTCGATAAATGTCTCAAGTGACATGGAAAAGCTTAACCGAGACATACACAATCCCGCACCTTTGATCAATGTTCAGCATCTTCCTTCCTCTAATCTAAGACACGGCCTCGGTTCAGACTAATTTAGATGAAGTAGCGGGACGGATGTTCTGTCAGGCTGGACGGTGATGGGTGTGGTGGTCATCGACGGGCTCATAAAAGATCTCAGACGACACGGCCCACTGTACAAAACACACCGTGATTGGTCCCAATCACATTGACCCATCCCCACAGTCATAGAGAGTTCGCTAACCACTGCCTTTCGTGAAACCGGTGTTTCTTTTGGCCACAGACGCCGTACGGTCTTTTGAGAGTTTGAAGTGACCCGAATCAGATTCATTAACCTCAGCGGTTTGATTCCCAAATCTGTCACTCCCACTGTGACAGACACCTGGCTATCTTTCCACCCAGCCTGACAGTCCCATCGTGCAGATATGATCCACCGAAAGGTCAACACGAGTGTAGAAAACTCTGCCAGTGTGTGTGACACATCCTTCTGGACAGACATATCTGTGTGTTTCTCCGTCTCTCTGCCGGCTGTCAACACAAATGCAGCAATGCGTCAGTCTGGCTCATGGGCTCCAAAATAAACACACACCAATACAGGTAAAAAAAATGGCTTTGCCAAGTACATGAAATGCTACTTCGGGAAACACTTTATTTCTCAGCGTCCTTGTTGCACATTATATGTAATTACAATAGTGATTATTATAAATTGCGCATAATTAAGGCAGGCGTGCATGGTGCGGTGTTTGGCGTTTCTCTTGGGAGAAATTGCGTGGAAATTGTTCATACGCGTTTGGTCTCTTGCATTGTGTGAGAGGAATTACGAGCAGAGCCAAGTGTGTCACGACCTCCTGTTCATTTCTAAACATGCTTAAAGAATTCCTGATTTTCACCAGTTTATAGGCTGTCCCATATTGACAAATCACACACAGCCACGTCACATAGTCTAGATCTACGGATATTATTATAGCCCAGCGGCTGCAACCCTTGTCTCACACACACACACACACACACACACACACACACACACAGACAGACATCATTCTAATAAGCTGATTTCTTTAAAAAAAACAATACAATACAATCGTATTTACCCCAAACTTTTGAACAGATGTGTTTTCTTCCTTTTTTTCCAAATAATAAAAAGTACAGTTCTCTTTCATTGTCACTCTGAGTTCTGTCTGATGACGACGAATAGCGAAACCTCATTCGTCGCCATCCAGCGGAACGTCTCCGTTCCCTACTCACGGAACGAGGGTTACATTCGTAACCGAGAGGTTCCCTTTTGTTGTCACTCAGGGTTCCGTCAGATGACGACGATTTCGCCATTAATCGTCATCTGACGTCATCATCCTACTCAGGGAACGAGGGTTACATCCATAACCGAGACGTTCTCTTTCGTTGTCCCTCCGAGTTCCACTGGATGACGACAAATAGCGAAATCCCATTCGTCGTCATCCGCCGGAACATCTCCGTTCCCTACTCAGGGAACGAGGGTTACATCCGTAACTGAGACGTTCTCTTTCGTTGTCACTCCGAGTTACTTTGGATGACGACGAATAGCGAAATCCCATTTTGTCGTCATCCGCCGGAACGTCTTCGTTCCCTACTCAGGGAACGAGGGTTACATCCGTAACCGAGACGTTCTCTTTCGTTGTCACTCCGAGTTACGTTGGATGACAACGAATAGCGAAATCCCATTTCGTCGTCATCCTCCGGAACGTCTCCATTCCCTACTCAGGGAACCCTACTCAGGGAACGAGGGTTACATCCGTAACCGAGACGTTCTCTTTCGTTGTCACTCCGAGTTCCATTGGCTGATGACGAATAGCGAAATCCCATTCGTCGTCATCCGCTGGAATGTCTCCGTTCCCTACTCAGGGAACGAGGGTTACATCCGTAACCGAGACGTTCTCTTTCGTTGTCACTCCGAGTTCCATTGGCTGATGACGAATAGCGAAATCCCATTCGTCGTCATCCGCCGGAATGTCTCCGTTCCCTACTCAGGGAACCCTACTCAGGGAACGAGGGTTACATCCGTAACCGAGACGTTCTCTTTCGTTGTCACTCCGAGTTACGTTGGATGACGACGAATAGCGAAATCCCATTTCGTCGTCATCCGCCGGAACGTCTCCATTCCCTACTCAGGGAACCCTACTCAGGGAACGAGGGTTACATCCGTAACCGAGACGTTCTCTTTCGTTGTCACTCCGAGTTCCATTGGCTGATGACGAATAACAAAATCCCATTCGTCGTCATCCGCCGGAATGTCTCCGTTCCCTACTCAGGGAACCCTACTCAGGGAACGAGGGTTACATCCATAACCGAGACGTTCTCTTTCGTTGTCTCTCCGAGTTCCATTGGATGACGACAAATAACGAAACCCCATTCGTCGTCATCCGCCGGAACGTATTTGTTCCCTGCTCAGGGAACGAGGGTTACATCTGTAATTTAGACGTTCCCTTTTGTTGTCACTCCGAGTTTCATTGGATGACGACGAATAGCGAAATCCTATTTGTCGTCAACCGCCGGAATGTCTCCATTCCCTACTCAGGGAACATGGGTTACATCCGTAACCGAGATGCTATGATGCCAGTAAGAACTGTTGGTGGCCAGCATTTCACCATCATCGGCAAGTGAGTCAAAACGTGATTTTTTGAGCCTCATTATAAACCAATTCACTGCAAAACAGCTTTCATGTAAAGTTAAAATATCATGTCTAAAATTGTGAATAGAAGATCAACTAAAACATTTAGCTAAACACAATCTTTTGATTAATTAATAACTCTGAATGTTTCCATGCTTCATCAATTATAAATCAATGTATTATTAGTATTTTGTCGAGCATGTACATAGTAGCTCAACCCATATTCATACATTTTTAAAGATTCTGTGTTACAGCCAAGTGCAAATGGCTTGGTTTGGGTTAGATCTTATTTTCTGCCGAACACAAAGTCAAATAGCTCTCTTTACGCGTCTCGTTGGCTTATTTCTCTTCAAAGACGGTTTAACTTTGTGACGCCCAGCAACAATGATGTTCATAAGGCTTCTCCATTTCTCATTTTCGTCTCCTGTCCTTGGAGAATTACTCCAACTATTCAAACCAATTTATTGGAGCTCAACTTGCATTTATTCCCAAACTAGTTTCACAAAGATGAAATGAACACAAATGATCTCCTTTGACCTTGTTTCCCTCCAAATACCCTCTTAGGAATATTAATTGAAACACTATAATAGACCATTCCATCTTGAAAAGAAAAAAAAAAACACTGCTGATGTAGGTCATTAGAAAACGTCTCGATAAATATGAATTATGAGAAGATTAATGTTTTTTTTTTCCATCCTGATTTCTCAGCGAGGGTTTCATGTGGCGATAGAGCATTAATTGCAGTAGAAGCAGAAAAATTAGACACTATTATTTTCATAATCATTGAAGTTTTTCAGCTAAAACGAGCAGTCGATCAACGTGAAACAAAGCTGTTACAACAATAGAGTCTAAATAAGCTCTGACAAAAGAAATTATTCCAAAGATGGAAGGCCAAAGATTAATTGAAATGCGTGAACGTGTGTAGAAAGTCAACTGGATGTCGAAAATAGTCTGGAGAATTAATACTCAGTGATATTTTACTTGAGCAAATGTAAATGTCTCGGGTTGTGAATACGACTTTGGTTGCAGATAAAGAGTTGATATTAATGCATCCGGCTCAATTAAACAGCATTTCATTAGCCAGTGACCTTAAAAGCACTAACTTCTCATCTTGTACATCAGAGCGTGATTACCAGCCGAAACTCCATTACGGGTGCCAGACAACATCGAGCGTCTCCATCACAGTCCGACACATGAACAGAAGGGGAGTCGAGAGTGACAAGATGGCAGATCACTTTCAATTAATAATTTGCTTGGACAGCCGAGCGGCGCGCTCTCCGCCGAGTTCAAACCGCGGCTGACACTGCACAGATAGCAGAGGGGGACCAGGCCACATATCAAAATATATCAAAGGAGAACAGCGGGAGATAATTGGCAGGGGACCGCGGCTAAATTGACAGCTTCCTTAAGACTCAGATTAGGCTTCGCCTCAGTCGTAGCGGCGCACCGGAGAGACGAGAGACAACTGTTTTATCGCACTTCACCGGGAGGATGATCTGAGGGCTGTTTTGTCAAACTAACGTCGCAAAGAAAAAGTCTGTTGTTGACCTGGAGTGCCACTGCTGGGATATCAGCTGCATTCGTCGACCTTGTGGGGTCTGAGTTCCTGCTGTTCTGGGCAAGCGAGGGTTGACATTTTCAGCCGGGTTAATTTCTGAGACTGCGCTGCGGGAGCCGGGGTCAATCTACACTTCTGTTACGGCCTGGAGAGTGATGAACATTTCCCTTCACAAAACAGACTATTCTGGATTTCAAGATGGTCTCTTATTATTAGTGTGTTGCAAAACTATCGCTCATACTTAAAGTTAGTGATGTGAACTGCATAGCAACTTGTTAACCAATGCGATGCAATGCAATAAAATGCGATGCGATGCAATAAATTAAAATGAAAAAAATAAATAAATAAATAAAATAAACAGTCCTATGCATGTCAAATATAAAAATAAAATAATAAAAAATCTAAAATTCAGTAAAATGTTATGCAACAATTCAATATTAAATTAAATTAAATTAAATTAAATTAAATTAAATTAAATTAAATTAAATTAAATTAAATTAAATTAAATTAAATTAAATTAAATTAAATTAAATTAAATTAAATTAAATTAAATTAAAGACCTATCCATGCATGGTTATCATATAGTAAATCTGAAATAAAAACTAAAATTATGCAATGCAATCCAAATAAAGTGGCAAGTGCAATTTAATGCAACAAAATAAAAATAAATGAACAAACAATTGAAATAACTAGTTTATGCAATAACTAACTTAAAATAACCAGCACAAACAAATAATAATTGAAGTAGTCATCTAGCACAAATGAACAAATGAAACCTTATTGTAAAAAGTTGTTGAAAACAGCTAAATATTTTTTGGTGAAACCATGATAGATTTGGAATCATGATACATGATAAAGTAAAGATGCAATAAAATAAAATGAAAAAATAAAATAAACAGTCCTATGCATGTCAAATATAAAAATAATATAATAAAAAATGTAAAATTCAGTAAAATGTTATGCAACAATTCAATAAAAAAAATTAAATTAAATTAAATTAAATTAAATTAAATTAAATTAAATTAAATTAAATTAAATTAAATTAAATTAAATTAAATTAAAGACCTATCCATGCATGGTTATCATATAGTAAATCTGAAAACAAAACTAAAATTATGCAATGCAATCCAAATAAAGTGGCAAGTGCAATTTAATGCAACAAAATAAAAATAAATGAACAAACAATTGAAATAACTAAACGACTAACTAAGTAAAATACAAGTTTATGCAATAACTAACTTAAAATAACCAGCACAAACAAATAATCATTTAAGTAGTCATCTAGCACTCTTCACATGGTGGTTTTGTCTGAACTCCATACACGCGCTCACATTGAAAATGGACCTTAGGACACCTGGAAGCTTGTTATATCAGTTTGCTTATCTGTAGAATTTCATGAGGTGATTGTCGCTTTCATGGTCTGGCTGAAAAGCTTTTTTAAATGGTGCCACAGTAGGCTATGCCAATTTTCTCTCTGGTTCATAACCTTCATTAATATTATACAATTGAGCAAACTGTCTGCAACAACAGGATCATGCAATATATGGAGAAAAAAAAAACGGTCAGCTGTGATTTCATTTCAATGCAAACCTCATTGTACCCTTTCAATCTGTTGCATGCATTTGTTTTCAAACTCAGCAAACTCAAGACCTTTCTCTCTGACAGGAGCTCTGCGGTATTAAGCCATGTTTTTTTAATTAAAGGAGCCAGTCACACAGGACACAGTTTTGCATTTAAAAACAGATAGACCGGATGCAAGAGAACAGAGCGCTGTGGTCTCAAGACATGCTTTTAAAAATGTAACTACTTTTATGTCTTTAAAAAGAGCTCATGGCACGATAGACTATGCATCAGCAAAATCTGGCATGCAACCAAACAAGTTGCACATATACACAGATTATTAAAAGTAGTGCATACTGGATGTCCTGTTTGAACAGCTGCTAATATATTTTATACAGGACAGATGAAAAGTTTGAGGTTGGTAAGATTTTTTAATGTTTCTCATTTAAAACTAAGCTGTCTTTATTTGATGAAAAACACTCTAAAACAGTGATGTGAAATATTATTACAATTGGTGTATCAGTGATACATGATCCTTTAGAAATCATTATTATATGATGATTTACAACTCAATTAACATGTTAGTTAACTAATGAACAATATATAATGCAGCATTTTTTACCCTTCGTTTATGTTCAATGTTCATGTTCATGTTAGTTCACAGTGCATTAATGTTAACCGATACAACTTTTGATTTGAATTATTAGTATAAGGTCATAAATTAACTTTTATTAAGACTAATAAAGGCTTTAGAAGTATCGTTCAAGTTGTTGAAAACAGCTAAATATTTTTTGTTGAAACCATGATAGATTTGGAATCATGATACATGATAAAGAACAGCATTTTTTTTAAAAATATTATAATATAATAATATTATACATGTAATTATGGTCTTTTAATGTTATAATGCGATATGCAATACTTTTATATGTTATGTGTGTTATGTGAGTGAAAAAAAATTACAATTAAAAATAAATCCATCCATCCACCCACCCATCCATCCATCCATCCATCCATCCATCCACCCACCCACTAACCCATCCATCCAACCACCCAACCATCAATCCATCCATCCATCCAACCACCCAACCATCAATCCATCCATCCATCCACCCACCCATCCAACCAACCACCCACTAACCCATCCATCCAACCACCCAACCATCAATCCATCCATCCATCCACCCACCCACCCATCCAACCACCCACCCACCCACCAACCCATCCATCCAACCACCCAACCATCAATCCATCCATCCATCCACCCACCCATCCAACCAACCACCCACCCACCCATCTATCCAACCACCCAACCATCAATCCATCCATCCATCCACCCACCCATCCAACCAACCAACCACCCACCACCCACCCACCCACCCACCCACCCATCCATCCATCCAACCACCCACCCACCCACCAACCCATCCATCCAACCACCCAACCATCAATCCATCCATCCATTCACCCACCCATCCAACCAACCAACCACCCACCCACCCACCCATCCATCCAACCACCCAACCATCAATCCATCCATCCATCCACCCACCCACCCATCCAACCAACCACCCACCCACCCACCCACCAACCCATCCATCCAACCACCCATCCATCCAACCAACCAACCACCCAACACCCATCCAACCACCCAACACCCATCCACCCAACCATCCACCCACACAACCATCCAACCATCCACCCACTCATCTATCCATCCATCCATCCATCCACCCACCCAACCATCCAACCAACCACCCACCCACCCACCAACCCATCCATCCAACCACCCATCCATCCAACCAACCAACCAACCAACCACCCAACACCCATCACCCAACCATCCACCCACACAACCATCCAACCATCCACCCACTCATCTATCCATCCATCCATCCATCCACCCACCCAACCATCCACCCACTCATCCATCCATGCAACCTTGCTGAATAAAAATATTAATTTTTTACTGACCCCAAACTTATAATTGGTAGTGTGCACTGAATTTTGCACATTTTTTCCTATTTGATTTGACCTCTAGTGACCCCCCAGTCTGCCAAATCCTCAATAAGGAAGCACATATACAGTTTTATTTCAATATTTCAAATAT
The DNA here is from genome assembly GCF_016745375.1 of Pimephales promelas. Next base: position 37,409,925 of record NW_024121099.1, read on the forward strand.
ATGACTGCAGAAAAACAAAGTCTTGACTGTTGAGCTTATATTACACTTTGGAAAGGTTTGGCATTAATGCTGCAGCAAGATTTCCTCTCTACCTCATATTTTCATCTGCCATGCTGTTGTTTCCCTTTACCCCGGGCTAAAGCTGCAGCCCTCTGCCGTACCTGATGTGAATTTCTTATTCCACCAAAAGCCTTACAAACATTGAATGTTTTCAACCACTATTGAAAAAAAAAAGAAAAAAAGATGTTTACTGAAATGGGCTGCATTGAGAAGCGTAACACAGCACAGACCATACGGTGCTTTTCCCAGCACTGAGGCCGTAGCACACTGAGATGTGAAGCATCCATTTTACTGATGGGGGATTTTATAATACACGCTGACCTTCATATCATCGGAGGGCCGCATGGCTGGAGTAATGGATTAGAGTGGGATATGTCACTCTGCCCTTCAGTTCGGTTGTGTCGCACTATCACTCACACTTTGCTTTCTTGCACTGATGCACATCGCTTAAAACATGCTGTTGAATTGTGCGTTTAAAAATGTGATTTACAATGCTAATACATTTTTGGTGCAACCTAAACTAAATTGTTATCAGACTTATAATGTTCAAACATATCCCTTGACTGCTTCAAAGGAGTATATCGCACTCACATTAAAGTTTTGTCATCATTTACATACTCTCATCTTCTTCTAATACTGTTTTATTTTGTTTAAAAAAAAAAAGAAATAGTTCAATGTGGGACTTTTCACTCATGCAATTGAGTTGTGCATTTAAAAAAAATATGATGTACAAAATGTCAACAGTTTCTTATAAAAGATTTCAATAGCTTTGATGATATCTTAAAATATGCTACTTTCGTCCTTAAAAAGAAAGATTTTAATGAAAAGCCGTCGTCGCTGGAAAATTCCAAATATGAAAGCAGATCTTTTTAGCCAGTATTCCTATATAGTTTAGAGACTGAAAATGCATGTTTAAGATGACATTTTAATTGTAGCAATGACATCTAGGACAATCTGAAAAAGCATTTTATGTTCATTCCTCATTTTCCCAACTGTAAGGCCGCATAAGGACATGTAAAAATACAAAAAGGGCCCATTTGAACTGTAAAACCCAACGATGCACATCAAGCTGCTGTTCCGAGGCTACGTCTGCACAATTTGCAACTCTAATTAAAATAATTTCAAAATGTATTTCCCAGTTGGGAGAATGGACAATGCTATTACTGGAACATTACCTCTCAGGATACATTTTCCTCCTACGGACACACTCTTGGAGTTGTGTTCTGAGACGTTCAAATACAAAACATGCATGGTTACATCATGAAACGCTCAAAATCCACCTACTCAAGAACACACACCCATCCACCTCCTCACTTCAGCAGGGATTCGCCCAGGGCCAAGCATCTACTAAGAGGCGTAATCAGTTAAGTTAGTGCGCCGTTGTGAACGCTGCAGCACATCTGACTTGACAGCGCTCGCGACCGGTCATAAATCAAACCGTTCTTTAGCCCAAAGCTCAAGTGGCTCTGGTGAAGATTCTGCATGTGTACATCAACCTGCATTAGAGGTGAAGCGCTCAGAGTGCGATACCCCAGAGAACCTCTGCTGGAACTTCTCGTCGTGTTTCGGGAGTTAAAAGCTACCGCTTCTCGATGCCTTGAGCCTGGTGCCACATCCAGACACACAAGCCTCGAGCACTGCTGTGATATACAGGGATTGAGACTGACAAATCCAACAGTTCACAAGATGTTTTGCAGCCTTAGCGACTATTAATATTCTACATGACTTAAAGGGATAATTCACCCCAAAATTTGAATTCTGTCATTAATTACTCACCCTAATGTCGTTACAAACCCGTAGGTCTTTCGTTCGTCTTCAGACCACAAATGCAGATATTTGTGATGAAATATGAGAGCTTTCTGTCCCTCCGTATATAGACAGTCAAGCAACTACCAATTTGATGCTTTAAAAAGTTCATAAAGAGATCGTAAAACTAATCCATTATCTGAAGAGACAAGTAACACGAGAATGAACCTCATTGGTTCTTACAGACGCTCAAACGTGCTGCGTAACATGAGAATGTTTATGATGAATGTTTGTTCATCATATAAAGTGATCAAGTCTTGTCAGAAAATTTGGACTATGGATTCATATGGATTAGTTTTATGATCTCTTTATGAACTTTTTGAAGTGTCAAAGTGCTAGCTGCATAGTTCAGATTTGATCAAAAAGATCTTACTTTGTGTTCTAGAGATTAATGAAAATCTTACGTGTTTGGAACGACATAAGGGTGAGTAATTAATGTCAGAATTTTCATTTTTGGGTGAACTATCCCTTTAAGACAGCATTGGTTTTGGTTTAGTGTTTTTGCAATGCATTTGTAGTTGATGTTTGCATAACACCATATATAGCCACTGCTCATACAGCAACGCTATTTCTTTGGTGCAACCTAAACTTTAATGCATGTACAGTGTTTATGCTATTACTTTACATATTTAATGTTCAAATGTATTCTTCTCCTGACGCCTGCTTTAAAGGAATATTTCAGCCAAAAATAAAAGTCCTTATCATTATTTATGTACTCTCATTTTCAGGTCTTTATTCCATCATTTCAGAGCTCTGATATAGATTATAAGTAAAAAGTTCCTTAAATTAGGGTATTTTCTTTACATAAAGCTTTCGTATGACTTGAAATTCAGAGCACAAATTGTTGTGTTGCTTTTTTGTCTTCTTGGAGCTTGGCAAAAAAAAAAAAAAAAAACACCTCGCTGTTGTTCATGAAGATGTTTAACAGCCTTAGCTGTTATTATTCTACATAACTTACAATGGCATTACAATTGGTTTAGTGTTTTTTTGCAATGCATATCTCTGGTTTATTAGTGCTGTTTGCATAAGGGAATACGGTTATTACTCATACATCAAAAAAAAAAAAAAAAAAGAAAAATCTCCTTGCTGCAAGCTAAACTTTGGTGCTCATCCTACTCTAAATATGCATCAGACTTATAATGTTTAAATGTATATTTTGACTCTTTTAAAGGAATATTTCAGCCCAAAAATGTAAGTTTTGTCATCATTTACATACTCTCGTGTATAAGTTTCTGAGCTCTGATGTAGATTATAAGTAAAAAATATATCTCACACAAAGCAATTGAATGCACAACTTATACGAACTACTGTTAAAGGGTTAGTTCACCCAAAAATGAAAATTAAGTCATTAATTACTCACTCCCATGCTGTTCCAACCCCGTAAGACCTTCGTTCGTCTTCGGAACACAAATAAAGATATTTTTGATTGAATCTGTGATGAGAGCTGGATCACTCTTCCATTGGCTTCCTAAGGGACTGCCTCTTGACAGCCCATAAAGTCATTAAAGAAAAGGTTTAAATATTCCATGTGCCTACAGCGGCTCAATTATAAGTTTATCAAGCGACGAGACTACTTTTTGTGCGAAAAAAACATAAATAACGACTTAATTCCACTATTCCATTACTTCCTTATGGGCGCATGCGCGAGAACTGAGACGAGGACGTTCTCATTCGTCTACTTCTTGTTACCGGCTGCTCACCGCTTAGGAGTTTTACCGCCACCTACCGTATAAAATGATGATCCATATATAAGGCGCTCCGGATTATAAGGAACACTGTCGCGCGCATCTTCCTCTGCTTGTAAACAGAAAGTTTTGCGCTTCCAGCTATATCAGCACATCATCTTATACGGTAGGGGGCGGTAAAACTCCTAAGCGGTGAGCAGCCGGTAACAAGAAGTAGACGAATGAGAACGTCCTCGTCTCAGTTCTCGCGCATGCGCCCATAAGGAAGTAATGGAATAGTGGAATAAAGTCGTTATTTATGTTTTTTTCGCACAAAAAGTAGTCTCGTCGCTTGATAAACTTATAATTGAGCCGTTGTAGGCACATGGAATATTTAAACCTTTTCTTTAATGACTTTATGGGCGGTCAAGAGCCAGTCCCTTAGGAAGCCAATGGAAGAGTGATCTAGCTCTCAGATTCAATCAAAAATAGCTTCATTTGTGTTCCGAAGATGAACGAAGGTCTTACGGGGTTGGTACAGCATGGGGGTGAGTAATTAATGACTTAATTTTCATTTTTGGGTGAACTAACCCTTTAAGATGCCTTTTTTATTGTTCTTTTGGAGCTTGGCAAAAAACACCTTCCACTTTCATTATATGGAAAAGATATGTTCGGATATTCTTCGTAACGTCATATTTTGTGTTCCATAGAAGAAAGACAGACATTCAGGTTTGGAACAACTTGAGGGTGAGTAAAAGAGACACAATTTTTATTTTTGGGTGAACTATCCCTTTAACTAGGAGTCAGTCATGTGAGTCATGTCAACTTTTTGACAAATGACCACTAAACATCTGGAATTCCAAATTCCCCCTATACCTGAACTGAAATACTACCTGCAGTCATGCATATCAGTGTCAGATGTGTCCGCTGGCGTAAAATGATGGGAAAGGAAGGGCAGGTGTTCGGAGAAAAAGAGACAGAGAGAGAGAGAGAGAGAGAGAGAGAGAGAGGTGGTAGCAGTGGGGATTTGGATTGGAGAAATCCAATTTTTCCCTGATGAATTCATAATTTTCTGGAGAATAAATTATTCATACATTGTGATTGAAACAATTACATCCAAATCGGAGGCAGCAGGAGCAGAATTACACTGTCAGAAATGGGATTGAGGGATGGGGGAGACGCGGAGGATTTGTTATGTAAGAAATTACATAAGATGACATCAGAAGAGGACATGGCTGAAAGCAGAGAAATGTCTGAAAGAAGGTGTAGGTGAGCACAGATACAGAAAGTCTCGGTTAGTCTTCACTGCAACAGAACACAGCAGTGTCCTTTCTTCCAGAAGTATTCGTTTTCTCTGAAGAGTTGTCAAAACATTCTTCAGTGAAGAGTGCTAAACCTTAAACCAAACCAAAACCAGCTCCTATTCGAGCCACGATATTCAGGGGGAAAAAGTGCTTTAAAACGTATTCAATCCAAAATGTGAAAAATTCACATTATAGCCTTACAGCTATGAAAACCTTTTTCACATTATTCAAATCTTGAATTTGTAGTTTTCATAAGCTGTAAGCCACAATCATCAAAATGTTAACAATTAAAGAATTAGTTCACTTTTGAAAAAACTTTTGCTGATAAATTACTCACCCCCATGTCATCCAAGATGTCCATGTCTTTCTTTCCTCAGTCGATAAGAAATTTAGGTTTTTGATGAAAACATTCCAGGATTTTTCTCCATATAATGGACTTCAATGGGAACCGGATGGTTCAAGGTCCAAAAGACAGTTAATAACAGTTTCAGATGCAGCTTCAAATGTCTTTAAACGACACCAGACGATGAACAAGGGTCTTATCATGCGAAATGACCGGTTATTTTAAAACTTATTCCAAAAATTTAACTTTTCTAAGGACAAATGCTAGCCTTTCTCCATTCTGTGAGGCGCGTTTGCAACGTCACGTATTACGTAATTACGTTCAAAAGGTCACGGGCGACGTAGCCAGAAGTACAGAGTCAGAGTGTTTACAAGTTGAACGCATAGGTTGAACGTGCAAAGTAGCTCAAACATCGTTTACAAAAAAAGGAATTAAAAGGAAAAACAACGATGTCGGACGATTTTGATTCTGTACTTCCGGCTACGTCGCCCGTGACCTTTTGAACGTAATTACGTATTACGTGACGTTGCAAACGCGCCTCACAATATATTACAAGGCTAGCATTTGTCCTTAGAAAAGTTACATTTTTGGAATAAGCTTTGAAATAACCAATCGTTTCGCATGATAAGACCCTTATTCATCGTCTGGTGTCGTTTAAAGACATTTGAAGCTGCATCTGAAACTGTTATTAACACTATCTTTTGGCCCTTGAACCATCCGGTTCCCATTGAAGTCCATTATATGGAGAAAAATCTAATCGAAAATTTCTTTTCGACTGAGGAAAGAAAGACATGGACATCTTGGATGACATTCGGGTGAGTAAATTATCAGCAAAAGTTTTTTCAAAAGTGAACTACTCCTTTAAAGGCTTGAAATATCTCACTTTTTATGTACACTCTTAGAAGAAATGATTCTATTTAGAACCAGAAATGGTTCCATCCCCCACTTTATATATGGAACTCCAAAATGGTTCTATATAGAACCATTTTTTTGGTAAAAGGTTCTATTAGCCAAGTATGGAACCCCAGGGTTCTATATAGAACCCAGAGGAACCCTTTTTTAAGAGTGTATAGAACCTTTTAGGGGTTCCAAATACGTAGCACTGATAGAACCTTTTAAGGTTCTATATAGAACCTTTTCTTCTAAGAGTGAATGAGTCTATAATTACACACTCACCTAAAGGCTTATTAGGAACACCTGTTCAATTTCTCATTAATGCAATTATCAAATCAACCAATCACATGGCAGTTGCTTCAGTGCATTTAGGGGTGTGGTCCTGGTCAAGACAATCTCCTGAACTCCAAACTGAATGTCAGAATGGGAAAGAAAGATGATTTAAGCAATTTTGAGCGTGGCATGGTTGTTGGTGTCTGAGTATTTCACAATCTGCTCAATTACTGGGATTTTCACACACAACCATTTCTAGGGTTTACAAAGAATGGTGTGAAAAGGGAAAAACATCCGATATGCGGCAGTCCTGTGGGCGAAAATGCCTTGTTGATGCGAGAGGTCAGAGGAGAATGGGCCGACTGATTCAAGCTGATAGAAGAGCAACTTTGACTGAAATAACCACTCGTTACAACCGAGGTATGCAGCAAAGCATTTGTGAAGCCACAACACACACAACCTTGATTGAACCAAATTGGTTTCTTGAACATGACAATGAGTTGACTGTACTAAAATGACCAGATCTCAACCCAATAGAGCATCTTTGGGATGTGGTGGAACGGGATGTGCATCCCACAAATCTCCATCAACTGCAAGATGCTATCCTATCAATATGGGCCAACATTTCTAAAGAATGCTTTCAGGACCTTGTTGAATCAATGCCACGGCAGTTCTGAAGGCGAAAGGGGGTCAAACACAGTATTAGTATGGTGTTCCTAATAATCCTTTATTAGTTTCACCTTTTAAGTCGAATTACTGAAAAAAAGTATAATTGAACTGAATTGGTCTTTTGGAATGCGCACACTGCACGAATATACAGTTTCCAGCTGTTTTGCACACACTAACCATAATCCTACCATCTCTTCATTTCTTTGTTTTAAAGCTCAGACTTAATATTGATCTTTTCCCGGGTCCTCCTGATAAGGAGAGGACGAGCACACGAAGCTTTGTGCAGTGCTGCTTATATTCATCAAGCAGTAAAAACACCCCATTCACACACCCTAAACAAGGTGTGTGTGGATGAGAGTCCAATATAAAGGACCTTTAGATACCATAGTAAAAATGTACACGTTTTGGGTGGGTCGCTGATTGCTTTGTATTCTCATCGTGTTCTAGTGCTTCCCTATATCCTCACTGGCTGGTGTAGTGTCTGAGATCTCCACATGCAGAGAACGACTTTGCTGTTGCTTTCCGCTAGTTATCTTCTGAGCTCCGCGGTAGCCGAGACGGGAGACTTGGCTTTGATTCCTTGTTTGTCTACAGCGTACCTGGCGTACTTCACCACCGTTCCTATGAGCTTCCTATGCTAATATCCATGTGGACAGAAGGCTCTGGTTTTTCCTCGATTGTCTAAAGGGTGTCTAGCTGTCGGTTCACCATCTGTTACAACACAAGACTCAGATTCCTTTGCTGATCTGTATGGGAAGAGGTGACTCAGCCTAGCAAAGAAACCAGTAGTTTGCTGAATCTCTGTGATCAGTGCTAGCTGCAACCAAAACCTTTGTGAAACAAAAATAGATTCAAAGTGATTTTTACAGTGTATGTAAAATTAAAACAAATATTTTAGGAGTGTGTTCTCCTTCAGCCCTTCTACTTCATGAAATGTACTATTAATTTAAGCAAGTCCTGCACTGTCATTATCCCAAACGGAAGGCTAGTATCTACCACAACATCCTTGTGTGCCTTACAGCTGTTTACCAATCAAACCTGCTTTGAGTTTTGAATTTATGAATTATTATGCATAAGATGGGAATTACTTCTTTCCTTCTTTTGCACCTCACTTTTGAATCGCTAAATAAGCGGCAGAAGTCAGATTTCGTTTATCACACTCTCGTGATAAGCTGACTGACAAGCTAATGGCAGAAGATTTGGTTTCAAAGCGAAATGTGAAAAGCTCCTTTTTGGCAATATTTTGGAGTTAAACCCAATGCTAATAGGGAACCCGCAAAGGATTAGTAGTGTTACCATCAAATTCCCGCTAATTTGACGGAAAAAAAAAAGAGTAAAATGCCCACTGGCATTCATCACGGAATGTGTTATCATGTTTTATAGGGACAAGACATGATGATTTGTATAAATAAATATATTCCCCTTACCCAGTGTTGTGCCTGAACACATTCAATGAAATTAAGTTTTTTTCCATATAATGGACTTCAATGGGAACCAAATGGTTCAAGGTCCAAATGAGAGTTTCAGTGCAGCTTCATAGGGCTTTAAACGACACCAGACGATGAATAAGGGTCTTATCTAGGACCCTTCGAGTCATTTTGAGTTTGAACAGGAGAGTCACGAACGTGCATCACAAAACAGAGCAAGGCGAGCATTTGTGCTTATAAAACTTAAACTTTTTAATTTATTTTTAAAACGACTGATCGTTTCGCTTGATAAGACCCTTATTCATCGTCTGGTATCATTTAAAGCCCTTTGAAGCTGCACAGAAACTCTCATTTGGACCTTGAACTGTTTGGTCCCCATTGAAGTCCATTATATGGAGAAAATCCCGGAATGTTTTCATCAAAAACCTTAATTTCTTTTCGACTGAAGAAAGAAAGACATGGACAACTTGGATGACATGGGGGTGAGTAAATTATCAGCAAATGTTTTTTTTTTTTTTTAAGTGAACTACTCCTTTAATATGTTGCGAATAAAACACAAGACTGTCGCACCACAGCCGCCGTCGACAAAGCAGCGAGCGAGGAGGCGTCGTATGATCATGTAAATGGTTATAACGAGGTCAGTGAGGATGGGAAAAATCTTACATTACTGTGAAAACTTTGCCCGTCGATAAAATAATTGTTGTCTGTGGCTGTATATGGGCTGTGGCAATAATAATAATAATAATAATAATAACCTTGCAACATATGGAAAACAAGTAAAGTATATGAACTGAACTAGTTCATTTTAAAATGTGTGAACTAAACTTTGAACTAGTTCATGTAGAAAGTAAACTTTCCCAACACTGCCCATCACACAAAACTTTTAGCATTTTTGCATAAAAAAAAAAAAAAAAAAACATCACTTGGTATGATTTATAAGCTGGGGACATTTTTTTTTCTGGTCCACGTGAGGAAAACAGCTTATAACTCATATAAAGTCTTTATTTTTATGTAAAAATGCAAAAAGTTTTCTTTTTCCCACAAGGATTTTGGATATATTGCCATCTTTGGGTTTAGTATTGGATATTGCCATCTTTGGGTTTAAAGATATTGCCATCGTTGGATATTGCAAACCAAGACATTGAGACTTCCTGACCAAGAAATGTGACCTCCAACTTCACTATACACAGATTATCCAAATGAACCTGTCTTTCCTCATTTAAATAGTGTACATATGCAGGTGTATTTATACAACCTTGCCATAGGAGATTTAAATAATTGCATTGCCCAACATTTCTCCTCTTCATCATATTAATTAGATTACTGCAGTATTCTCATTTTCCCCAGACCTCCCCCTCACACACTTGTGTTTTTCAAGCTCTCACTGTTTACATCTCACTCTTAAATATTTCAACCCAAATGCCACAAAATCCTGAATCATACATGAAGCTTTGGAGCGGACCGCTATGAAATATTACACGTCCCTGAATCCCTCGGGCTCACATCTGACATCTCTCCATCTCTAATTGACTGCCTTCAGTCCAACTGATATTAACAGCGAAGACAAATCACACGTAATTACTTGTTTTTCCAGTGTCAAAAGGTGCCGAATATGCAACTTTGCTCCAATTTCCACCACCGCTGCGGTGTGTGTTTTATGCTTTGAAGATTTATACTAAGCGGAAAACTTGAAATGGGTTTTTGGAGCGGGATTATGGGTCCATTATAAAGGGTTAACCGTGGCGTAAAGTACGACGACAGTTTGATTACTTGGAATCTGGCTTTGATCGAGCGTCTGCATTGCTGGGGAGTAAACACACACGCTCGTTTATCAGACGAAGGAAGAAAACACCGGTGGTATTGTACTGTAGGTCGCACATATCATCGCTATCGCCATTGCACGCTTTGATTAGCACTTAATGATGAGCAAAGATTACACAGACCGTTTAGCAGATATCTAACGGATGATTTCTGAATGACTGTCTGTCGAGTGGCTTTAATAAGACTGCGGGATATATTAGCGATACGCAGACGAGTGTGCACATAAAATATAACCGTGCCCTTAACAAGCTCAAGACTTGATGGGAAAAGAGCGTCAGAATAATCGATGACTCTTTTCCTCTGTGAAAACAAATTACCCTGCGCTGTTTCTTTGGCTGATTAAACACTATCCCGAATGTCATCTTTCTTCTTTCGTTCCCTCTCCAGTGGCCATAAATAGCGTTTATAAGAGATCTCTCCCGTCCGTCGCAGGAAACGAGAGGCCGGCGTGTGTTTCCAGGTGCTCTATCCCTCATAAAAGCCACGGCAAACGCTCAAAACCTCGACCGCTAACCTGCGGGCAGCACTCAGTGTCATTCAGACCTGACCTTTGAGGGTGAACAACAAGCTAGAGAGCATGTCACATCTTTAATCATATCTTAAATGAATTTCAGCTTGGGATTTATGTGGCAGAGGCTTTATAGGGTTTTAAATTCACTTTAAGAGGACACATCTGAATTTGTAAAAGCGGGATTTGTCAAGGGCTTTACAAACTCGTAAAGAAAGCTTAAAAATGCTGTAAATGTAGACGTTAACCAACCCAGCGCTTTAAAAGAATTGAAATGAAATTGAATGTCTCGACCAGTTCATTGAGGTTTAATGGGATTCTTGAGATTGGATAAAAAGACAACAGAATAAAGTAAGTCCAAAGAGGAAAAGAGTCCAAACTCTGGCATGGCGCACAATTGTAGTTGCAACGCATTCTCATCCTAGGGCGTCATGTGGTGACGCTTTTGAAAATGCGTCTAAATCCGGCACACATAGCGTCAATAAAGTGTTGTGCAAGTTACTTCCAAACTGTAATACATTAGGTATTACTTGTTACTGTTATTTAAAAGTAATTCATTACCTTACAATATTACTGTTTTAGAATTGTAATGCGTTACATTACTCATGTATTACTTTTGAGTTACTTTCACCAAAATAACTAAGTAGAACTTAACTTTTGGACTGTAACGATATGCAATATGAAACCGAAATCGCGATTCGCCACACGACTCAGATCCACGAACCTACAGAATCGCGACACACCTCTTCCAACTCCAGCGTTATTCTCCTTACCGTCCAGATCCAATGCTGCCTTATCTTTAAATTAGGCTATTAGTATTATTTGAAGTTAACATTATAAAATACGTAGAAAACTAGTTGAGGATAAATTATTTAAAATTGGGGAAGTCCAGCATTATGGACATGACATTTGCAGTCAAAACTTGAAATAAAAATTCTCAGAAAATTCATGTATTGAAACATATATAGGCTACTTCCTTAAAGGACTCCAGACATTAGACAAATATCAGTCTATGTTTTATTTTTAATATTTGGGAAAAGACACACATTCATGCGTGACAAAAAAAATAGGAGGCAAAATATATTTTTTGTAATTCTGTTAATTACACTGCGCAAATCGGATGAGGAAGGGTTGGCTCTCCAGTCTCCATAGAACTTAAAATATTCATTTTATTTTAGTTTTCGTGTTCGCATTTATGAGGAAAAAACAATGTTACAGACGCGACCGCTCTGAACTGGCACTAAAAGACTGCTTTAAAACTTTCACATAGTCTGTTGCCTTTAAGAAGTAAAAGCAGACAATACACTGTAATACAACTGTAATACAAGCCTCACTGAACATGTAACGAGTAAAATATTACTGAAAATTGATTAGTAATGCCTTACACTACTGCGTTACAGCAAAAAGTAATATGTTACTGTAATGTATTACTTTTGTAATGCGTTACTCCCAACACTGGTCAATACAACACGCTTCGGTTATGGGTAGGTGTAGGTCTGGGGTAGGGTTAGGGTTAGACCACTAGGAGGCGCCTTCTGGCCCATATATATCTGCGTCTCATATTGACGCTATGTGCCTTGTCAAAAGTTTTTTTTAAAGTGAACTACTCCTTTAAAATGGCCTCATGGCGGAACCTTTCAGGTTCTATGTAGAAATATTTCTTCTAAGAGTTCTGTAAAAATAATACACAAACAACAATGTCCTACACATAATCAAGCCTGGCTGGCATCCCAAAAATATATAACCCAAAGACATTTTCATCAAAGTGAACTGAATTAATCTTACTGGACTTAATATAAAATGCATAAATTCTCATAAAAAGGAAGAATAATGAATAAGTACTGTATGTAAGTCATTACTGGAACAAGGACTATACAAGCCACCCACATCTCCACATTCATATTTACATGATATTTACTGATGGATTACATTAATTCTCCGATTATAAAAAGTCACACAGTGGTCCAGGTTTCATTTCCATACGCATTAACTGCTGAGTCACATCTGACTAAATTACAGAATTTAAAAAGCACTTCCACACTTTCCAGGTCTATAACCAGTCTAATAACGCTCTTAAACAGCGAATGCATTAACCCAGTCATGGCCCAGAAAGGCAAAGAGGCAGAAAAAGCATCACATCTGGAGCCAGCCACAGAAAAGAAAGGCTGAAGATGTTATTTGCGTAATATGAGCCGCCTGTTTGCCCTTGCCACGGGTCTGCTTCATATGGGACGGGAAATAATCTAACAGGCCGAAATCACACACAAAGCCGTCCAAATGAAGGAGGAGGTGAAATTGATTGTGTGCTCGGGGCATCTCCCTCTGGATGCCTGAGTTGCAGCTCAGGAACACACTGATTTCATGATAATAACAGTGGTGTGTCAAGTTTCACGAGGAAATTCAATTCTTTCTGGGTTATTTCCCATTCAAAAACACTGTTGTATTACATATACAATGGCAAAGTCAAGGTAATACTATGGTATTATAGTGGCGTGAGTAGCAGTAATCTATAAGTGTCATGAAGGTTCACTGGGAGGTAAAGGTTGACAGGGAAATATCCGGTAACATTTTACTTGAAGGGGTGTGCATAAGACTGACACGACACCTTCATAACCATGACATGACATCTTGAATATGAAATAGAGGTTAAAGGGATACTCCACTTTTTTTGGAAATAGGCTAATTTTACCACTCCCCCAGAGTTAAACAGTTGAGTTTTACCGTTTTTCGAATCCATTCAGACGATTTTTTGATATGTAGAAGAATATCAGTAACCAGACAGTTTCTGGTCTCATTGACTTCCATACTATATTTTTTTTCCTACTATGGTAATCAATGAGACCAGAAACTGTCTGGTTACTGATATTCTTCTAAATATCAGAAAATCGTCTGATTGGATTCGAAAAACGGTAAAACTCAACTGTTTAACTCTGGGGGAGTGGTAAAATTAGCCTATTTCAGAAAAAAGGGGAGTATCCCTTTAAGTGTATAAAACCAATAACGCTGCTACCGTATTTTTAACGGTAAAGTTCTGGCAACCACAGTTGCCGTTTTTTTATCATAAAAATTACGTTTTTATTTTTTACAGCGTAGTTTTGTCAGTGAAAACATATTTTAATGATAATTTCGCTGTGTTATGAGAGTGTTTTGAATCAGGCTTTCTTACACTGTAGAAAACAGCTAACCATATGGGCATTTGGGCACATGGCCAAGGGCACCACCTCATCCAGGGGGTCACCATGCATGACCGAATGAATGTTTGCAAACTGTGAGACATGCGGCCAAAGGCACCACGGCTCGTTCACACAGTGGGCTTGGAGAATAAGGGCCTGCAACACCATGCACTGTGTTTGAGTCCGCTAAAACGACATGAGCCTGTGTGTGTGTGAGTGGTGGTCACTCCAATGGGACTGTCGCTTTAGTATGTTTAGGCTTCTATAAATGGCTTTAAAAAAAAATGTTAAATGACAGCTTGCTATTTAGTTTTTTAATAAATCTTGAGCATGAACATATTTAACAGCGCTTATATGTAATTTGATATGGACAACAGATGGTAAAGCATTTTTGGCCAACATATGTAGGAAAATGGCTAATAATATAATGGCTAATTAATATATATGCAATTTATTCATTTTCTCCTAGAATGATCATTTTTATCAAGCTTGTATATTTAAGTTCAGTGATTTCACTTAAATTGCAATGATAATTACCTATTAATTGTCATTTAAGTGAAATTACTGAACTTAAATATACAAGTTTGATAAAAATCATCATTAAAGAGGAAAATTTCAAATGGCATTTAGAGGCTTTTGCATCTGAACTCTTCATTTAGACACTTTTATTCGAGGTGATTTACAAATGAGAAAAACAACAAACAGTTTATCCATTTCAAACAGAGATGATAAAATAGCAAAACTGTTAACAGACAAAATAGTCTAATATATAGGGGATTTTGTCAAGTACTGTTCGTTTACTCACACAAACCGCTCGTTTCGTGTCTTAGGCCATCAATGTGTGCTTACATTTGCGAGTCATTAAATCATGTTTAATTTGGACTTCTCTGTGCATGCTCTTTGAGGTGGTGACCATAGACCTGCATTATATGACTGACAGACAAGAACGGTTTGACCTAAAAATATCAAAAATACTGTGGAAACAAAGACACCTACATCTTGGATGCCCTTGAGGTAAGATAAAACATATAAAAAATTAATTTCAAAGTGAACTATCCCTTTAATGACAAACATTATAAATACATTCACTGTCACTTTGATAATTAAAAGCTTCATTGCTCAATACAAATATCACTCATACACACACACATATATATACATATATATATATATATGTAAATCTTTTGAAGGGTAGTGAACATGCTATGAAATATACAATGAAGAATATGCATCTAATAATAACCACCATATGCATTCAACATATGGATAAGTGTAAAACAGATTAGCTTGTAGCATCACGTACAAACACACGTTCCTATACGTTGAGAGTAAATGTGAGAAAAACCGAACTACTAAGCAGTTTATTAGTTTATTGCAACTAATAAGCAATTTATTTCGAAAATACCTTTTATTCAATCGCAAAAAGTAGGATTTTATGCCATGAAAACATAGCCATTGTGCTCAGATTAACAGCATTTCAATAATTCTCACTCAAACACGGACGAGGATGAGCTACAAAACGATCAATGTCTAGAATACACAGCACCGAAAAAACAATCAACCACAGCACTTAACCTGGGGGAGTTGTTAATAAATGACAGTCGATGGCGAGATAGAAAAAAGGCTGAAAAATTCATCAAAACCAGCAGCGGCAGGAGAATCCCACAGGCGCTGGTTCTACACCGTGTTAAAGCCGTTTCTATCAGAGGTGAGGGATGGGACGTCTTCAGTGAGGATCAGCTTTGCCAGAAGCTCTCTTAGGACCATCTAGTTCGCTCTATCACGCAGTTCTCCCTCGGAGCCACAATTGATTACGGGGCCTTAGCTACAGACAGCTTATTGTGCATTGTTCTCCATCACTCTCAACACGATAGTTCTGGGTAACGTAGACGCTTGATGTTTTTCTTCATGGTTATTGGTTATTTTGAGGGATGGATGTTTACACTTGGTTACTTCATGTGTTTTTCACTGATCGGATAACCATGGGAATGACTTCCCTCAAAAGTTATTTTGGAAGCTGTTTTTTTTTTTTTTTTTTTTTTAAAGAAGTCTCTCATGCTCAGCAGGATTCATTTATATGTAAATGCATTATCAGTGTAATAAAATGTAATTAAACCCTGTGATTAAAGCTGAATTTTCACACAATCCTTCAGAAATCATTCAAACATTCTGATTTGCTGCTCAAGAAACAGTTGTGCTGCTTCACGTTTTTTGTTTTTTTTTCAGGATACTTTGATGAATAGAAAGTTCAATAGAACTGCATGCATTTATTTGAAATGGAAATCTTTAGGTTTGGTTTTAGTTTAGGGTTAGTTGCATGCACTCTCAGAAAAAAAGGTACAAAAGCTGTCACTGGGGCTGTACCTTTTCAAAAGGTACACTTTTGTACCCAAAGGCTGCATATTGGTACCTTAGTGGTACATGTTAGCACCTAAAATGTACATATTAGCACCTAAAATGGACATATTACCACCTAAAATGTACATATTAGCACCTAAAATTTACATATTACCACCTAAAATGGACATATTAGCACCTAAAATGGACATATTAGCACCTAAAATAGACATACTACCACCTAAAAAAGGACATATTAACACCTAAAATGTACATATTAGTACCTAAAATGTACATATTACCACCTAAAATGGACATATTAGCTCATGAAATTGACATATGCTGAAAATGGACATATTAGCACCTAAAATGTACATATCAACACTTAAAATGTACATATTAGCACCCAAAACGTACATATTAACACCTAAAATGTACTTATTAGCTCATGAAATGGACAAAAGTTTACCTTTTGAAAAGGTACAGCCCCATTGACAACTTTTGTACCTTTTTTTCTGAGAGTGTGCAATTATGCATAATTTGTAGTTACAGTAATTACATGTAACGTGTGCAACAAGGTCACTGTAAAATAAAGCTATCCATAAATGTCTTTGCTGAATCATTGCTGAATAAAAGCATCAATGTTTAAAAAAAATATATTTTAAACGGTAGAGTAAATTTGAGACAGATAACAATCTGTTCCCCTCAGAATGCAAGTGACCAAGAGCAAATACCTTTTATTTTTTGTTTGCCTTTGTAAATGGATTTCCATGTAAATGGTGTATTCCTTGGCCCACGTCCACCTACTAGCATTTACAGCTATGTAAGCAGATTGATAGCCGGGTGTGGGGTTTATTTATCATTGTGCAGGGGTCCTACAGTGCTTTTGATTAATGTGTCCTCCATACTATCAATCTCAGGGATTGATCCCTCAAACAGATGCACCACGGGCACTGGTTTCCAATCACTTGTGATTTTCAAGACGCTGTTTATGAATCTGTGAATGTAGAATAACAGCACTGCAGAACACTGACAGTGTAATTATAAAGACACGAGTTCCTGCAGAACTTGAAACCAGCCTTAAAATCTCGTTACGGACGGAGAAAAATGGGTTGAGAAGACGCCTCTTGTCATAATTAGCGCTGACAGCTCACGAGCAGATACGGAAGACAAATGTCACACTCAAGACGTCATTCTATGTTATTTGATGGACAGGATGTCATTTACTTACACTTCCAACTGTTCCAAATGAACTCTTACAGTATGAAAGCTAATGGATGGTTCTGAATAAAATAAAAGTATTATTTGCTGAGGTTCAACATGATGCCAGAGGGTTGCTATGCAGTTGCTAAGGTGACCTAGGTTGCTAGCAGGGGCATCATGCTACTAACTATTGTGAGAGGCAATCAGCGTCACTTGATGGCTTATATATAGAAATGTAAAAATAAAACCGCTTGACTTTGGCCATTAACTAATCACCTAGCAACCAAAAATGCCGTAGATTCAAGCAAGCACGTGACCCCTCACCATATATACAATATACAGTATGCATAATGTAACAGGAGTATTAACAAGGGCATATCACATGAGTGCTGTTTTTGTCCAGAATAGCACAAGTGCAAATGTGATAGTGATTTTATAAAACTAAAAAAAATATTTAAAACAAATATTTGTTACATTTTAGACACAATATTGTCTGCTTTTGCTAAATTTTGCCAACGCAAATATTACCTATAAAGCAACAGGAGAACTGTTGTGAATCTTCGCCAATGACTCAACAGCCTATAAATAAAGACAGCCTGAATGAATCAATGGATGAATGATTCAATTAATTATTTAGATATGTACTTATTTAGATGGTTTAGTTTCTTATTTAAAGTGTCATTTCATTACAAAACTAAATTATATTTCCATATTGATAAAAACTAGGACTGTGCAAAAAAATGAATTGCGATTAATCGCATCCAAAATAAAAGTCTGTGTTTACATAATATATTTGTAGTGTGCTGTATATAATTATTTTGTATATATAAATACACACACATGCATGTATATATTTAAGAAAATGTGTTATTCATATTCAAAATATTTATATTTATATAATATAGATTATGTATTTATATATGTATACAGAATTTAAGTGCAAATAATTCTTAAATATATACATGCATGCATAGGTATAATACAAAATAATTATATACAGCACACACAAATATATTATGTAAACACAGACTTTTGTTTTGGATGCGATTAATCGCAATTCATTTTTGCACAGCCCTAATAAAAACCCATTAAAGGTATAGGTCACCCCAAAATTAAATTTGATCATCATATTCTCAGCCAAAAAGTTTGTGTAATAAATTCTCTAAAGCAAATTTGTGTAATGTTAACACCTTATTGACTTTAAATGATATTCTGGGGGTAATTCTGCAATTAATGTGCGGTTAATTAGATAAATGAATCGCCAAATGGTGGAATTAATTTGATGATTGTTAACCCCGTTTATACTGTTAAAGATTAGAAAATAACAGCACAATATAATGAATAATTCAAGCAGTTCACAGTAAGTATGCAATAATAATAGTGATGTTGAGCAAGTGACACTAATAAGCATGAGTGGCTGTGCATTACAGCAAATACTATGCTTAAAGTGTGTTTTAAGGTAAATGAACACAACACAGAAGCAAACAGTAA
This sequence comes from Pimephales promelas, assembly GCF_016745375.1. Next base: position 37,428,898 of record NW_024121099.1, read on the forward strand.
AGGGATTATTCCCCTTTTCCATAACTAGACTATTTATGAGGTCTTTGACCTGCAGGTAATGTTCCAGCATTCGCTTAGGTAAAACATTGATTCATTGATGCGACTATGACTTAAGGGGCGCAGAAGCGGCTGTCTGTTGACAGTCAATCAATGATATGCCTCGGTTCTCATAAAGAATCACGCCGCCAGGATATGCACGCCAGCACTTCCTCAGGAAACTCATTATAAAACGTGAAACGTGAAAAGAAAGAAAGCTCTGTGGTGATCTATGCCGAACAGAGAATACATTTTGTTGACTGCTGTGAAAACAAATGATGGGATCCTAAATGGAAGTTTTGCTTAAGATTGGTAACACGCGTCGAGAAAAGTGACTTTTTAACGCTTCAGTCCAGTCATAAAGCTATCTTTTTACTGATTAACATTAATTAGTCAGAATTTGGTGTAAACAGAATGAGAACATGGATCCATCATGCCTTGTTACCACTGTGCAGGCTGGTGGTGGTGGTGTAATGGTGTGGGGGATGTTTTCTTGGCACACTTTAGGCCCCTTAGTGCCAATTGGGCATCGTTTAAATGCCACGGCCTACCTGAGCATTGTTTCTGACCATGTCCATCCCTTTATGGCCACCATGTCCCCATCCTCTGATGGCTACTTCCAGCAGGATAATGCACCATGTCACAAAGCTCCAATCATTTCAAATTGGCTTCTTGAACATGACAATGAGTTCACGGTACTAAAATGACCAGATCTCAACCCAATAGAGCATCTTTGGGATGTGGTGGAACGGGATGTGCATCCCACAAATCTCCATCAACTGCAAGATGCTATCCTATCAATATGGGCCAACATTTCTAAAGAATGCTTTCAGCACCTTGTTCAAACAATGCCACGTAGAATTAAGGCATTTCTGAAAGGGGGTCAAACACAGTATTAGTATGGTGCTCCTTATCAGTGTTGGGAGTAACGCATTACAAAAGTAATACATTACAGTACCATATTACTTTTTGCTGTAACGCAGTAGTGTAAGGCATTACTAATCAATTTTCAGTAATATTTTACTCGTTACATGTTCAGTGAGGCTTGTATTACAGTTGTATTACAGTGTATTGTCTGCTTTTACTTCTTAAAGGCAACAGACTATGTGAAAGTTTTAAAGCAGTCTTTTAGTGCCAGTTCAGAGCGGTCGCGTCTGTAACATTGTTTTTTTCCTCATAAATGCGAACACGAAAACTAAAATAAAATGAATATTTTAAGTTCTATGGAGACTGGAGAGCCAACCCTTCCTCATCCGATTTGCGCAGTGTAATTAACAGAATTACAAAAAATATATTTTGCCTCCTATTTTTTTTGTCACGCATGAATGTGTGTCTTTTCCCAAATATTAAAAATAAAACATAGACTGATATTTGTCTAATGTCTGGAGTCCTTTAAGGAAGTAGCCTATATATGTTTCAATACATGAATTTTCTTATTTCAAGTTTTGACTGCAAATGTCATGTTCATAATGCTGGACTTCCCCAATTTTAAATAATTTATCCTCAACTAGTTTTGTGGTGTAGGTCTACGTATTTAATAATGTTAACTTCAAATAATACTAATAGCCTAATTTAAGGATAAGGCAGCATTGGATATGAAGAGGTGTGTCGCGATTCTGTAGGTTCGTGGATCTGAGTCGTGTGGCGAATCGCGATTTCGGTTTCATATTGCATATCGTTACAGTCCAAAAGTTAAGTTCTACTTAGTTATTTGGTGAAAGTAACTCAAAAGTAATACATGAGTAATGTAACGCATTACAATTCTGGGACAGTAATATTGTAAGGTAATGAATTACTTTTAAATAACAGTAACAAGTAATACCTAATGTATTACAGTTTGGAAGTAACTTGCACAACACTGCTCCTTATAATCCTTTAGGTGAGTGTATATACTGTAGTAGGGTAACACTTTACAATAAGGTTCCATTTGTGAACTAACAAATTAACGAGGAATATATATATATATATATATATATTAATGATGTAAGGTCACAAATCTCAAGGTTATTTTGTCGTTAGTTTTCTTCAGCTGAAGTGCTGAGTTTTTCCACTGAGGAGGTAATGGGGCATTTGCTTGGGAAATGCAAAGACAGTGAAATGGAAAAGCCGGTGAAAAGGCACAAAAATAAATAAGAGCAAAAGTGGACAATGAATGACAAGTGTTGTGTTTTCTCGTGCTATTATGCCCTTATTTACAATCCAGTGAGCATTTCTTTAGTTGAGAGATTAAACTGGAACAAATCAACTCCTCGCATATGCATAAACAGATTCACGTTCACAAAACGTGATTCAATTTGCATCCGGACAATCATTTAAGTTCAACTCTATTACTTAAATAGTCTCATATTATGTTTACTGTTCTCTTATTTTTAGAGAAAAATCCAGATGGAACAACCAATATGTAAATATTGAACACCTGATCACATATATGTGCATGAATTGTTGAATACACATTCTAGTCCAACGAATTTTGAGACAAGAAGTCAATAAAAAGGATATTGATAACACTTGTGCCACAAGCTCAGTCATACGTCAGTATAATCTAAAACGATTCGTTTATTGCTTCATCACCGAATAGCCGATAAAGTTTGGGCTTGACTGCTGAAATGTCTTTTTTGTCTCTCAGTGAGATTCTCTCTGTCTATCTCCCTCCTCCACCGTCTTTAGACACAGTCAGACATTAGTATTCCAGTGTGCGCTCCTCGCAACAGTAGCCGGTGCCAGCCACTTAATTTGTCATTTATTGCTCTACGACAACTGAAGTAATTGAACCTTTTGCCCACGGAACGTCACTGGCAACCTGGTGGCCATTTCTAACAGCCAGCCTCACGGTGGCCACCTTTCAGGGACCTTGGGTGGAAAATGGAGGGCAGGGATCTCATTTATAGAAAAGCCAAGATGGTTAGCAGGAATCCTCACCTCTCACCCTCCTCTGGACTCACCCGAGCCCCTCAGATGCCTAGCGGCGCTGGTAGAAGCAGACAGGGATGGAGGAAGGTTGTGACACTTCAGCTTAAGACAAGGTGATATGTTCCTAATGAAATTCTTAAGCGCTGCATACTGCATTTTATATGGGTTAATCTCGCAATAACCTGCCAGGTCATGGTTTAATGCAAAATCAAATGAATAAGTAGGAAATTAAATAATAAAAAAAGCAATTTTCATGACATTTAAAGGAGTAGTTCACTTTTAAAAAATCTTTTGCTGATAATTTACTCCATCCGAGATGTCCATGTCTTTCGTTCTTCAGTCGAAAAGAAATTAAGGTTTTTGATGAAAACATTCCAGGATTTTTCTCCATATAATGGAGTTCAATGGGAACCAAACGGTTCAAGGTCCAAAAGACAGTTTCATTGCAAACTGCAAACTGTTCAAAGGGCTTTAAACGATTCCAGACGATGAATAAGGGTCTTATCAAGTGAAACCATCGCTCATTTAAAATAAATAAATAAATAGATAAATAAATAAATAAATAACAAAGTTTTAGTTTTATAAGCTCAAATGGTCACCTTTAGTTTTTTAGTTTTTTTTTTAAAGTGAACTACTCCTTTAACAATCATAACAATGAATATTTTACTTATTTTACTTAGTTTTAAATATGATTACAATCACTCAGAAAAAAAAAAAATAATAATAATTGACATATCGGAGCCAATTTTGTTTTTCCTCCGTTTAAGCCCAGGTCCAGAGCACATTTCCTCTGGTATTCCAGCCATATATATTTATTCAGATTAAATGTCAATAATATAATATAATGTAATATAATGTAATATAATGTAATATAATATAATATAATATAATATAATATAATATAATATAATAGATTTGTAATCATAATTGTCTAATACATGAATAAATTATAAGTGTAAAAATACACACACACAAATAAGACATTTACATTTATAATTTATAATATTTAAAAATACATTTTAATTAATATATATTTTACATTATACTGTATATATATATATATATATATATATATATATATATATGTACATATATATGAAGAGTTCAGATGCAAAAGCCTCTAAATGCCATTTTAAATTTTCTTCTAAAATGACCGTTTTTATCAAGCTTGTATATTTAAGTTTAGTAATTTCACTTAAATGACAATTAATAGGTAATCTTCATTGCCATTTAAGTGAAATTACTGAACTTAAATATACAAGCTTGAT
>NW_024121099.1:37438111-37458111 GCF_016745375.1 Pimephales promelas
AAACATTCTTAAATCAAGACTTTCCTTGAAAAGGGCATTTAAAGGAGTAGTTCACTTGAAAAAAAACGTACTCACCCCCATGTCATCCAAGATAACCACGTCTTTCTTTCTTCAGTCGAAAAGAAATTAAGGTTTTTGATGAAAACATTCCAGGATTTTCTCCATATAATGGACTTCAATGGGAACCAAATGGTTCAAGGTCAAAATGAGAGTTTCAGTGCAGCTTCAAAGGGCTTTAAACGACACCAGACGATGAATAAGGGTCTTATCGAGCGAAACGATCGGTCATTTAAAAAATAAATTAAAAAGTTTAAGTTTCATAAGCACAAATGCTCGCCTTGCTCTGTTCTGTGATGCCCGTTCGTGACTCTCCTGTTCGAACTCGTTCATCAAAATGAACAAATCTTTTTTTGAGTCATTACTTGAAGGCTCCTAGATAAGACCCTTATTCATCGTCTGGAGTCGTTTTGAAGCTGCACTGAAACTCCCGTTTGGACCCCATTGAAGTCCATTATATGGAGAAAATCCTGGAATGTTTTCATAAAAAAACTTTAATTTCTTTTCGACTGAAGAAAGAAAGACATGGACATCTTGGATGATATGGGTGTAGTAGTATGTAGTACATAGACAATTTTTTTAAAATCAAAAAATCATATTAACATTATATGTGCACATCAGGAAACATTATAAAACATATTTATATATTTAATCCAGTGACGCCTTTAAGTCATTTTGCTTCCCAGGTGAATGTATTATGATTAAAGAATGAGTAGATATTTTCCTAGGAAAGTAAGACTAAGCAAGAAAAACACTTTTGCTGTGCACAAACATGGTGTTCTGTACCTGAAGTTGACAGAATAAGCATTAAATGCACTTTAAGTAGCTTTGGATAAATGTGTCTGTCAAATGAATAAATGCAAATGTACAAAAAGCATTTCACCTCAAGCTCGAGTCAACAATACGTATCTCATCCCGTCAGAGAGAGACGCAGAGGCCTGACCCTAACACCACAACAACAATCATTCAATGCTCAATTTGAGAAGACAAATGGAAATCCTCTGCAGACATGATCAGGGTTATGTGGATTAAAGGATTTTGATGTGCTCACATCATGTCTGTGGTGATGTGGGTCTTTCCTTTGTCCTTTAGAAGAAAGAACAGAACAAATCAAACAAATATTTGAATCTGTATGACGTAAATATGTTCTGTATGGCTTTTAAGCATTATTTGATTTTATTAATAGAATATCTGATATCTGACTCTTACGTCGGATTTGATGAGCCATTTTAGTCACCTTAAATATAGTAAAATCACTTCGAGAAACTTAAAGGGATAGTTCACTTTGAAATTAATTTTTGGGATTAGACACCCAAGATGTAGGTGTGTTTGTTTCCACAGTAGTTTCAATTTTGATATTTTTAGGTCAAACCGTTCTTGCCCATCAGTCATATAATGGAGGTCTATGGTCACCACCTCAAAGAGCATGCACAGAGAAGTCCAAATTAAACTTAATAACTCGTAAATGTAAGTACACATTGATGGCCTAAGACATGAAACGAGCAGTTTGTGTGAGAAAACAGACATTTTTTATATCGTTTTTACCTCTTGTTACCCTGCGCCCTCAGATCACTTGGACGTGGCTGTGGTTAAAAGAGGTAAAAACGATATAAAAAATGTTCGTTTTTTTTTCTCACATAAACTGCTCGTTTCGTGTCTTAGGCCATCAATGTGTACTTACATTTGCAAGTCATTAAATCATGTTTAATTTGGACTACTCTGTGCATGCTCTTTGAGGTGGTGACCATAGACCTCCATTATATAACGGTTTGACCTAAAAATATCAAAATTGAAACTTCTGCGGAAACAAAGACACCTACATCTTGGATGCCCTTGAGGTAAGATAAAACATACCAAAAATTAATTTCAAAGTGAACTATCCCTTTAATGCTTTAATAATTGCATAACAAAATATATTTAAATGGTAGTGTATGCATACATAGAGATTATTCCAGATTTTATGAATGCGAACGTAAAGAAACAAGAAAGAAAGAAATAAGGACCAGACAGCAGCACAAAGCCGAGCTCTATTTCACATCCGTGCTATCCGGGCCAGGACACGAGGGCTCGGCCCAGGGTGTGACATGTTTACGGCGGGCCGGTGTGTGATGGGTGCTTGTTCGGCGCACTGCCGTTACAGTGCAGAGCTGCTCTAACACTGTCGCCAGCATTGCTCTGCAAACTTCAAGTGCTGATTCACTGGGCCTGACCTTCACAGTGACTGGGCCAAAGTGTCTGTGTCCCATGATTAATGAGAGAGGCCGAGTCCAGACAGAATGAGAGAGAGAGAGAGAGAGAGAGAAAGAGAGAGAGAGAGAGAGAGAGAGAGAGAGAGAGAGAGAGAGAGAGAGAGAGAAAGCAAAACAGAGAGTTATAACTCAACTGCTCTCTCCTGGTGAGGTTTCTAAATTACTAGTACACACAGACAGGTAGTCAATTCTCAAATCAGACCGAGGATCTCAGTAACAGCGCACTGCTTTCATTAGGGTCCAATATCAGCATCGGCCCTTAAATCTTGTCATCATATTATTATTATTTTTTCACCCATATTTGAACTTCTCTCATTTAATGCTGAATATGGAAACACTCAGAACATCACAAACAGGCTCATATGAAATCAAATCAAATGGAGCCTTTTCGGTCTTTTGCACATATTTGTGTGCATAGTTTCCCGGGGGAACACAACGCATTTCGTTTCTCTCCCATCTTTTTCCCCATCACCATTTGAAAAATCTTTCCTATTAAAGGGTCAGGAAATGCTAAACGAGCATTATTGGTATCCTCGAGATGCTGTTATAGGTTTTTTTTTTTTTAAATATATATTTAGAATGTGCTTTTATTTTTGAATTTTCTGTTTTAATTTGAATTAGTAGTTAATTTAGCTCATTTAGTTTATTAGTATGCTATTTTCATTCAGTTTAATTTCAGTTCAATTTATTTTAATACATCAAGATGTAAATGAAAATGTGAAATGTTGCTTTGCCAGTTAGCTGAAACAAAATATGTTTTATATTATATTTTATTTCAGTCATGATTTTTTATGTGATTTTCGTTTTGTTTGCTATGTCTATATATATATATATATATATATATTAGGGCTGTCAAACGATTTATCGTGATTAATTGCATCCAAAATAAAAGTTTGTGTTTATATAATATATGTGGGTGCACTGTGTATAATTATTTAATTATTTTAATTATTTTATTTTTTATAATTATTTTTTTATAATTATTTATTATTATACACAGTGCAGCGGCAAATCGTTTGACAGCACTAATATATATATATATATATATATATATATGAAGAGTTCAGATGCAAAAGCCTCTAAGAGCCATTTGAAATTTTCTTCTAGAATGATCATTTTTATCAAGCTTGTATATTTAAGTTCAGTGATTTCATGGCAATGATAATTACCTATTAATTTTTATTTAAGTGAAATTACTGAACTTAAATATACAAGTTTAATAAAAATCATCATTTAAGAAGACAATTTCAAATGGCATTTAGAGGCTTTTGCATCTGAACTCTTCATATATATATATATATATATATATATATATATAAGGCATTTGCTAGAACCTTTGATGGGTTTCATTCATCTAACCCTTTTAAAGTCATAAAGTCACAAACTTGCTAAAAATAGTCTGATTTGTGGAAAATGTTACAGGCAAATATATGAACAGGCAATCATCTGAGAAAAACATCCATTTTGATGCCACAGAGACTCATGTTTCCGATACACAGTACAGTACCTGTTAAATATGCCACAAGGGAATTACCGGATTCATTGGATTTAGTGCAGGTACTCCAGGCTATTCAATTAAGTTCAGTTAGTTAGCTTAATTTCACACATTTTTTCATAGCTTTTGAGCCTCAGCGGATATCCCTTCATAATTTATTAAACAAACACATTTGTTCTTCCATTTCAAATGAGGAATATGAGCCAATTTATTTTTTCTCTCCTAGCAAAAGACTTCATAGGTTCCTGTTGCTGTTCGTGTTTATGCCTTCATCCGGCCACCGAGAGGGAAAACCGGTGTGCGAGCGCGACAGATGTGCAGATTTCCCAAGATAACGAGACCTAATACTGAGATCTGCAGTAGTAAAGGCTAAAAAAGGACAAAAGTTTTCTCGTATTACAACTTTACACATTTAATTATTGTATTACCTTCTTTGCAATTTAGCATTTTTATGTGTTTATTGCCATGAAAAAGCTTCAACTTACTGTATTAAAGGGGTGGTAAAGTATGATTTCATGGACTTAACAGTTGGCATAATGTGCTTGTAATAAAACTTGTATACAGTAATGTATACAATTAAATAAAAATCGGTGCTACCTGACTAGAAAACAAAAGAAATAAGGCCAAATTTTGCCAAATTGGTAGGAAAATTTCAACACTCATAATGCACTGGGGATGTTGTAAAATACTGCCTTGCTTTAGTATGAACTTTTAGTCATAATTGTGTTATAATGGAGTGAGTTATTTTCAGTTTCCAGTGTAGGATCCAGTGCATCGTTGTCTAAAGAACTGTAAATATGGAGAGAACACCGTGACGGAAAAACCTCTCAAACTGGATGACCGGTGTTTCAAGCTAAACTGAAAGAAACTGCCGTTTTCAAGAAATTCCTGGAGCTGTCAAACTTTTGCTGAGAAATAAACATGAATGTGTCAGTCCAGGTAACATGGAGAACGAGTAAGCATTGTTCATTTACACGCAATACTGACACTGAAACAATACAAAGCAGGTTGAAAATCAGCAAAGTTACACTTAAAGGAGTAGTTCACTTTTAAAAAAAAACTTTTGCTGATAATTTACTCACCCCCATGTCATCCAAGATGTCCATGTCTTTCTTTCTTCAGTCGAAAAGAAATTAAGGTTTTTTATGAAAACATTCCAGGATTTTTCTCAATATAATGGACTTCATTGGGAACCAAACGGTTCAAGGTCCAAACGAGAGTTTCAGTGCAGCTTCAAAAGGCTTTAAACGACACCAGACGATGAATAAGGGTCTTATCAAGCGAAACGATCGCTCAGTTAAAAAATAAATAAAAAAGTTTAAGTTTTATAAGCACAAATGCTCGCCTTGCTCTCTTCTGTGATGAGCGTTCGTGACTCTCCTGTTCGAACTCTTTTTTCGAATCTTTTTTCGAGTCATGACTCGAAGGATCCTAGATAAGACCCTTATTCATCGTCTGGTGTCGTTTAAAGCCTTTTGAAGCTGCACTGAAACTCTCGTTTGGACCTTGAACCATTTGGTTCCCATTGAAGTCCATTATATGGAAAAAAAATCCTGGAATGTTTTCATCAAAAACCTTAATTTCTTTTTGACTGAAGAAAGAAAGACATGGACATCTTGGATGACATGGGGGTGAGTAAATTATCAGCAAAAGTTTTTTTTTTTAAAGTGACCTATCAGCAAAAAATCTGGTCAATGGTGCAACTTATTCTTTCCTTTTAGACAGAAAAGTGAAGCGACTAACTGACCACAATTCGTTTTGTTTTCCTGTCTGTAAAAGACACATCTGCACACATGCTTCGCTGCCACTTTCCCTCCATCGCCTGCTGGGTTGACACGGATAATAAAGATGAGTTTACCGATAATTCAGAGGGGGGCTTGAATGACAGCTGCTACAGGACACTATGCCAGGAAATATGGGGCGGCATCCGCAGCTCAAGGTCCCCCCTTGTTTTTCGGAGCAACTTAACCGAGCAGACTTGCGCCCCACCTGAGGGTTTTCTGATTAAAGCGCGTTCGGAGCAGCCACCTGTCTCCCAATGATGAAATCAATCCAGCCCGCCGAGGGCCCTCGTGCCTAAATCGAAAGTTCTCGTTGCCATCAATCAGCAAAGGGGTCTCTGACAGCCCTTTGAGTGGCATCTGGTGTCTGTGCACATTTTTATGAGCATCAAGGCCATTATTTGCCTGTTCGTAGGTCCTTGCCTGCACTCGGCTCACCTTGGGCTCTGCTAATTTGGCATTGCGGAGCAACGTTGACATCAATCACTTGAGAACAACCAATTAGCCTCTTAGCCTTGGCTCTCCCTTGCTCCCATTACGTCTTGGTGGAGAAGTGTCGTGCCAATCAGCAACAACAGATTTCAATCAAATGTGCTCAAGAGTTACCCGAACTAGATATATCGACTCAAAAATCTGCACGAGGAACCTCCAATAACCGAGTGGATTTCACAGGGTTCACCTCCATCACATGATTTCATAAGAATCTACATGATTATCATCAGGGTCGTGCACCAAATTTTGGGGCCTCAGTCACTCGCATATTTCCAAGAAGAGATACAAATATTTCGTACACTCTAAAAATGCTGGGTTGCTTTTACCCAACTTTGGGTCAAATAATGACAAATCCAAACGTTGGGTTAAAAATGTAATTAAAAAAATTAACCCAATGGCTGGGTTTGTCCATATTTGACCCAAAGTTGGGTTAAAACAACCCAGCCTTTTTTAGAGTGCATATAAAAAATGTGGTCTAATTCAAAGTTATATTGTTTGAGTGAAATAAATAGAATAGAATTACTTAACATTTAATTAGCTAAATAAAACTTCTTTAATTTCTTACGTTACTTTCAATTAACTTGGCTAGGTATAGTTTAATTAATTCTATGTGTGATGTTTACTCAAAAAATATCAGTGCGAAAACTTGCCTTAAAAAATTTAATCAATTTGACTCATTGTTTTTTACAGCATAATTTGATCTTTTTGAGTAAGATACGCATCATTTGTTAAAATCTGCTCAAATGTCACACAAAATGAGTTATCAAAATGGTTTAATAAAATAACATAAAAAATAAGAAAAAAATAGCTTACAATAAAATAAAATAATAAATAAAATAGAAAAAAAAATTTGCGTTTTGGATAGTTTCAGCAGGATTCCTTATTTTCTGATGACTTAAGAAGCAGCAACAAACTATGATTTTTTTTTTCTTTAACATATGTATATACATTCTTAGCTTTTAAAGTACTAAAGGTATCTTTAATGATTCACAATGCATTTTTGTTATATGGTAAAAAAAGAAAATGTAATTTACATTCTGATAACTCATTTTGTGTTGCAAAGCGTTTCAAATAAAAATAGGATGGTAAATGTCAATTTTCAGATAACATGATCTGTGGAAGGTCATATGATCGAACTGACATATTTTTTCTTGAGCAAAGAATTTAAAATTCTGAGGGTGGCCTATTGTCGATTCCTGTTGATTTACTCGAGACAATTCAATTACCTGTTTATCGTCCCATAATATATGCTGTCACTTTAATGTTTACACAGTTGACTGACTGTCTGTCATTTTCTTACAAATCTTTATCTCGGGAGCTCTCGTGGGTATGAGGTTCCTGCCAAACATCAACAAAACAGCACTGAAGCTCACTGCTAAAATGATTATTTGATCAAATGCATGTAAACGGTGTGTATTCAGTATAGACACTTCAAACCCTGTGTATTTAGCTGTTTTCAGCAGCTCAGATCATAACACTGTTTGATGGCTTGATCAGAAGATGTTCTCTTTAAGACATCCCCAATTACACAAACATTTCTGTGAATTTCTGCTATCAGATTGATACGGACATGATCTTAAATGTCTGAAAGGGATAGTTTCACCCCAAAAGGATATTTTGAAGAACAAACAACATTACCTTTCATTGTTCATCTTTAAAAGTTATTGATTCAGTCCTATAGAAGAAAGTGAGTCATACAGAGAGAGAGTAAATGATGACAGAATTTTCATTTCTGGGTGAACTTTTACAATATAATTACAGTTCACTTCTCATTTCAAATGCAAATAAGAAAGCCAATTATAACAGAGCTATAATTTACATATGCAAGTCTGTAAAGGGATAGTTCAGCCCAAAAAGAAATGTGTCATAAATTAGTCTTAATTTCCCCCATGTCATAAATGTCATATGATGTTAGTCAACGAAAATAACATTGCAGTTGAGAGAAAAGTAAAAACAAAATAAAAAACTGTTCAAATATTAATTATTAATATGGTTCAACTTTTAATATATATATATATATATATATATAAAGAGATTATTATTGTGAAATACTAAAAGTAAAAGTATTAAAAACATATCTGTTTATTGAAATAAAGCTGAAATAAAATATAAATATTAGTTGAAAAACTTAAACTACATGACAATTAGAAATGTTGCCTTGGCAATAAACTGAAATACTGTACATTTATGTTAAAAAAACTAAAATTACTAACTGAAAATAAATAACTACTACTAACACCAAAAAAATATATAAAACTGATTAGCAAAAAATAGCAAAAATTAAAAAAAGAAGAAAAGAATAAATGATAAAAACGCATGGTACAAAAAATAATTTTAATAAAAAAAATTATAAAAATTATTAAAAAATATATTTTTTTAAAAATAATACTTTTAAGCTAAAATTAAAATTAAAAATAAAATAAAATATAATCTACTTCAAAATATTACTAAAATGTAAATAACACTGATAAAAACAATGAAAAATTGTGAATGCCCAAAATAACATACGATACGAGAACACGACAAAATTTAATGCTGAGCATTCTTCTTATCTATATTTTAGACATCTTTCAGTACATTTTTACACCGTAAAAAAAAAGGGAAAAAATGCTGAAAAACGTAAAAGTTTAAGGCAACCAGCTTCAGAACATTTTTGAGTTTTCTCAGGGTCATAAGTTGTACAAACGTTTAACAGAATTTGTCAAACAAAATGGATTTTTTACAGTGTACGGAGCCACCACTATAGTAGTAAGTAGACATCTGTAAGTTCATTAGACAAATTCTTGAATGCATAAATGTTTAAATAAATAAAAGAAAGCGGCACCTTTGGGAAATTTGGCACTTGACGTTGCCCTTTTGATCAGCTAATATCCACAGAGATCACATGGATGAGTCAGGCACACCTCACAGCGGTGGCCGTCGGCTACATGCGAACACACCTGCCACTTACCGCTCACTCTCACTATGATCAGACTAAATGTTGGTGAAATGCCATCCAAACCCCTTTATTGACAAGAGACCATGAGGCTCTTGACAATGATTAGGACAGCAGAAGAGTTGAGACTGAGCTTGGAAATATCAAAAAACACACGCCTCTCGAGAGTCCAGGAATAAAAGATGTGGAATCACAGCCCGGGGTGGCACCTCAGGATCTGTGATTTCCAGCTGGCCAGCTAATGACCTTCCACAAAGAGGAACCCTCCTGTGCTGTTCTCTGGGACTGGGATGATGGCTTTCAATCTCCCATCACAGAAAAGCCTCGCGAAGACATCCGCCATGCCTCAACAGGTCCCGAAAAGACAACCGTTGGAGACGAGTGGGGGAAAAAAAGATGGATGGACGAGGTGGAACAAGTATACGACTCAAATCAGCTACCTCTGCTGATGGCCTTGGATCATAATAGACTTTTGGGAGGTTTGACGTGGCTCCTAATGCGGCTGCCGGTTATTTATAGCTTTCAGAGCTGTGCCTCTGCAAGAAATATTAGAGTTCGCTATACGATTTATCCGGAGCCTCATTAGACATCGGAAAGCAGAGGCAAACGGCACAGATGACATTAGCTGAGGCTTTGAGTTAAAGTAACTATGTTTACAAGCACCCAAATAATCCATTAATAATAGGATTGATGGGATTGAAAGGGGTGGTTACAATCAGGGAAAAAATAACCATGTAAAACATTCTCAATTGAATCCAAAAATACATATCAACTTTCTTTTTTTCAGATATGTCATCAAGGCAAACACAATAATTAAATACCCACAGTTGAACAAAACATGTCTGTTCATCATGTGTGGTTTCTGATATTTCACAAAATGCAAATAGTTTATAATTTAAAAATGACAAAAATGGGTAACACTTTACTTGAAGGGGTGTGCATAAGACTGACATGACACCTTCATAATCATGACACGACAACTGTCATTAAGTGTCTTTCGCTCAATAATAACATTTTGAATGCAGATATGACATTATTTGAGATGTCTTCGTTATGACATCTTGACATAAACCAGAACATCAGTGTCTTTGTCCAACCCGGTCTCATCCCAAGACGTCATATAACTGACGTTTTGGGACGTCTTTTGACCATACGTCAATATTCGCCTTTTTAGGGCCCCCTTAAACGTCGGTAGATGAGGTTATGGGATCCTAACTCTACCCCAGACCTAAACCTAACCCTAAACCTAACCCGTCACCTAACTGACGTTAAAGGTAAAGCGTCAGTTGTATGACGGCCCGGGATCGCCATCTACCGACGTTTAAGGGGGCCCTAAAAAGGCGGATATTGACGTATGGTCAAAATACGTCCCAAAACGTCAGTTATATGACTTTTTGGGATGAGACTGTGTTACTTTGTCATGATAACTTGACATAAAATTAAGTTAAACTGTCATGTGTTTGCCTGTCATGAGGCCATTATTATGTCATGAATATGTTTCGTGACCTCAACTACAGTGGTGCTAATTGAATTTGTCATTAAAGAGTTATAATGGCTTCATGACAGCCAATCAAAACCAACCAGCTGACAGTTTAATGTAATGTTAACCAATAAAGCTAGGTGCTTTCTTAAGTTTGAATTAATCTGCTATGTCGTGTTTATGACAGGTTGTGTTGTCATAGTAATGTCAAGTTGTCATGACAAAGCCACTGACAGGTTATGATGTATTGGTTTCATATTTTCATTAAAAATGCCATAACTGAGCGAATGACACTTAATAACAGTTGTCACAAACATGCATAAAACTTCCTAAAATATGTCATGATTATGAAGGTGTCATGTTAGTCATAAAGTGTTACCCAAAAACGAGTGTCTGTAAACATACCTAATGGGTATTTTTTCTTAGAAGGAGAGATTTCGGAGGCTTCTTTTCTGCTAAGTTTGAATCAGGCCGATTCAAAGCCGGTTCCTTGAAAGACAACAAGAAAGCAACTCTCCAAGTTTGCGGTTATGCAGATGTTTCCTCCACTGGCTGGTTAAAACTGCAGCAGAGTTACTATCTTTTCACAAGCAAAGAGAATATTGAGCCCTCGGGTCCCCTTTTCCGTAAATTGGAATATCTAGCAGGAAGGAATATCTTGAAAACGGGACTCTAGGCAAACAATGAAAAGCACAGCGCCTCGTGAGACACCCCGGAACATGGCGGATCTGGGACTCGATTCCATAAAGTAAGCCTCTGTGTGCCAACGATAAGCGAAAGTGAGGGGAAATGGTGTATTTTAAAACAATCATAAAACACCAGAGGTTTCATGGGTCTCTTCGCGAGCCTGCCGAGGGAAGGGCAGGCGTGTTTGAAAATGAATCAGTCACTGCTGCAGAACTGGAATTCGAAATGCATTATGAGATGTCACACACATATGTTTCCATTCTTCTGGCCTTATAGAAGGACTTGTGTTCGATATTCAATTTAGTCTATGGCATTAGCTTCCCTTATACTCTCACATTCACTCTCTTCTCTTATCCAGTAATTATGCTGCAGCGGTCTAAAAGAATCCTATAGAAAACAACCCACGGTTTAGTGGACTCTAAAAAACATAAATACAAGAAAGGAGGTCTATAATACAGGAGACGGTTACAATTCATCCTAATGGCCGTAGACTATCTGAACTTTGCAATCTTACCCGACGGGCACTCAGTTCAGCTATGGATTTTGTTTCTGTCACCTAACCCCTAAATGCCATGTGACTAATTACTCTGTAGCTGCAGGAAAATGATGTCATGGCAACACTGATTGGCTGATAGTATCACAACACAGACAGGCCCAAACTATTTACTAATGGCTATCCAAAGCTGTGATGTCAAAGAGAGCAGACATGCAAATATCAAAAGGTCAAATCACGCTTTTAAGAACGTAAAAAAAATAAGTGGCTGTGGTGTATCGTGAATCAGTAACGGCCGAAGGGCGTTATTAGGGGCGAGGCGTAGTAACCCTTTCAGCCGTGACTTATTCACGATACAGCACTAGCCTCAAGTTATTGCTTTTATAAAACGGTTACCACACAATACAAATGTAAAAGTAAAAAAAAAAAAAAAATTATTAGAGCAACTTTCATAAAATAACTAAAAGTCTTCCCCCCGCTAGAAAAAAAATAGTCCCTGACCGTGAACAGCAAAAACGTTCCAATGTATAATATGCATGAAAGCTCAAATAAAAACACCATAGAGTTGCGCAGTGATAAATAGAACCGTTGGGTGAAGCAGTCATAGTCGTGTTTTTTCATGAGCTACTGACCAATCAGAATCAAGGATTGGAACTAACCGTTTTATAAATTCTAAATTTCGATGGTCAAATTTAGACATTCTACTTTGCAGCATGTCAATTAACACTCATTAAAGTAGACTGTCTGCTTAATATCCACTTTTGACATTTCGTCTACATCCGACACACATGGCGCTCTTTAGCGTCAATATGAGACGCATAGGCCAGAGGGCGCCTCCTAGTGGTCTAACCCTAACACTACCCCACACCTAAACCTACCCATAACCGAAGCGCGTTATAGTGACGCTAAAGGGTGCCATGTGCATCAGATTTAGACGCAACGTCAACGTCACTATATGACGCCCTAAGATGAGAATGAGTTGTATTCTACCAACCCTAACCTTCAGTCTACTAAAGGCAACTAATACTCGAAAGGCCAGGACAAACAAGTCGGGCCATTTTTCAGCTGTCGGTCAGCTTTGTTGGCTCTAGTCGGATGCTGTCTGGGTTTTTTGGTCTGATTCGGCATGTTTAATCGGCATTGGGCCATCGGTGAGAGAGAAGACTCTGATTGGCTTTTCAGCTTAGAATGGCTGTGCACGAGAATAAAGCGAATGTCATGAAAGCGAGCAAAGAAGTCAAGACGGTACAGAAGGCTGTTATAATTGTACATCATCTTTCCTGAGCATTCGAATATTTTCATAATAACATGAGCCGCCGGGAATGAAGAAAGTGATCAGCATGATTTATATTTTTTAGGGTTTGTGTATCTAGTCACAGTTTAAAGGTGAACTCAGGCGCAAAATGAACCTTTGGTCTAATTGCACAGTGGTATCTAGTTGACCGTTCTCTGAGATTTGTTTTCATGATAATCGAATGTAAAGAGTTGTATCTCAAAAAAATGTTCAGCATATATACAGTACGCTAGTATATGGGGGCGTATAATAAGTACAAATAAATCGCTAGTTTATACCACTAACAAGGCTCAAAATAGCCCCACACTAACACAGTAACATAATGAGGGTCCATACATGCAAAACGAACTTTGTAAGTGTACAGACCGTTTAATAAGAAGATACTTTATAAAGACAGTTCACTTCGTGTATACAGGCAGCGCCATCTAGTCACGACAAGTCGAACCACGAACACCGTTAATACAGTTCGGAAGTTCGCTCATACAACTCACACAGTTCAGATAAATCAGCACGTCGTTCGTGGTTGGACAAATATAACAAATATTTCACAAAAACGAAAGTTTAAAATTGCCACTAAAGTAGGCTAAATCAGAGAAGAATATATGATATTGTACGGAGGCTTGCGGCTTTGTCACTTCTACCCTGTCAAATAAAGGTAAAAATGTATTAATTCAATATGTATTTTTAGTTTTCGTTAAATGTAAACTATGTGATTTAATATTAAAAAATGCTCATAAATAAATAGAATATACTGCATTCTGATATGCTTAACGTAATGGAAATGCAAACCAAAGCGAAGGTGTAAACATGTATGCTTCAATCAAAGGGTCTGTTATTCCTCCATCACTGATGTTGCGCATTGACTCAGTCTTGACCCCTGACTACACTGTCACTACTCTGACTAGTGGACAAATCCGACATGACAGGCGTGCAATGTGATCTGGGTGTCAAGTAAACTGCTTCGGACAGAGATGTCCACCTATGTCGTAATTAAGACTGGCAGTTTGAACTGTCACGGTTTCTGCTGTACATACACAATGCAGGTTTGAAAGCATTGATCGTTTAATCAAACTGAACGCTCATTGTTAAATCTCTGATGTGATAGACGCATGCGGCGTTGCTTTAATAAGGACATCTTGCATCTGCTCAAACAATCCTCAATCCAAACCTGTTTGGTAATAGGCTTGGCGGCTTCAAATGCCATCGGCAGAAAATAACTAAATCAGCCGGCTCTCCTTCAATCTTTTGTTTAACGCATTTTCAATCAGCTGAGCGCTAAATGAATTGCACGATGCAGCCGGTGTCAAACATGCGGGACAGCCGTGGAGATCGATACCAGCTCCTGATCTGCAACTGATGAAAAGCTTCTGCTCTCTGCTCTTGGTATAATCTCAGATCCTGATTTATCTGTGTAGGGAATGTTTTACCGAACATGCGATATCGATTGGCCATCCCATCAGCCCGTGTGTCTCATCCCTCGTTTTTTTTTTGTCCTCGCATATCTATTACTCTTCTTTGGTCTTCTTGTCTTTGTCGGTCCATCTCTCAGTTTCTATTCCTTCCTTTTGCATTTGCATTTTCCATTATACTGTAGGATCTATAACGACAAGAAAGAGCCGCTAGCTTTCGCATTCTTCTCAATGGAGGTCGTTTGGCTGACGATGCCAAAGTACGAAATTGACAAACTCGAGCAAGCGACAGACAACTAGCAACAATCTTTAAAGAGACAAAAATAGGCGAATCAAAGAACAGCTGAATTTTTAAGAGTGGCAGAGTTAAAATGTAAAATATGTAGCATTTACCGTATATGTTTTTTTTAAGCAGGTTTCCACACAAAGTGCTCTTGCTGTTCCTCTAGATAGTCAAAGAAGGAAGAAAAGGGTCAAAATTCAAAGGCTTGTATATAAGACTCTCTATTTACACAGCAGCTGCTGGCAGATGGGCTGTAAGTATGTCCTATCCCTTTCTAAATTGCTTTTACCGTGATATAGCACTTCTGGGTATCATTTTCACAAGTCTTTGAAGTCTTTTTTTTTACTTTTTCACTTGCCAGCAACCTGTTCCACTTCTTCTTGCACCCATGGCCTCAAATCAAGTGTTATCAGAAGAGTATATTTTCTGTTAAATTCAGCACTTTCAATCTACCCTAAAGCTTATTTTATATGCTACTATTTACTTGCAGGAGCATTCAAAGCCTTATAGTGTATCGTATTACAAAGCCTTTGAATTCAGTTTTCGGTAACGATTTATTCGGTTTTTCCACAAACCTTCCAACGTCGAACAAACAATACACTGGGTTGCTGGGTTGAAAAATGCTGGGTTGTTTCAACCCAAATTTGGGTCAAATATGGACAAACCCAAATGTTGGGTTAATTAAACTTTCAAATGTATTTTTATTACATTTTTAACCCAACATTTGGGTTGGTTCATATTTGACCCAATTTTGGGTTGAAACAACCCAGCTTTTTTTTTTTTTAGAGTATAGACGATATCCAGCTAATGATACTGCATGATGACATGTTTATTTTCCAAAATAAAAATTTGAAGTACTGCAGCTTTTATTTAATTATTTGAGAAAGCAATCACTTGTTGCATAAGCTAATTTAAGATCAAAAACAGCAGCCTTAATGCATCATATTACAAAGCCTTTGAATTCAGTTTTCGGTAACGATTTATTTGGTTATTCCACAAACCTTCCAACGTCGAACAAACAATATACAGCCAAAGAGATGTATGCATTTAAACAATACACTCTAAAAAATGCTGGGTTGTTTTAACCCAAATTTGGGTTAAATATGGACAAACCCAAATATTGGGTTAAAAATGTAATTAAACTTTCAAATGTATTTTTATTACATTTTTAACCCAACATTTAGGTTGGTTCATATTTGACCCAATTTTGGGTTGAAACAACCCAGCTTTTTTTTTTTTAGAGTATAGACGATATCCAGCTAATGATACTGCATGATGGTATATATGACGTTTATTTTCCAAAATAAAAATTTGAAGTACTGCAGCTTTTATTTAATTATTTGAGAAAGCAATCACTTGTTGCATAAGCTAATTTAAGATCAAAAACAGCAGCCTTAATGCATCATATTACAAAGCCTTTGAATTCAGTTTTCGGTAACGATTTATTTGGTTATTCCACAAACCTTCCAACGTCGAACAAACAATATACAGCCAAAGAGATGTATGCATTTAAACAATACACTCTAAAAAATGCTGGGTTGTTTTAACCCAAATTTGGGTTAAATATGGACAAACCCAAATATTGGGTTAAAAATGTAATTAAACTTTCAAATGTATTTTTATTACATTTTTAACCCAACATTTAGGTTGGTTCATATTTGACCCAATTTTGGGTTGAAACAACCCAGCTTTTTTTTTTTTTAGAGTATAGACGATATCCAGCTAATGATACTGCATGATGGTATATATGACGTTTATTTTCCAAAATAAAAATTTGAAGTACTGCAGCTTTTATTTAATTATTTGAGAAAGCAATCACTTGTTGCATAAGCTAATTTAAGATCAAAAACAGCAGCCTTAATGCATCATATTACAAAGCCTTTGAATTCAGTTTTCGGTAACGATTTATTTGGTTATTCCACAAACCTTCCAACGTCGAACAAACAATATACAGCCAAAGAGATGTATGCATTTAAACAATACACTCTAAAAAATGCTGGGTTGTTTTAACCCAAATTTGGGTCAAATATGGACAAACCCAAATATTGGGTTAAAAATGTAATTAAACTTTCAAATGTATTTTTATTACATTTTTAACCCAACATTTAGGTTGGCTCATATTTGACCCAATATTGGGTTGAAACAACCCAGCTTTTTTTTTTTTTTTTAGAGTATAGACGATATCCAGCTAATGATACTGCATGATGGTATATATGACGTTTATTTTCCAAAATAAAAATTTGAAGTACTGCAGCTTTTATTTAATTATTTGAGAAAGCAATCACTTGTTGCATAAGCTAATTTAAGATCAAAAACAGCAGCCTTAATGCATCATATTACAAAGCCTTTGAATTCAGTTTTCGGCAAAAATTATTTGGTTATTCCACAAACCTTCCAACGTCGAACAAACAATATACAGCCAAAGAGATGTATGCATTTAAACAATACACTCTAAAAAATGCTGGGTTGTTTCAACCCAAATTTGGGTCAAATATGGACAAACCCAAATATTGGGTTAAAAATGTAATTAAACTTTCAAATGTATTTTTATTACATTTTTAACCCAACATTTGGGTTGGCTCATATTTGACCCAATATTGGGTTGAAACAACCCAGCTTTTTTTTTTTTTTTAGAGTATAGACGATATCCAGCTAATGATACTGCATGATGGTATATATGACGTTTATTTTCCAAAATAAAAATTTGAAGTACTGCAGCTTTTATTTAATTATTTGAGAAAGCAATCACTTGTTGCATAAGCTAATTTAAGATCAAAAACAGCAGCCTTAATGCATCATATTACAAAGCCTTTTAATTCAGTTTTCGGTAACAATTTATTTGGTTATTCCACAAACCTTCCAATGTCGAACAAACAATATATAGCCAAGAAGATGTATGCAAGTAAACAATACACTCTAAAAAAATGCTTGGGTCAAATATGGACAATACATTTTTAACCCAACATTTGGGTTGGTCCATATTTGACCCAAATATGACAATATTTGAGTGTAGGCAATATCCAGCTAATGATATTACATGATCGTATATATGTTTATTTTCCAAAATAAACATTTGAAGTACTGCAGCTTTTATTTTATTATTTGAGAAAGCAGTTAAAATGAATATCACTTGTTGCATAAGCTAATTTAAGATCAAAAACAGCAGCCTTAACGAGAACTCAACTTGTTAATAATTACTACAACTACAGTAGCATGTTTTCTAGAGGAAAACAATGACATTATTTGGGTTGTAAAATCAGGTACAGCTGGATAACCTACAGTAACACAATTAAAAGAAGTAAAATAAAAACATTAATGAGGAAATGGGTACAAAAATAAGCAAGTGTTTGGTTGTCAGGGTATGGAGTCCCTAAAGGGACATGGTGGTGGAAAAATAATAAGTCAATGCTTTGGGTTCGCTCGCATTGGTTATGTGTTCCCCTGATAAACTCTCGCGAAACCTTCAGAGTATCCTTTCTATCATTGAGTGGGAACACACAGTTTCAAACATTTCTGAGAGAACGCAACATCTCATATCTCTTCATTAATTTTTCTTTCCCACCACAATGTCCCTTTAGGGGCTCCATAGTCAGGCAGTGTATGCTACATCAAAACAAACTGTATTGTTCCTCAAAACTCACTGAGCGAGTAAAAAGCACTTGCGAGAGAAGCTTTAGAGAGGCCCAGGATGGCTTTGAAGGAGCTACAGAGTCCAGTAACTGTGAACGGATGGCGGTCAACCGTACAGAGTCCGGTTTGAGGGACACAAAAGAAGCTATTACTCAAAAGGAATGGTATGAAATCACCTCTAGAGTTTACCCATACGAATAACAGTGACCCTGCTGCAGTGTGGGGAAAGATTCTGTGGTCAGATGAGACCAAGATAGAGCTTATTTTAGCCACAAATTCAAAGCTATATGTGCAGAGCACCAGCAGTTCTGCCCACACCTCGGAAAAACAGCATACGTACAGTGAAGTATGAGCTGTTAGCATCCTGCTGTGGGGCGGCTTTTCATCAGCAGGGAATGGACATCTTGTTAAAGTGGAAGGAAGAATGGATGGTGCAAACTTTATGGAGCTATTGCAGGAGAATCAATGTCAGTCTCTACTCTGAAAAATAAAGCAAATCTTTCAGCTGCAATAGCATATGGTCTTCTCGGTGCACTTGAGAATGTGTAGCATTGTTTCTGAGCAAACGTCAAACATATAGTATGCAAATGTAGTACATACTCTGCACAAATTGTCAAAGAAAATTGAAAAGTGCAAAGACAGCTATTAAGGACTATGCCGTTTACACTGCGCCTCAAAGAATGTAAATGAAAAACACAACCAATATATAAGAACGTAATGCCCATAACTGAGAAAAAAGGGTGTATGGATTTACTTTGAAACAATTTACACTCATAAATTGCTAGTAGATTTGACAGATATTTAAGAAACGCCATTGAATTAAATTGAATTTGAATTTAGAAAACTAAAATAACAAGTTCTATTAGAGTGTGTGATAATGTGCCCTATAAGTAGGCCATGTGTGAAACATGCACTCTAAAAAGAATGATGGGTTGTTTCAACCCAAATTTGGGTCAAATATGGACAAACCCAAATGTTGGGTTAAAAATCGAATTAAAAAATTTACAGTTGAAAGCGAAAGTTATGGAAGCCCTGAACCGCATTCTAAAAAATAAAATAAAAAAAAATCTAGCATTTCGAGATTAAAGTCGAAAATTTTTGCGATTAAAGTCGAAACATTTCGAGATTAAAGTCGAAAAATTTTGAGATTAAAGTCAAAGCATTTCGACTTTATCTCAAAACATTTCGACAATTCATTTTTTTATGTTGCGGTTCAGGGTTTCCGTAGAAAGTTGAAGTTGGGTTAAAATTTTAAATGACTTTTTTAACCCAACATTTGGGTTCGTCCATATTTGACCCAAATATGGGTTGAAACAACCCAGCATTCTTTAGAGTGTGAGCATTTCAACTTTTGAGTCAACCAATGGTGGTTATATATCTATAATATCACATCAAAATAAACAAATAAAGATGACTTATATTTTGATGTGATATTATTATAGAGGTTACACACATATCTGTGAATATCTGTGTATTATAAACAAAACATGAAGCCAATTGCCATTCGTTTTCAATAAAAAACAGCCCAAACACACTTTAAAAGCAAGTCATTTCAACAAAAAGAGGTGTGTTGGATTATATATATGATAACAGTAGAGATATTTTGTTCAAAGTGAAAACATTTTGACACTGACAATCAACATATGTCGAAGTTTGTATGACATCATCATCACTTATTCATTTATTTTGTTTATGCAATGGCATGCATCTATTTT
>NW_024121099.1:37463111-37493301 GCF_016745375.1 Pimephales promelas
CATGAAAGCGCACTTGATGGTTCATGATATAATAATGCGGCTGTGAAGTCATTAAGGCCACGTTTACCCCGCAGGTCTTGATGTCCAATTCTGATTTGTTTACTAGATCAGATTTTTTTTTTTTTGATGACCAGCTTACATTTTTTAAAGGCACGCGATACAGGAATTACATTTTTGTTAAACAGCGACCCCTAGAGTCGCGGTGGATTACTTGTTTTTAAAGGAGCAGTTCACTTTCATTGACGAGAATATCCAAAATGTCCTCTTCATGGCAGGCGCAAATGCATGTATCCAATTCATATCATATTTACTTCCACATACAGTAAGAATGAGGCATGAGAGCGATCTGAGAATATCTGAATCCATGTGCTTTTTTCAGAATTGGGTCACTTGAACCATGTAATGTAGACGCGGGTGTTTCTTTAAGAGAGCAAAATGAAATGTTACCGCATGAATAAATAATATTGTCATCAAGCTGTCTCTTTATCACACATATTCTCTTTTAAAACTATCTGATGGATTCAATCTAACAGACGCAGCACGGCCGGAGAAAATACATGTCAAGACTTGCGAGGGGCGGTTAACGCTTGACTGACTTTGGTCAGAACTGGATCAACTGGGGGTTTGGGCCCTAAATTAAAATGAAATCACCTTCCTGTCAATCAACCCAGTGGACCTCGGCATGGGAACCGAATGCAGTGCTGATAGAGGAGGGAAAATGACATGTGAGTGCATTCGAGCAAAGAGTCCAAGAAAGATGTGTTGTGTGAAGAGATTCAGGACTTCATTTGAACCA
The DNA here is from genome assembly GCF_016745375.1 of Pimephales promelas. Next base: position 37,463,908 of record NW_024121099.1, read on the forward strand.
GAACAAGCCAGATTCAGAACCACATATCTTAGAGTACAATAATAGTTCAGGCTGACAAATAACATGTTCTCCAGCGTTTTGTAAATTAACATCAGGACGTCAAAACCAATACTGGACCATATTTGATTTGAGAGAGGTGAATCTGTCTGTGATTAATTACTCAAATTTCAATCTATTAAGGTTTAATTTGAACGTTTGTAGATATAATGTTACATTAACTGAAGTATTTTTTTTTTTTTGCTTAAGACTATACACTACATACAGTACTACTGTATATCACTGTACGGTTCTATACATTTAGAAACCTAAATAGCTAACAAGAACTCTTTATCTCATTTAATGGTACTTTCTTCATACACAACAATTCAAAAGTTCGGGGACATGTTTTTTTTTTATATATATTTTTGAAAAAAGTATCTTCACCAAGGCTGTATTTATTTACGGAGGCGTGTTGCATTCACTTGAAGAAAAAAAAATCTACTCTGTTTTTTCTGAATTAAAGAGTTAATTTTTCATGAGAAAAAAAATTGCTCTGTTTTTCTGAATTAATGAGTTAATTTTTCATGAGAAAAAAAAATTTCTCTGTTTTTCTGAATTAATGAGTTAATTTTTCTTGAGAACATTTTTTTTGCTGTTTTTCTGAATTAACGAGTTAATTTTTCATGAGAAAAATTTTTTTGCTCTGTTTTTCTGAATTAATGAGTTAATTTTTCATGAGAAAAAAAAGTTTTTGCTCTGTTTTTCTGAATTAACGAGTTAATTTTTCATGGAATTTTTTTTTTTGCTCTGTTTTTCTGAATAAACTCGTTAATTCAGAAAAACAGCAAAAACTTTTTTTCTCACGAAAAATTAACTCATTAATTCAGAAAAACAGCAAAAAAAATTTCTCAAGAAAAATAAACTCATTAATTCAGAAAAACAGAGCAAAAAAAATTTTTCTCATGAAAAATTAACTCGTTAATTCAGAAAAACAGAGCAAAAAAATGTTTTTCTCATGAAAAATTAACTCATTAATTCAGAAAAACAGAGAATTTTTTTTTTCTCATGAAAAATTAACTAATTAATTCAGAAAAACAGAGCTAATTTTTTTTTCTCATGAAAAATTAACTCGTTAATTCAGAAAAACAGAGTACATTTTTTTTCTTCAAGTGAATGCAACACGCCTCCGTATTTATTTGATAAAAATAGAGTAAAATCTTTGTGAAATAATAATATTATTAAGGTTCAAAATAGCTTATAAAAATTTCACTTATTCCTATGATCAAAGCTGAATTTTTAGCATCATTTCTCCAGTCTTCAGTGTCACATGATCCTTCAGAAATCATTCTCATAATGATTTGATTTAATGTTGGACATCATATTGAAAACAGTTGGGATGCTTCATTTTTTTTTTGGATTAGGATTCTTTAATGAATAGAAAGTAAAAAAAATAAACAAACAAACATTTATTTGAATTAGAAATCTCTTGTGACATTATAAAGGTTTTTACTGTTACTTTTGCTGAATAAAAGTATTAATCTTACTGACCCTAAACTTTAGAAAGGTAGTGTATACCAAAACTTATAATGCATATGACCTAAAATATCAAATCATATTTTTGAAGCAATATAAACCTACATTAAAAATATATATTTAATAAATTGTGCATAGTTAAGTCATGACATGACAAATAGAATTAATGTTAATAAATTGTACCAATTGTGACTGAATCTTGCACAACACTGGATTAGTCATCCAGTCTTTGTCCAGGAATTGTGTAATTTACAAACGAAGCACTAAAGAGAACAGACCTTTGGGAATTGACCTCCCCAAATGCAAAAGCGTGGTTCAATTGACATTTTCTATGTTGCACTCTAAGCGTAGTTAGGAGATTAGTGCTGAATAGTTGTTCTCTAATCAGAATAGTTTCCATCAAACCTAATCAGTTCCAGAAGAGGTGATCTTGAGTTTCCTTAACGCATGCGGGTCTGGACTCAATCCCACAGTCAATAAAGACACCTGAGCCGTGTGGCCAGCCAAAACAAAGCTTTTACACTCGGCTGTAACGATGAAGGCGATGGCCTCCTCACAGCTGTGTGCGTCTCTGCCAGGCAATGGAAGCTCAGACAGACAAGGGTGAATCTCCACCACACTGTCTGCCATGGTGTGTGTGTGTGTGTGTGTGTGTCTCGCACTGTTTATCACACTCCAAAAACACTGCCAATACCAGGGAGGCCGCGGGAGAGAAGAGACTGAGATGGGAGGGGGCTGTATACTTTCTTTCCCCATCCCTTGTGCATTAAAGGGGGTCATGATGGAAAACGAGGATTCTCTTGCTATTTTGAAATTAACTAGTTTATTTACTATGCAGATGTGTACTAAATTAAATAGTCAGATGCACAGCTCTCTCCCTTAGGCCATTTAGTGGAACTGAACTGCAAAAGCAATTCAGAAATCATCTTATGACATCACAACCATATCTTTAAAGATATGACAGTTCACTTTGATTAATTAATTAATTAATTAATTGTTCGTATGTTTTATCTTACCTCAAGGGCATCCAAGATGTAGGTGTCTTTGTTTCCGCAGTAGTTACAATTTTGATATTTTTAGGTCAAACCGTTTTTGTCTGTGAGTCATATAATGGAGGTCTATGGTCACCACCTCAAAGAGCATGCACAGAGAAGTCCAGATTAAACATGATTTAATGACTCGTAAATTTAAGTACACGTTGATGGCCTAAGACACCAAACGAGCGGCTTGTGCGAGAAAACGAACAGCATTTATATCGTTTTTACCTCTTGTAATCACAGTAACATCCAAGTGATTTAAAGGCATGGGCGCTTCGGTCTATAATGTTCGTTTTGTCACACAAACCGCTTGTTTCGTGTCTTACATTTAGTCATTAAATCATGTTTAATCTGGACTTCTCTGTGCATGCTCTTTGAGGTGGTGACCATAGACCTCCATTATATGACTGACAGACAACGGTTTGACCTAAAAATATCAAAACTGAAACTACTGCGGAAACAAAGACACCTACATCTTGGATGCCCTTGAGGTAAACTATAAACATCCCAAAAATTAATTTCAAAGTGAACTATCCCTAAGTCAACAAGAAAACAAAATGGTCTTCATTTACTGTCCTAATACCCTAACAGTTCATCAGTGCATGTTATTCCAATGAAACACATTTTGTTTTCATCATACACTCTAAAAAATGCTGGGTTGTTTTAACCCAATTTTGGGTCAAATATGGACAAACCCGAAATGTTGGGTTAAAAATGTAATGTAAAAATTTAACCCAACGGCTGGATTAGTCCATATTTGACCCAAAGTTGGGTTTAAACAACCCAGCATTTTTTAGAGTGTAATTTAATGCCTTATTTCACCACATTATATTGAGCCTTTTTTTTAATCCAATCAATTCCCGATGAATTATTAAATCCTTCCAACTTTTTTTTTTACACTGAATATTCTCTTCCACTCAAAAATGGAAGTAAAATGAGTTAAAATCATTAAAATTATTTAATGTTGAACTTAAGGAGAACTGATTACTAAAAAAAAAACACGTAATTGAGCAAAAAAGTTTGATGAAACGTGAAGAGAAATGATCCCGCAACAACAGTTTTGTGAGTTTGTTGTCTAATGCAATGAAATTTAGTATGCAAAGTGCCAAAGTGTCCAAAGAACACTGTATTTTCGAAATTGTATCTGAATAATTTTCGGATTATGAGATGCAGAGGAGATAATTACGTTTTAAATCACTTATGTAGTAAAAAGGAAAACAAACGACAAGAGAACAGAAGGGTTTCGTTTCATTAGGCACATCTGCAGAGTTTTATGAAGTATGACCTATCTACCAGAATCAAATGAATGACGAAATTATCTAACTGTCTCGCCTTGAATCAATATCACAAGTGCTTTCATCCTGGTTTAACTATCTCTCTGACAGTATCAGCAGCGTTCCAGTCATCCAGGGTCAAGACTTGCGACAACCATCTGAAATACCTTTTGTCTCGAATGCTTGCCTGAATTGAACTGTATAATTGAATTTCATTATCAATTCATTAATTCACTAGATGCCTGACTTTGCCTGAGAGCCATCTCTAAAGCTTAGGCTTAAAACACCCATCAGTGACTTTTATTTTATCTGACCTGACAAGTCAGTGCTATAAAATGCTCTGTTTCCTTGATTTGTACAACTAAAGAAAGAGAAAAGAAGAAAAGTAAGTGAAACACTAAAGCTGTGAGTTGTTAAAGACCAAACTTTGATTTAATATTAAATGTTCCTGGTCTCATTGTACACAATTCCTATGCTATTCTAAAAATAATAAAGTAAAGTGTGGGAGAGCTGAATGGAAACGATCCCTTCAGTCGTATAAGAACATGAAGATATAATATCACAGCCTACTTTTCACAATTAAAATCCAATCAATATAAAATGAAGTCTTACAACGACTTGACAAGCATTAACACCAGTGAAGACGCATTCAGCCCGAGAACATTATGACTTCTTGTACCCTGCATTGTTTTTACAGTTAAGGTCAACATGACAACGTTTTTCCAATCCACATGAAAAGCCTTTAGCATCCTTCACTGGCAAGTTGACGCTAACAACCCAAGCTGCATCGCCTCCAGGTTATATTTTGTTACCTTGCGGCCTAGTTTTGTACATAGACATATGTTTAGATGCTTCCTTGTAACTTTTCTTCTGCAGCAGTATCACTCTCCCTTCTTGTTCATAAAGAACTGTTTGTAGCTGACATATGTTCCTTTAGCACAACATTCCAGATGCCAAATGAGCGAACATATTCCTTATGTATTCAAATGCCATCTCTTCCCTGAGAATTTCACTTTTTTATTATAAATGCACGACAGCTCTGCTCCAAAACATTGGGAGCTGTCCTGATTTGAAAGATTATACTATGAAATTGTACACATGAAATGCACAGGACAGTCAACTCATTATTCATTCCAATAGAGTTTAGAATTGGCATGGTGCTATTCAAACAACACAATGCTCCAAGCATAGTAAAATAGATTTTTAGATGGTATTACTCAATTATTAATAATGGTTCCTATTATTCCCAATGCTTAGAACAGTATTTTGTGCCTAAAATTTTTGTGGAAACATTGATACTTTTGGTAGATTTATATCTCAAATTTTTTCTCAACAAATTCAGTATTATTGTTTTCATGAAAATATTAAAGGGATAGTTCACTTTGAAATAATTTTTTTTTGGTATGTTTATCTTACCTCAAGGGCATCCAGGATGTAGGTGTCTTTGTTTCCGCAGTAGTTTAAATTTTGATATTTTTAGGTCAAACTGTTCTTGTCTGTCAGTCATATAATGGAGGTCTATGGTCACCACCTCAAAGAGCATGCACAGAGAAGTCCAAATTAAACATGATTTAATGACTCGTAAATGTAAGTACACATTGATGGCCTAAGACACGAAACGAGCGGTTTGTGTGAGAAAATATACAGTATTTATATTGTTTTTACCTCGTTAGCACAGCCACGTCCAAGTGATCTGAGGGCGCTTCGCTGATACTGTTCCTTTTTTTTTGACAAACCGCTCGTTTCGTGTCTTGGGCCATCAATGTGTACTTACATTAATGAGTCATTAAGTCATGTTTAATTTGGACTTCTCTGTGCATACTCTTTGAGGTGGTGACCATAGACTTGCATTATATGACTGACAGACAAGAACGGTTTGACCTAAAAATATCAAAATTGAAACTACTGTGGAAACAAAGACACCTACATCTTGGATGCCCTTATGCTAAACCATACCAAAAGTTAATTTCAAAGTGAACTATCCCTTTAAACAGGAAAAAAAAAAAAACGAATAAAAAAAAAGAATACAATAGACTATAATATAGATATCCTTCTCATCAGGAACATGCCTATGCCCAAAAAGTAGAAAGCTCAATAAGTAGGTCTTGGGACAGAGCTAATATGTTGCCTGAATAACTCTAGAGTCACATTCAGACTAAATATTCATAGCAATAGTCCTTGAAAAAGATACGCACACCCACGAATCTTTCATTCCCAGCGCTGCGTTTGTATAAACTAACCAACTCAGACCATCGAGTAAGGTCGGGTTGCCCGGGACAGTTGCCGTGGAAAAGGTGAAGCACTGCTGCTTAGGCCAGAAAACACCGGGAAGCCGTCCAGAACTCAAGGACGAAGGCTTCGCCATTTGGAGCAAAAGGAGCTGACCCAACAGAGAGCTCTGGGAGGGCCCTGTTTTGCTAAAGAGGACATTTGTAGATTCAGGGAAGCTGTTGTTCATTTTAATACGCCGAAACAATGCTGCCAAAGCCCACTGGCTTTTTACAGTATCTCTGCTTCTGGAAAAACGCCAAAATATGGTCACAATGATTAGGCAGGGGTTTCACAGTGCCTCTTCATAGAACGAATTGCTCATTAACACATCTGCAATGACAGATAGAAAGATCATCAAACTATTTTTTTTTTGATCTTGCGCATTTTTGATCTGACCAAAAAATGATCACAGTGGACTTGAAGTGAGTTAGTAACATTTGAAACTTACATCATTACCAGAAGTATCAAAGGGATTCACAGCAATACTGAAAAGAAACTAGTAAAAAAAAAACTATGGTGAATGAATACAAATCTCATTTACTCAGTCGCTCTCGTGTCGTATCAATTCTGCAAGACATTTTTTCTTTCTTTTTAGACGGATTTTTTCTGCATATAGTGACCTTAGGCTGTCAAGCTCCTCATTTGTGCTAAATTACGACTGAAATGTACAACATCAATTTACAAAAGACGTGAAAAATCATATTTCCAAATATTGATTGTGCAAAGCATTCATTTCAAAACGGAACAAGACCCCGTGTCCTTCATCTGTTTTTTTCAGCCCATTCAAACAGATCTATCGCTGTGAGTGTAGAAGCCAGTCCAGTCGTCAATCACACATAATGTCGGCGCAAAGTTCACATTCAGTCTTTTTCAACACCTCTTCTCTTCTGTGTATCTGTGTGTATGAGAAAAGCCTCTGACCATGGTCACAGTAGGTCACAGGTTATCACCGTTCGATAAAAATTGCTTTCTGACAGCCATAGCTTTATGTCTCTGATCTCGCTCTTTGACACTTCCAATTTTCCGAGATAGAATCACCGTCCTTCTTGCTGTAAATATGGGCAGCCTGACTGCTCACAACAAGGGGCTTCAGTAATGGCCAACTGCCTGGACTTCCTGTGGTTCTGCCTTGTCAACAAAAAGCTGCCAGGGACTCATCTAACTCAAGAAGGAGAGTAACTGCACGATTAAAGAGAGAGATATAGGGCCCTACCACACAACCGGTGCAATGCAGCGCCAGGCACGACGCAAGTCTTTTTTTTACTAGTTTCAGCCTGACGCAATTATCATTTTCACGTTATTTAAAGGGGTGATGAACTGAGAAATCTAATTTTCCTTGCGCTTTTGACATCTAAGAGGTCATCATATTATAAGAATATCCTGTAAGCTTCAGAAATGAAAATGTCCTTGTTAGTCCAATAAAAGCTTTTATTGACACCAGCTTGGTGTCAAAGTGGGGAACTATGACGTCAGAGAGGATAGAAGATCAACGCCTACTTCAACATGGCCGGTTTAGCCCCGCCCACCGATTCACGCATTACACGCATAGCTAAATAACATAGATGCCTACCTCGTGATGACAAACCGTATCGAGAGTGAAACTCATTGTAATATGCACAACTGTTCTCCACTCACAGCAGTGGGCGTTTACTTCCAAGTCTTCAGTGCGAGACGCCCATAAAAACAAAGCGTTTTTTAGCTAGGCTCAAAACTAGGGTACAAAAGAGCCTATTACTTATTAATTTTGATGTTTTTGAATGCAAAAACCAAGCGAACGTCATAAGTTGACCTCAGACAACAATATAATAAAATTTAAAAAGCCAGTTCAAATAGCAAATGCATTTGCGCCCAGTGTGTTCAGACAAGTTTTTGGCTTGTTGCTATTTTGAGGCAACTGAAATAGACTGTGCTATTGACCAACTGAAACCTGGTCTAAAGTCAATGCCGCAATTTTTTTTGTTATTTAAAGAGAGCGTTAGTAAAGCGCGCCTATAGGTGGGTCCTCTCTGCTTATTACACACACAGCAACACACAAATATGCCAAATATTAAAAATGAAAGGATGTAAAAATGTGAAAGATTATTATTGTGTAGTAGATACGGTGGAATCCGGGTTGTCCCGTAAATGGTCTTGCACTTTAACCTCGCACACGAGCAGATCCGCTTTGAGTAGAAGCATTCAGTCTTTCCAATATCAAATTCCGTCATCTAAATAGTGAATCCGCCATGGCGCGAGTGCAACTGGCTTTTAAAGGGAATCGGAGATGGGACTCTGATTGGTTTATTGCACATAAAGCCCCAAACACACCCATTACTCATTAAGAGAACAAAGACAACGCTTTTAGACCATTTTTCCCGTCGTTAAACTAGCAAAAGTGAATCCACTTCACACTGCTGTGTGCTTAAGACCATGCGCTTATATTGGTAAAATATGGTCCATAGAGTTAGACAGACTATAGTATAAATATTGATATATTCCCATTGCACAAGGATTTAAGATTAAGGAATTTACATCCCAATATTAATGAATCTCAAACTGCAGTTAAATTTTAAAATCATCAGGATTCAGTCAGATTTACTCAAAAAGAAATGTTTAAAGATAAAAATTGTGCATTTCACATGTTTTCTGCTGTGTTTAGCCATGAAAAAAGCATCAGCACTTTACAACTCTACTTGCATCTACAGTATGTATCCGGTATGTTATTCCAGTGCTGTACATCTCTGAAAACCATAATTATATGTATCCTAGCATTATGCAGAATACATAAAACTGTACATTAAATGATATGCTTTCCCTTTTGTGTTCTTAGCAATAGGGAAAACACATGCTTCACAAAAGGTCATTTACACAAATCACCCAATATCACTGTTACACATAGTGGTAAGGGTGCAGGGTTTAGTTCTGCAGTTTTCATTTACGAACAAAAAAATTCAATCACAATTGTCAAAAGGCTGAAAAACACATCAACAGGACAGGAGCAACAAAGGGGGCAAAGGACATGATGGTACTAACAACAAAAAGATCATAAAGCAAAAAAATCCACACAGCGACAATACACAAGTGGAAAAGCACAGCACCTTGTTTACATGTAAGATTAAACCACTAAAATTAAATATTAAATGTTATTGGTACAAAAGCAAAGACAATCACCATAGCACTTCCAAACAAATCGCTCAGCCTCTCAGTCAAACACTTGTAAATTCCATCATTAATTCACGTCGAGAATTATTTCATCTGACCTTGTTTCACAGGACAAACTCTGTGTTATTGCTTCCTTTGCAAAACTAGATGGAAACCAGCTTAATCACATTTTAGAACTGTTAAAATGCAACCCTTGGGCTTGCTCATTACTTACAATGGGAATTTAACTGCCATACAAATTTACCTACAATCTACTGAATCAACAATCCAAGACAAAATGATGTCTGTCCAAGTTAGGCACCCAACGGATCTCAACCTTGTTCTAACATTTCTGGAAATGTGATGGAGATGATACCTTTGCTGAAAGCCATGCATAATTATTCCTACCATGAAGATTGCCTTTGCTTTTGCTGTTCTATGGCTGCTAGAAAAGAAATGTAATATTTATTGTTCGTATAACCCTTTCATTCATGCCAAAAGGCTTTATGTTTATTTTCCCCATGTCTGGACCTGTGCCTTATGATATTTATTGGGGAGAACGTATGACACTGCATAACTTATGGGATGCAATTGCAAGACAAATGTCTAGCACACAAGTAGCCATGTGGCGGATTACATAAGGATTAGCGATGTGTACCTTTAATTATGCCTGAACTGCTGATTTGTCTGACAAAGTGCATGATTAAGGGAAATCTCTTCAACCCTTCAATAATCTGGTCACCGCGACCAAAAACACTGAATCCAAAATGAAAATGAGGCAAATATTTATCTAGGAACCAGATAAATATATTAGCTCTCACATTTCAATGTCTTTTTCGGTCTCTTTTCTTTAAAAAAAGCAGGCCACCACAATTAATTCGCCTCAACAGCCATTTGCCTAGGGTGTTGTATGTTGATAATAATGTAAAAACACACAGAGGACAGGAAAGGAGCAATGCACAGAGACTTGAAACTTTAAAACTACGTGATTTTTTGTATCCAATCAGTGGTGTATTTTAAAAGCAGCACTCAATGTTTTGCTTTAAGCCTGTAGAGAGTAACAATTCCCCAAACCAGTGCTGCTGTTTGATATATAACAAGGTGTTTTTGGCTTGAGGATGTTTTATCTTACTATTCCTGAGGTAAAACAAGTAAATAAATCTTTGATTACAGCCTGAGAACATAGGACTCAAGTTGCCATGCACTGACCCATGTTTCCTACCCATTAGAGGGGAACAGCTAGCAGCGGAAAAGGGGGGAGACAACACATTTTTTTTTTGCCTCACAACGACTGGACATTTACCTCTTGTTCCCCGCAGTGGTAATGGGTTTTAGGAGGGCGACGGATCATACCTCACATTCTCGGGAGCCGGAGATGGTGTAGGTACAGGGTCCTGTCCCATTGACCAGAACGTCCATGGTCTCAGAGTTTGTGGGTTTGTAGTCCACATAATATTCCTGAAGTGGGGAGCTGAGGGTGCGCTCGGTCTCCCGTGCCTTTTTCCGGCGTTTTCTCACCATGGAATGCTGCTGCAGTTGCTTCATGCTGCTGGGATAACGCTTCCAGGAGACGTAGATCACTAGCAAGATCATGGCCACGGATAAAAAGAGGGCAACACTGCCGGCTATTATCTTGTGGAAGGAAACATGCTCAAAGTCCTGCTCAGGGATGGGTGGGGAGGCAGCTGTCGGGGAAGGCGCAACAGGGCTTTTGCGAGTTATCTTCTCATTCACCCTGAACATGGTGGGCAGGGGGAAACGTCCAGGTTTGGATGGGGAGCTTACAGTGGAGGAGATCGGTAGGTAAGTGGTGGGGGTTGCCTTACAGATACCACGTGTGTCAACAGCCTCGATGACTTTCTCACCCTGAACCTCCTTTGGTCCGGCACAAATCATCGTGGTCTCCTTGTTCCCCTTGAAGTTTCTTAGCCAGGCTACAAGGGGGCATAAGCTGGGGCTGCATTCCCAAATGTTTCCTGCCAGACTGATGGTAGTAAGAGAGATCCAAGCTGATATGGCCTCTTGAGACACGTTGCTTAGCTTATTGGAGTCCAGGTTAAGAGTCTGCAAGTTAGGCAGACACTGGAAGATGCTTGAGTCCAACACTTGCAGGTCATTCCCAGAGAGATCCAGCTTTTGCAAAGAGGTCCATGTCCATGTAATTCCCTGGGTTATCGACTTGATCCGATTCCACTGCAGATACAAAGCACGGAGGTTGTTCAGCCTTGGGAAATGAGAAAAATTGATCTTTGAGAATTGGTTGTGCTCCAAGTGTAACTCGGTCAGCTTGAGGAGTCCCGCAAATGCATTACGGGTGAGGCTTCGCAGTCGATTGTAGCCCAAATCAAGGAACTCTAGGTTTCGACAATCCTGAAACACTCGCATGGGGACCGTCTTTAGGGAATTGGATCTGACGTGGAGACTCAAAAGTTTGCGCAAGCCTTGGAATTGATTCGGCTGCAGGACTTGGAGTTTATTGTAAGAGAGGTCCAGATTGCGTAAATTGGGGATCGAATGGAACGTGTTGTTTTCCAAATGCGTGATCTTGTTGGAGCTGAGAATCAACTCCTTGAGTCTTCGAACACCCTGAAAGGCTTGTTTGTCCACTGCATTGATGTAGTTGTGGTCTAGGTACAGCCAGACCAACTGGCCGAGGCTGGAAAACTGACCAGCCCTGAGGTTCACCAAGCTGTTGTAACGCAGAGAGAGGCCCTGGCATCCCACGGAAACATTCTTTGGCACGTCACGGAAGGCATTTGACTCGCAATACACTATTTTGCCATCGCAGCGGCAGCTTCGGGGACACGGCTTCTCTCGGACTCTGCCTTGGGAAGCCAATAGCCAGGCCTGCACGAGCAGGGGGATCATCAGCCAGCGGGATCTCACCAGGGATCCTGCATGAAACACAGAAGGAAAGAAGAAGGGGTAAGCCATGATTCAGTCAATTCTGATCCTAGTCTGCCATTTTGCGTTCAGTCAGAACCTGATAACTTGCTTACAAGGATTAGTAAATACTTAATCAGTCCCGCTACACAGTTTGCAAAAAGTAGGTTATCGAATTACATAGCCAATGTCTACTGAATCAAATTTTGTACGGAGGAGGAAGGTATGAACTTGCTTCAAGTCTTTTCATTTTACATTAAATGTGATTACTGTGCAAATTGTTCTTCTGGTATTCGAAAAGATGTCAATTGATTTTCCATGCTTATTTCACGTACTTTAATTAAAAAAGACAGCAAATATACACCTTTACCTTGAAGCAACCGAAAGAGCTTAATAGGCAAGAGTAACTTTAGTAGAGTAAAAGATTCCCCTTAAGCTTTCTTCAATAACCATAATTACACATTGGCTCCAATAAACACTCTCTGTGGTAGAGAAATCGGACTGTTGAGTTAAGAGAATACTGTTCTCCAAGTTCATTGTTCCCAGTATGAAATCAACACATAGTATACATGCAAAAGACAAAGAACATTTTCTGATAAGAAGACAACCGTGTCAATTAAGGTAAGCTACGGATAAAAATAAAGACTCAAGTATCACAATAGCACAGAAGAGAGAGAGAGAGAGATCTTGTTCTCAAATTGAAACAAGGATACGATCAAAAATCATCATGCTGTACCAAAATCTTAAAGTACTACTTCAGTTGCCATTACATTGCAGTACTTCCAAAAGCATATGATTTTATACTTATTTGAATATAAAATGAGGACAATTAGTAATTGAGTGATGAGTGAATCATTATTTTGAGTGAAATTAATCGGTTAATCCAGTTCCAAAATGAATGGTCTGAATAGTTTGTGATTCAAACGATTTGTTCAGAAATTGGACCGATGTGGTTCTCAAACTCAAATAACTGACTCAATGAGCCGGTCGCAGAGGTTATCAGCTCACTGGAGAAGAAGATAATTAGTGAATAATGATGTAAATCTATGTCCTTTCACCACACAACGCTATCATATGACTATAGTTCATAAGTCAGGCTTCTTTTGTGATACGTTTATAGTGCTTTTGGTTCTGTTTGAAGCTTGAAAGCTTCCGTGCCTATTCAATGTAATTGCATGGGAAACAGTGACCAGCAATGTAATTCTCCTTTTGTATTCCCAAGGAGAAATATGGGTTTCATACCGCAAATAATAAGAGAGACAACACTGCTCTTTTAAGGAAAAAAAAAATTACAGGATGTGAAATATTTCAAATAAATGAAAACATCTTTGACGATCAATAAAGGACAGTGAAAATTTCCATTCCCTCCTTGGCTGGCTCAGTGTCTCTTTATGCTTTATCAGATTCTCAATTTAGGCAGAAATTAAGCTTTTTTTCCAGCTAAGGGTGTGCCAAAGGTGATAACAGCATCTTGTCTGCTGTTCTTGGAGCAAAAACAGGAAATGATTGGTTTATCTTGAGTGCCCAGCACAAAGCTGTACCACCTGAATCTTTAATCATATTACAACTATTGAGTAAATATAAACGTAATTGTATAAATGGACAATGGTGATCAGCAATGCATTTGAATCACCCAGACTGACCACAGTTTACCAGCCTCAAGATCCAGATCTAATCGAAACATTTTGTGTAGGTCAATTGAATGAAAAAGGCTAATCTAATAGTGTTGAAGACAGAGCGTAGGCCGGCTGAACAACCTGTTATCTACAGAACAATCAGTTCTGTGTGGCATTGCAAATTGCCATTGAATTCATTCGAAATAATCAGAGAAAAACACAGCCCCTAATCTTCTTGTGAATAGTCTGAAGTAAATGGGTTACAGTGCAAAGTAGCCGAGGTTTATGGTTACATATCTTAAATTTCCCAGTGAATTTACTTGAGTAAAAAAAAATCCTAGTCAAAGTCAACGTTGCCACTGATTGTAAATGAGAATGTAGCTCTACATAGAGCTTCATAGAGTGTTTTTGCCATGTTGCAGGATGTTCGTAGGTGGGTTTTAACATGTGAACAATCCAATAGACAACCCAGAATACACTTTTTGTAAAGCATTCTAGCCCTTAAAATTGTCCACATGTCGCTTGGGAGGGCAATAACAGCCTAATTAGAAAAAGAGGGACAGCTAAATCAATTTAGTCTCGGCAATATTACCAGTTACACAGAACACCTTGGGCAAGATCAAATGAAGTTATGCAAAGGTACGCAAGGACACAAGGAGCAACTGTACAAGCCAATAGGGTTTGCATGCAAATTCCCAAAGTTTTAATTAACTCTCAAAGCGTAACGGCTGGAGTCACCCTCATGAGTCACGCTTTACGTACAAAAAGACCAAACCTGAACACCTCCACTTAATTTGTCTTTTGCTGCATATATGCATGATAGCATAAGTGCATCTTGGCCTCCCCCACCTTCCTGCATCCAATTCATCACGATAAAGGAAAGGCAGCCAGTATGCAGTCAAATAGTGCGTGTAAACCAGCCCTTGATCTTAAAACTCATTCATCACGGCACCAACATTAAAACGCGTCCGCATATCCGGATCTCAAAACCCCAGTTTCTGCAAAGCCTTTTCTGTGCTAAAAGCAATCTCACAGGCTGGATGCTATACCCATGGGAAAGAAAAATCTAAATGAGATCCCTTTAATATCTGAATTGTTTTTCTTACGCAGCAGGGGAATGACATGGTGCACAAAGTCTCCCCAGCATCTCAGGTTTTAATCCTGAGGAAAAAGACTTCAGTAATCTCAATTCAATGTATACTGTATTAAAAGCAGCTTTTTGGGGTTAAAAAAATGATCAAAATAATTTTTTGAGCAAGTAAATAACCAGCCAGTGTTCAAAACTCTCTGCTTGCCTTCGCTCGATTCAAACGATAAGATTGTAATAATGTTTTTAACTCCAGTGGTACTGGTGGATCTCTGCGGGAGATTCGAGCATGTCTTTACGTCATTACTTCACATCTGTACACAAAAAGGAGGAGTCTCGGCTAGTGTATGGTACGTATATTGAGTGTGAGGATGTTGGAGGTGGAGATTTAAAGCCTTTTCTAACAGCACTTGATTTAATTAAACTTATCAATTTGATTGCGGATCCAGAAAAGTTCAAACGACAATCACCAGTGACAACGGAAGATTCACACGTTGTAAAATGCAAAAGACTGCGTTCGGACTTCGGAGTGGCTACTGAAAAAAAAAGAGACTGCAACCGGACCCATGCGAAAACAAGGATAATATCAGAAGGGCATTAAAGGGATAGTTCACCCAAAAATGAAAATTCTGTCAGTATTTACTCACCCTCATGTTGTTCCAACCCCGTAAGACCTTCGTTCATCTTCGAAACACGAATTAAGATATCGTTGATGAAATCTGAGAGCTGGATCACTCCCCCATAGTAGTCCATAGGCTTCTTGAGGGATTGAAACTTGCCGGCCTCGAAAAGTTATTAAAGACATCGTTAAAATAGTCCAAGTAACTACAGTGGCTCAATCTTAACTTTATCAAGCGATGATAACACTTTTTGTTCAGTTGAGAATGACTTTATTTCAACTATTAATTACCTTCTCTTTGGGCCTCTAGTCAGTTAAACGTCACACGTAGGCTCTTTTAGGCTCACCGCGTTATTTATGTTTGTTTGTTTGTTTTTTTTGTTTTTGCACAAAAAGTGTTCTCGTCGTTTGATAAACTTTATTTGAGCCACTGTAGTCACTTGGACTATTTTAACAATGTCTTTTATAACGTCAAGTTTCAATCCCTCAAGAAGCCTATGGACTAGTATGGAGGAGTGATCCAGCTCTCAGATTTAAACAAACTTGGATGTTACCTACTTTTTTCTGGTGAAAATGTTTATGTTGGTCATACTTCCAAAAAGTATAATATGTGATTCTGAATAACAGTATTCACACCGGCGGGGTGACTGACAGCCACATATTCTCCTCAAAAAATCGGATTCATCCGCGCTGTGCCATGCCGAAGCACAACCCACGTAAAGTTGATAACTGCAATTGCAGATATCGCACAGAGATGGCGACAAAGAGGTAAAACTACAAACTGCAGCTTTAAATAAAATATGTCTGCAATTAAATGTCAATCTCAAGCATTTCTCATCAAATCTCCCAAGTTGTGGTCTCTTTCATTGAGATCTCTTTTGAAACTCTACAGGAAACAGATGATCTCACGAGAAACATTAAAAATGTCATTGCTGCCTAAAAGAAATAAATGATGCAACATTGATCTTTTCTCGTATAGCATTATCTGTCAAGGAATCCTAAACTATGAAAAAGCAATATCTGAGCAACACAATTGTCCAATTTGTAGAAGGGTTTGATCTGTTATGTCAAGATTATGTACTCTCACATGCAATCACTTTCACTGCACACAATAAACTACCCATAACTTAAAGTACATACAGCATCAACAGAGCCCTGCAGAAAATACCACTGTAACGGTGGCCAACTTTTCAGCTCTAATCCCATCTGTGATTTGTTTCTGTGCGAGCAGGAAAAGCATAATCCCAAAACAGCAGTGCTAATCTCACACAAAGATAATCTGACACAAAATTGAACAGCTCTGAAGTAATCCCATCACATTCAAATAGGGAGCCCACGTGCAAGAGATTTCACATCTAAAGTTTTTTTTTACTATTATTCCTCCTATCAAACTTAATGATATCTCCATTACCCCGATTTTAATTTCCCCTGACAGCACAGGTCATAACCGAGAAACTGTCTCCCCCTTTTTTGACAATCAAGACCAAGACACAGATACGGCTACTTCCCGCATCCATCTCTCATTCACTGACATGTTTCTGTCTCTCTCTCCCTCCCAGTTATCTATTTTGACACCCTCTCCACTCTATTACCTGGGAAAGCTCTTAGGCATTTAATAAGGGACATTTGATGTGTCCAGATGTCTTTCAGTGCAACGCGAGACAGGTAGAGAGAACGAGAGGAGGGGGATTGAGGAATTAGGTCTGGGTCTTATCCTTACTAGCGCTGTAATATTGCACTGAGGTACTTAACATGATTATGACAGTAAGTAGTTGTTCTTAATGCTGTGCTATTATAATATTTCTTTACAGCTTGTTTAAGTGTGCCAGCGTGGGACAATGGTATTATAACTGAGTGACTGATACTGCATCATAACATGTCACTGACATGAGAGTTCAATTCTGGTTAATATTATGGCATTCATTTGTCTTCCACACTGCAGATACTGCGTTAAAAACTACATTTACAAAGAGTAAATCTTACACACTCTAAAAATTCTGGGTTGTTTTAACCCAATTTTGGGTAAAATATGGACAAACCCAGCCATTGGGTTACATTTTTAAAATTATATTTTTAACCCAATGGCTTGGTTTGTCCATATTTTACCCAAAATTGGGTTAAAACAACCCAGCATTTTTTCAAAAATAAAAAAAATAACTTGATGTTTGAAAATGTTTGAACTTAAATGATGGATACTAACTTATTAGATTATTTTTTCAATTGTTTAATAATTATTTATTAAATTACAATTATTCGTTATTATATATAATGGAATTAGGAAAATAACGCAATATTGTTTTGATTGCATGCTTTTCTGGACTGAGATCTGAGCTGGACAATGACATCACTATATTCTGCAGAACTGCTTTATAGATGAAATTAATAGGGCTGGCCAGCGATTAATCGCAATTAATCACATCCAAAATAAAAATTTGTGTTTACATAATATATATAAAAATATCATTTTGTGTGTGTGTGTATATATATATATATATACACACACACACACACACACACACACACTGCACGGACGTACGTTATACATTTATATATAAATATCAATATTTGATATATTAATAACACATTTTTCTTAAATATATACAAAAATTTTATATATTTATATATAAAAAATAATTATACACACTACACATACAATACATATATTATGTGAACACAAACTTTTATTTTGGAGGCGATTAATTGTTGCCCAGCCCTAGAAATTACTAATTTAATAATTGATATTCTTTACAATGGAACTGCATCAACACTGAACCGACTTTCTATTAGATCGGTATATACAGCCGAAATGAACTCATCCTTGAATCATTTTCCTGTTGTCACTGTACTGTATAAAGCGCCATATGAGTAAAGGTGACTTGATTTGCCTTGACTTTTAAGCGCAGTCAGTTGCTTACAGTATTGAGTACCCATAAAAACACTATAAAATGTAACTATTTAAAAATCACATTACTGTAACAAAAATATTTGCAACAATTAGCTTAGATTAAACTAAAATTTAGCTGATTGTTAAAAAAAAAATCCTGTATCCTCACAGGATGATTTTCAATATTAAAGCAATGAGAAAACGTTTTACTTATTCATTTTGTACGCATTATGGTGTAATGAGAATTGGGTTGGGGTGCTTAATTGCTATGGTGCAATCAATTTTATACGCTTCATTTTCTTCACGCAACATACACTGTAAAAAATGATTTTTTGGTTATGTAAATACTAGTGAAAAAACCCAATGTAATTTACTTGAAAAAGTTAGTTCAGGCAAGAATTTAAAAAACTAAGTAAATTCCATATCAGTACTTATTTCAAGCGAGTATACTGTAAATGAAAGTGTAATATCAACTCAATAAAATTAAGTAAAAATTACTCAACTTTTCTGATACTGGGGTTCCCATCATGCAATGGACCTTGAATAATTAATGAGGTTCATTTGTCACTGGTTTCCAGCTGTATTTACACTGTTTTATCATTGATTTTTGTTTTCAGTATTATTAAATTGCCATTTTGTGACATTTCGAGTAAATTTTTTGCTTAAAACGACACATTCAAACACAAAAACGATCCATCAAATGTTACCACCATTGTGTATTGTCTACCAAGTATCGAGGTGTTTGCATTCACATAAGGCTTAAAGTCTGACATGATGTATATATAAATTACTTAGATGATCTAAATAAAGAACATACTATAAATGACTAATAAAATTCAAGATAATTGTTTTAGTGAAGTGTAATACAAAGGCAAAGGAAATCGGTATTAATCAACCTTTTAACAAGCCGAGTTAAAATTACTTATTTTTTGTAAAGTTTACTTAATTCCACATTCCAAGTAAATTTAACTTAAAGATTTCTAATTAAAGCTACTGATAAATATGTTTAGGTTTTTACTTGGCAAATCTTTGTAAATTTACTAGCATTTTCTGAGTGAGATCGTTTAGCAAGGTTTTTTTAAGTAAATCCTACTCCAAATTTTTTACAGTGTATCTCTCTTTACCGTTTGTCTTTTTTCAGGATGACACAGGCATATTGTAATAGTCTGTGAGACCCATGTTTGGGGTGTCCCGAGCCCTGCATTCAGCGAGAGAGTGAAACACAAGCCACACCAACTTGCAAAACCAAATATGTATTCACCCCTTTACAGACAAGTGTCATGTTAATCATTTATAATGCACTGTATAGGTTACATTTACACTTAGCTGCCGCTTTTATCCAAAGCGACTTTATATGTCAGAGGTCGCACTCCTCTAGAGCAACTAGGGGTTAAGTGTCTTGCTCAGGGACACATTGGTGTCTCACAGTGGATTCGAACCTGGGTCTCTCACACTTATCCACTGCGCCATCACCACCCCCCATAGGTTACAATGAGAACTAGTCCTTTCATTGTGAAGCTCATCCAAACATTTCACTAAATGTGTTTAATTATGTAATTAAGCTTTACTCGTAATAAATGTCAGCAGAATAAGGCTGAGCTGAGCGAGTTGAGCGAACAGCACACCTGTGAGGCGCAGAAGTGAACACCCACCTACATCATCTGCACAGTAAACAGCCATAAAGACACTACGACATCAAGCCATTATGATGACAATACTCATATTCTGAATACGAGCATCACATTTGTTCAGCCTATTCACTCTTACACACTTCCTTTTTTTTTGCTTTTAGCATCGTTTCACTTCATTAAGCCGTATTGAATGAATGACTCTTCCATGCAGGGCGATGACTGGAAAAGGAAGGGGGCGGGGTATTATTTATGATCTGATTATGATTATTTATGATGGGGACAACCATCTGTGCTCTCAATAATTACAGAATGATTTTAAAGGCATCTAATGGGAGGATATTCTTCCTATCCTGAAATCTCAACAGAAAGATAAGGGGCCAGCAACAGTTAAGAGACCACAATAAGGCATATACTCTCAAAGCAACATGAATGACTGCATAAAACCAAACAGTAAATCACTGCTTTCCACTATGACTCTGAAGCATCAATCAAAATCTAGAGGTTTTTTTTTTCCTTCTCTCTTTCTCCTGAAGGATGTACATCACACTGCAGATTTTACCTGTTCTTTACTAAATAAGTGTAGTTATTTGTATCCCATATAGTGAATTATTAAAATAAATGAGAAGTCTGATACACAAGAACACATATGGCAGCACATTGAATTATCCATGAGAATATACATATGGGCTTCAGAGAATCCAGTCAGGACGAAAAAAAAATAAAAATAAAAATAAATAAATAAACATCTTATAGAGAGACAGCCTGTTGATCATACAAGCACTACACCCGCGTAAAATGTAATATGTTGCAATAAATGCTGGTCAATGTCTTCACAGGTATGTATGATGAAAGTTGCGTGCTATCAAGGACACACTCAAACATGCTTCATGATTTGCCTTAAACACATGCACACTCTTAAACCCACAGCAAAGCTATTTTCAGAAACGATCTTGTGATGTGAACCGCGGGTTTCTTTTATATAGCCTACACCTCACATCGTCACAGTACAGTCAACTGCATCCAAAAAGCCAACAGATCACATAAAACCAACCTAATGTGTGGATTTATTTAGAGTCATGCAAATCAACGGAAACATACCCATCTCTGCGTAAATGTCGCGGTTTTTTGCAGGTTTCACAGCCCTTCGATGTGCGATTCCAGGCTCCGCATGGCACCGTCTTCAAACACACTCTGAAAGAAGCACCTGCCCAAAGCTGCGGTGCCCGAGATGTTGGCGAGGTTCGGAAAACTCCAGCAACAGCAGCGTTATTTCAATCCCGCAGTTGCGCCGCTGCGCAACATGTCCAAGTGAACAACGGAGAAATCCTAAGAGCTCTTCCCAGCGTAAGGGACAAACATTGAGGTTTACTTATACGAGAACGTCCAAAAAGATCATTCCCAGCGCGTGCGTGTGCGTATCAGCGATATCCTTC
Source organism: Pimephales promelas (assembly GCF_016745375.1). The sequence goes on from NW_024121099.1 coordinate 37,485,275, forward strand.
ACGTTACAATATCCTCCACTTGATTGGAAAGTTTGGAGAGATTTGCGCAAAAGCGCACCATCGGATGTTCGGTAAGGTGCACAGCTAGGAAGAAAACCTAGCGAGGGATGCAAACATATTTCTTATGTCCTGTAAAAAAAAAAAAAAAGCGAAAAGAAGAAGCTGTGCGCAGGATGAGTGACGTATTCCTGATGTCTGCTGATCTTACGCGAGCTCAGAGATGGTGCTGTACGCCACATTCAGTTCGCCAATCTTTCTCCGAACATCTGTCAAAAACAGAAGCAGCTTTTTAAGAGGAGTGTGTGAGTGTGATTGCTCTCAACACTGGTGCAGTCATTGCTTAACCTTCTTTTGCAAGTGTTATGCATCGGATTGCCCTCTTCTGGTGGGAAAAGGAGACATGCGTCGCCCATTCAGAGCATTTTCCGCAAGAAAAAAAAGTGAGGCTAAGTATTCTTGAGCGCGTCTTTGACATCACGATATATTTAGCTTGGCTGGTGTGGTTTATACACATTACATTATACTTGCATACTTAATGTTGTATATCATGTAAAACGGTGATAAAGCAGTTCTGACATTATATTGGAACATTATATATTTTGGATAGAATTTGCACAAATAATAATAATAAAAAAACATCCATTTGAATTGATAACAAAAAAAGGTGAAAAGTTCCTTAAAACAAGTTTGTTAGATTTCAAATTAGATGTAACGTTCAGAATAAAGAGAAGTGGATCATGTCTTTAGTTATAGGTGATGAATGTCAACATATAATCAAATGATTATGCTGACGCCACTTGCTTTGATATTTCATTACCCACGGCAAATTACAGTCCTCCATTTTTAAGATTGATTTACTTGTCCATTTTTATTTGTATTGTTTTGTGGTCACTGTAGAGCATGAACAAGGGTGCATCCATCTGGAAGGACAAAAACTATTGCCAAGCAACACTGAGACTTTTATCCATTGTGACATCAGCAATTGCAAACGAGAGCAAGAGGTCTGTTTTCAAAACAACTGCCCATCTGTAATATATCTGAAAATCATTTGATATGAAACAATTGAAGCAAATAACCAAAAAAAAAAAAAAAAAAAAAAAAAATCATCTATCAACCAGTGATAGACATTTGGTTAAAAGGCTCACATATACACAGCACAATCGCACACATCACAAAACAACTTAATCCAAAGAAAGATACCTCACAAATATGTAAATAAATAGGTTTAAATAGCCTACAATATACTAATAAAACTCAGTGTCTTATTTAAAAATAGAAATTGCAGTAGGAATAATAGAGTTTCCTCGTAAAGCGGCAGCCTGATGGCAGTAACTGAAGCGAGCGGGACAGAGGATGAGAGGAGTCAGTATTGATGGAGACTGCTTTCCTCGTTACTGCACACTTACAGACATCTAAAAGTTGAATCAGTGGGGCCTCAATGAAGTTAGATGCCTGTTTAATTACTCTGGATTTTTTTTTCTTGTTTACAGCAGAAGGAAAATTAAACCAGAATGCAATAATAAAGGTCATAACTGAGTCAACAAGAGGATGATACACCTGCTGTCAAGATATTCTGTCTTACATTAAAACGCTTCAACCTTCTCAAAAGAAATAAGCATTGTTTAGCCTTCTTGCACTCTAAAAAATGCTGGGTTGTTTTAACCCAACTTTGGGTCAAATATGGACTAACCCAGCCATTGGGTTAAATTTTTACATTACATTTTTAACCCAACATTTCGGGTTTGTCCATATTTGACCCAAAATTGGGTTTAAACAACCCAGCATTTTTTAGAGTGTGTAGATGGTATTCACATGCTGAGTAAAGGATGCCTATCAATGCCCAAATATGTGAAGGTCTCAACTTGTTCCACTACCTTGCCGCCCACACTCTAAAAAATGCTGGGTTGTTTTAACCCAATTTTGGGTCAAATATGGACAAACCCTAAATGTTGGGTTAAAAATGTAATGTAAAAAATAACCCAACGGCTGGGTTAGTCCATATTTGACCCAAAGTTGGGTTAAAATAACCCAGCATTTTTTAGAGTGCACCCACCCAACCCCTTCGTCTTACTATTAAACTCAAGAAAACTTTCACTCAAAAAAAAATATTGGGTTGTTTTAAGCAAATTTTGGGTCAAATATGGACAAACCCAGCCATTGGGTTACATTTTTTAATAACATTTTTTAACCCAATGTTTCCATATTTGACCCAAAATTGGGTTAAAACAACCCAACATTTCCTTTGGACCATAAATTAACATATTGTCTATATGGGGTTGCTCATCTGTTATGCACCCCACCAAAGCCATGTCATCAGCATATTTCAAAAGTGACTAAAGGAGTAGTTAAAAAAAAAAAAAAAACCTTTTGCTGATAATTTTCTCACCCCCATGTCATCCAAGATGTCCATGTCTTTCTTTCTTCAGTCGAAAAGAAATTAAGGTTTTTGATGAAAACATTCCAGGATTTTCTCCATATAATGGACTTCATTGGGAACCAAACGGTTCAAGGTCCAAATGAGAGTTTCAGTGCAGCTTCAAAGGGCTTTAAACGACACCAGACGATGAATAAGGGTCTTATCGAGCGAAACGATCGCTCGTTTAAAAAATAAATAAAAAAGTTTAAGTTTCATAAGCACAAATGCTCGCCTTGCTCTCTTCTGTGATGAGTGTTCGTGACTCTCCTGTCCAAACTCGTTCATCAAAATGAACAAATCTTTTTTTGAGTCATGACTCAAAGGGTCATCGTCTGGTGTCGTAGCCCTGAGGAACCCCCGTATTTACAATGGTATGCATTCTGACATGTTGGGGTCTATCTTTTTAAAAGTCATTAATCCATAGAACAAGAGTTGAGTTAACTTGTAAGTCTCTGCAGGCAATTCAGTAATAGACAAATGTTCACTATGTTGAAAGCAGATGTAAAATCCATAAATAAAATCCTAACAAATGAGTTCGGAAGGTCCAGGTGTCCAGTCACTGTATTCAAGAGAGTTACAGTAAGCTGGCATCCTCAACTTTCCGTTTTGGCGTATAGGACACTCGGCTCCATTGGTGGTAAGCTCTCCCGCCATGCACTTGCAAAGGATCGAGGTCTAACATTTGTCATCTCCTTGACATGTTTTTTTTTAGGAACAGGAATAATGGTCATCTCCGGTACATACGCTGTGTTCAGTGACAGAAGAGCTAAGTCACCATCCCACATACAGTAGTTGGGCCGAGCTCTCTTTCAACATGTGGCCACTCAAGTCCATCTGAACCAGGAGCTTTCATTGGCTGTAATTGGGAAAGGATGGAAACAACCCTTTGCTCATCCACACTGATTGGTGTTGATATCAATCTGTTCCCGGTCATTCCCGGGATTAGTCCAATTAAACCTGGCGTAGAAAGTGTTTAGCTTCTCTTCAAAGGTCTGGACTATATGAACTCGAGTTGAAGCTTTGGTTTTTCCCATCATCATACGATTCTGCCATGCTGCTTTTGTATTTCCTCCAATAAACCTCTCCTCCATCTTGTCTTCATAGCGAAGCTTAGCCAGCCTAGTTTTGACTCTCAGTTCTTTTTTCAGTTCATTAAATATACTTTTATCACCCTCCTTTTTTTAGGTTGGTCCAATGTTTTCTTACACTCTAAAAAATGCTGGGTTGTCGAAATATGGACAAACCCAAATGTTGGGTCAAAAATGCAATTTAAAAAAAAATTACAGTTGAAAATGAAAGTTGAAGTTGGGTTAAAATGTGAAATTATGTTTTTAACCCAACATTTGGGTTCGTCCACATTGGGTTCAAACAACCCAGCATTGTTTAGAGTGTAATCAAATGCAAGCAAGCTAAGCATTGGAAAAAATCCTCTTTAAAGGATTAAGCGGTTTACATAAACACTTCATTTCAGTTTGTAAGCCATTTTAACAAACATCATACTCAAGCAGTTCAAGATAATATGACCTCCTAATGTCATTCTGCGTCAGGGTCAACACAATAATTTCCAAAGTGGCTGTTTGTGTCCTCCCCGTACGGTCCATCTAATTAGAGATAATGGACACTCGAGCTCATATCTGTAATATTCTGCATTTGGCTCCAGAAAATACAGCTGGGAAGCACCAATCTTGCCAAATCCCCTTCTCAGCAACAGGCTGGATTGTGAGGGACTCTGTCCATCGCTTTTGAAGATACAGATGATCAAGGACAATAAGGCAACAGCCGGTTCAGGCCTCTGTGGAATAGACTGTTTGTGTTGTACGTGTGTTGTTTGTGTCGTTCAGACTCACAGAAGGCCGATCTCTGTTGTGATGATGAGCTCTGGACACACACTGCAGTGATGCATGGAAAACAAATTGCCAATCTTCATGGGTGGTGAGCACAATAAGAAGGGTTTGAGCAAACAAGAAGGGGATTTACAGCATTCAGAGATACATTAGACTAAATAATCCAACCCGATCGCACGGAAATTCGTACGAATTTTACGAGGTGGCTAATTCGTAACAATTTGTATGACCTCACTCGTATGAATTAGTACGATTTAGCTAAATCGTACATATTTTACGAATTAGCCAATTCGTATGAATTCGTACGAATGACCTACCCCTGACCCCGCCCCTAAACATAACCGTCACGTGGGTTTAGACAAATCGTACAAATTTGTACGAGTGAGGTCGTATGAATTAGTACGAATTAGCCACTTTTGAATCACTCGTACGAATTCGTACGAATTGGTCGTGAGATAGGGTAGAATAATCTCAATAAATAAAATTACAAACTAAAAATAAGAAGTACTTAAATTGCATATCTTTCCTGATGGCAATGCCAAGGTCATGGGTCAGATTCATAAATTGCTCAAAGGGAATGCATAAATTGTAAAAAAAAAAAAAAAAAAAAAAAGTGTAGCTTGAATGCAATAGAAGTATATTTGGATACAAACGCATGCCAAATCATGTTCAAATTCTGTCTTGTAAAAAGCCATACAATATATTCTTCATGTTTGAATGCAATAGTTTGACTATAAAAGTGTTACAGCTTACAATATATTTTTTTGCCAAAATGCACAAATTTAAACCTCTGATAAGATATATATTCTCTTATATATATATATATATATAAAAGTTTAAATTTGTGCATTTTGGCAAAAATATATTGTTAGCTGTAACATTTTTAGTCAAACTATTACATTCAAACATGAATAATATATTGTATGGCTTTTTACAAGACAGAATTTGAACATGATAAAAGTGTAGATTATTTACAGAACTATAATGTGAATTATAATGAAGCTGCCATATACTAATCTGTCTGTTTCCCAGAGTGATATATGTATTTGAATAGATATACCAACTACCTCAATTGCATTTATGCTTCTTCAAGCATTGCACATCCTGATAATTGGATCTGCCTTTATTCAGCCGAATAAAATAATCGACATTGCGAAAAAATAGTCTAAGGTGCAAATAAGGCTTCTTAGTTTTGTATTTATCTGGAAATGATGAAAAAATAGTGTGTCCAAATTGCATGTAAAAAAGAATTTTTCAAGTCAGTCCTCAGAACTTAAATGGAAAATTGAAATGACGACCACTAATGATCACACTATTTTCCTGAACGGACAGACTTTTTTTTTTTATTACGAATTCACATCAGATTTATGATTATACCTTTGCACCGACTAATTCAGCTGCGGTATTCAGCCATCAGTGTGACACGTCCATTTTGTGAGCAGCATGAAAAATCCTCCAAGGTTACAACAGAAAATGGAATTTGCTCAATGGCATCGCACACCAATTAACCTTATTGTACTAATAAGGATGTTGCTTGAGCTGCATCACCGGCCACCCATAAAGCCTGTGTAGGAAAGCTACCAGTCATTAAGAAAGGTGTTAAAAAGGCCAGTGGACTTATAAGTTAGAAAAGAGAGGGAAAAAAAAGCACTGAAAGGTTAGGTTGAAAAAAAAAAAGAGTTTACATCTTACATCATGGTCAGATATCATGAAAGCCAGTCATCCATTTCTTTTTTTAATCTCAAATAATGTTCGCATTCTTGGATGAAAAGTTTAAAGGGAAAGTTCACCCAAAAATAAAAACTCTCAATTTTTTTTTTTACCCACACTCATGCCGGTCCTGATTCCTTTCTTTCTTTGAAGACTTCTGTGAGTCCATATAATGCCATTGAATGGCTGCTGCTCGGTTGGCGCTTGAACAACCACACCGTGCGATAAAAATCATTGCTTCCAGTCTATCGTCTTATGAGTGTATGACAATAGATTGGAATATTGCATGTCAAAGATTGTAGAAAATGAAGTTCTGTCACATTTAAAGTCATTTTACGGAAAGGGGGAAGTCCTAGACACATTTCAATCTGGTTTTACAGCCCATTCTCACTCTCCCATTCTCACATTTGGACATGCTTCAATATCTGACGCTTTAGGCGCCCTTTAGCGTCAGTTAGATGACGCCCTAGGATCGCGTGTACCCTACCCCCACCCCACACCTAAACCTAACCGCGTCCTCTAACTGACGCTTTCCTTTAGCATCAGTTAGATGACGCCGTAGGATCGCGTCATGTAAGTGACGCTAAAGGGCGCCTAAAACGTCAAATATTGAAGCATGGTCAAAGGTGACGCCTTGGGGTGAGAATGCGTTGGGTTTTAGGGTGGCTGACAAAAAAGTTGTACATAAGCAGTACATAAGCAGCCATAGCCAAGACTGGTTGCCCACTGAAGCTGAGAAGGGCTGAGCCTGGTTATTAGTAGTTGGATGGGAAACCGTCTGGGAAAACCAGAATGTTTCTGGAAGAGGTGTTAGTGAGGCCAGCAGGGGGTGCTCACCCTGTGGTCTGTGTGGGTCCTAACGCCCCAGTATATACTGTTAAAAAATCCCAGGATGTCTTTCGAAAGAGTAGGGGTGTATCCCCAGGCCACATGGCCAAATTGGCCCAGTGGCCTCCCAATCAACAATCATATATATATAAACCAATTGTCTTCATCACTCTGTCTCCTCTCCACCAGTAAGCTGGTGTGTGGTGAGCGTTCTGGCGCACTATGGCTGCCGTCGCATCATCCAAGTGGATGCTGCACATTGGTGGAGGTTGAGGAGATCCCCCCTTCTATGTAAAGCGCTATATAAATGTAATGAATTATGATCTTCGCATTATCAGAGATCCAGGTAATTTGGCAGCCCTGGTTTTATTGGACTTGAGAATTTTATACAACAGACCATGTGATTCTCATTAATATTATGAGGTTGGGATCCATCTCTCTATTCCTAATACAACCTTTCCAAGTCATAAGGCTGGAGCCTATCCCAGTTTATTAGGACAGAGGCAGGGGAAAACACTCTGAATAGATGGCCAGTCCATCACAGAGAGTTTTTAAAGGGATTCAATCAGGATCTCACGAACAGATCAGGGAAGTTTGGTGATTTTGTTTCATTTTCCCATGGGGTACCCCAGGGTTCTGTTATGGGAACTATTTTATGTTAAAGTCAGCCAAAAACTTATAGTAAACTGTATTAGACTTCTGTAATTTTAAACATTCAGCGAGGGAACAATTCAATTCTCACAATTAGCAGACGGTCCATTCATTTCAGAGCCAATGTCGGACGGGAGGAATAAAAGAAAACAGATTACAAGGTTGTGTTGAAAGGTCCGTAAGGTCATTGGTATTGGCGAATCCAACAGAAAATTCATTCTGAGCAAACAAAATATTGCTATTTCTGTCCAGGTGTGTTATCTGTGTTTGTATATGCCTGACAAGTAAATGCCAAAATAAGGTTCTGCAGAGCAGGCACCGATCCGCCATGGCAGCCATTTAACGCTCCCTCCTTCCCACCAGCTGTCAGAAGGAGCCACGCGCTCCGACTCCCTCAGTCGTGAAGTACATTCAGAATAAGCGAAGTGTTTGCGCGAGGTTAAAAGGAGCGCGCTCGGCTGTCAGAGTGCAGGCTCCGTGTGGGAGTTCTGGTTGAGATGCTTTGCTTTACTTTATTCCTCTCCACCGGGGCCCAAAACGGCCCTTCCTCCTGCTGTCATTCTGCGTCCGATGGCTCT
>NW_024121099.1:37493801-37752052 GCF_016745375.1 Pimephales promelas
ACACTATTTTGCCATCGCAGCGGCAGCTTCGGGGACACGGCTTCTCTCGGACTCTGCCTTGGGAAGCCAATAGCCAGGCCTGCACGAGCAGGGATCATCAGCCAGCGGGATCTCACCAGGGATCCTGCATGAAACACAGAAGGAAAGAAGAAGGGGTAAGCCATGATTCAGTCAATTCTGATCCTAGTCTGCCATTTTGCGTTCAGTCAGAACCTGATAACTTGCTTACAAGGATTAGTAAATACTTAATCAGTCCCGCTACACAGTTTGCAAAAAGTAGGTTATCGAATTACATAGCCAATGTCTACTGAATCAAATTTTGTACGGAGGAGGAAGGTATGAACTTGCTTCAAGTCAGAATTTTATTTAACTTCTTTTCATTTTACATTAAACGTGATTACTGTGCAAATTGTTCTTCTGGTATTCGAAAAGATGTCAATTGATTCTCCATGCTTATTTCACGTACTTTAATTAAAAAAGACAGCAAATATACACCTTTACCTTGAAGCAACCGAAAGAGCTTAATAGGCAAGAGTAACTTTAGTAGAGTAAAAGATTCCCCTTAAGCTTTCTTCAATAACCATAATTACACATTGGCTCCAATAAACACTCTCTGTGGTAGAGAAATCGGACTGTTGAGTTAAGAGAATACTGTTCTCCAAGTTCATTGTTCCCAGTATGAAATCAACACATAGTATACATGCAAAAGACATGGAACATTTTCTGATAAGAAGACAACCGTGTCAATTAAGGTAAGCTACGGATAAAAATAAAGACTCAAGTATCACAATAGCACAGAAGAGAGAGAGAGAGATCTTGTTCTCTAATTGAAACAAGGATACGATCAAAAATCATCATGCTGTACCAAAATCTTAAAGTACTACTTCAGTTGCCATTACATTGCAGTACTTCCAAAAGCATATGATTTTATACTTATTTGAATATAAAATGAGGACAATTAGTAATTGAGTGATGAGTGAATCATTATTTTGAGTGAAATTAATCGGTTAATCCAGTTCCAAAATGAATGGTCTGAATAGTTTGTGATTCAAACGATTTGTTCAGAAATTGGACCGATGTGGTTCTCAAACTCAAATAACTGACTCAATGAGCCGGTCGCAGAGGTTATCAGCTCACTGGAGAAGAAGATAATTAGTGAATAATGATGTAAATCTATGTCCTTTCACCACACAAAGCTATCATATGACTATAGTTCATAAGTCAGGCTTCTTTTGTGATACGTTTATAGTGCTTTTGGTTCTGTTTGAAGCTTGAAAGCTTCCGTGCCTATTCAATGTAATTGCATGGGAAACAGTGACCAGCAATGTAATTCTCCTTTTGTATTCCCAAGGAGAAATATGGGTTTCATACCGCAAATAATAAGAGAGAAAACACTGCTATTTTAAGGAAAAAAAAAAAAAAATACAGGATGTTAAATATTTCAAATATATGAAAACATCTTTGACGATCAATAAAGGACAGTGAAAATTTCCATTCCCTCCTTGGCTGGCTCAGTGTCTCTTTATGCTTTATCAGATTCTCAATTTAGGCAGAAATTAAGCTTTTTTTTCAGCTAAGGGTGTGCCAAAGGTGATAACAGCATCTTGTCTGCTGTTCTTGGAGCAAAAACAGGAAATGATTGGTTTATCTTGAGTGCCCAGCACAAAGCTGTACCACCTGAATCTTTAATCATATTACAACTATTGAGTAAATATAAACGTAATTGTATAAATGGACAATGGTGATCAGCAATGCATTTGAATCACCCAGACTGACCACAGTTTACCAGCCTCAAGATCCAGATCTAATCGAAACATTTTGTGTAGGTCAATTGAATGAAAAAGGCTAATCTAATAGTGTTGAAGACGGCTGAACAACCTGTTATCTACAGAACAATCAGTTCTGTGTGGCATTGCAAATTGCCATTGAATTCATTCGAAATAATCAGAGAAAAACACAGCCCCTAATCTTCTTGTGAATAGTCTGAAGTAAATGTGTTACAGTGCAAAGTAGCCGAGGTTTATGGTTACATATCTTAAATTTCCCAGTGAATTTACTTGAGTAAAAAAATTCCTAGTCAAAGTCAACGTTGCCACTGATTGTAAATGAGAATGTAGCTCTACATAGAGCTTCATAGAGTGTTTTTGCCATGTTGCAGGATGTTCGTAGGTGGGTTTTAACATGTGAACAATCCAATAGACAACCCAGAACACACTTTTTGTAAAGCATTCTAGCCCTTAAAATTGTCCACATGTCGCTTGGGAGGGCAATAACAGCCTAATTAGAAAAAGAGGGACAGCTAAATCAATTTAGTCTCGGCAATATTACCAGTTACACAGAACACCTTGGGCAAGATCAAATGAAGTTATGCAAAGGTACGCAAGGACACAAGGAGCAACTGTACAAGCCAATAGGGTTTGCATGCAAATTCTCAAAGTTTTAATTAACTCTCAAAGCGAAACGGCTGGAGTCACCCTCGTGAGTCACGCTTTACGTACAAAAAGACCAAACCTGAAAACCTCCACTTAATTTGTCTTTTGCTGCATATATGCATGATAGCATAAGTGCATCTTGGCCTCCCCCACCTTCCTGCATCCAATTCATCACTATAAAGGAAAGGCAGCCAGTATGCAGTCAAATAGTGCGTGTAAACCAGCCCTTGATCTTAAAACTCATTCATCACGCCACCAACATTAAAACGCGTCCGCATATCCAGATCTCAAAACCGCAGTTTCTGCAAAGCCTTTTCCGTGCTAAAAGCAATCTCACAGGCTGGATGCTATACCCATGGGAAAGAAAAATCTAAATGAGATCCCTTTAATATCTCAATTGTTTTTCTTACGCAGCAGGGGAATGACATGGTGCACAAAGTCTCTCCAGCATCTCAGGTTTTAATCCTGAGGAAAAAGACTTCAGTAATCTCAATTCAATGTATATATTAAAAGCAGCTTTTTGGGGTTAAAAAAATGATCAAAATAATTTTTTGAGCAAGTAAATAACCAGCCAGTGTTCAAAACTCTCTGCTTGCCTTCGCTCGATTCAAACGATAAGATTGTAATAATGTTTTTAACTCCAGTGGTACTGGTGGATTTCCGCGGGAGATTCGAGCATGTCTTTACATCATTATTGCGTCACATCTGTACACAAAAAGGAGGAGTCTCGGCTAGTGTATGGTATATTGAGTGTGAGGATGTTGTATGTGGAGGTTTAAAGCCTTTTCTAACAGCACTTGATTTAATTAAACTTAGCAATTTGATTGCGGATCCAGAGAGGTTCAAACGACAATCACAGTGACAACTGAAGATTCACACGTTGTAAAATGCAAAAAACTGCGTTCGGACTTCGGAGTGGCTACTGAAAAAAAAAGAGCCTGCAACCGCACCCATGCGAAAACAAGGATAATATCAGAAGGGCATTAAAGGGATAGTTCACCCAAAAATGAAAATTCTGTCAGTATTTACTCACCCTCATGTTGTTCCAACCCGGCCGTAAGACCTTCGTTCATCTTCGAAACACGAATTAAGATATCGTTGATGAAATCTGAGAGCTGGATCACTCCCCCATAGTAGTCCATAGGCTTCTTGAGGGATTGAAACTCGCCGGCCTCGAAAAGTTATTAAAGACATTGTTAAAATAGTCCAAGTGACTACAGTGGCGCAATCTGAACTTTATCAAGCGACGATAACACTTTTTGTTCAGTTGAGAATGACTTTATTTCAACTATTAATTACCTTCTCTTTGGGCCTCTAGTCAGTTAAACGTCACACGTAGGCTCACTATTGGATGACGCTGGTCATGTGTGTCGTACAAAAACAGATCGCCCGGAGAGAAGTAAATGAATAGTTGAAATAAAGGCGTTATTTATGTTTGTTTGTTTGTTTGTTTTTTTGCACAAAAAGTGTTCTCGTCGTTTGATAAACTTTATTTGAGCCACTGTAGTCACTTGTACTATTTTAACAATGTCTTTTATAACGTCAAGTTTCAATCCCTCAAGAAGCCTATGGACTAGTATGGAGGAGTGATCCAGCTCTCAGATTTAAACAAACTTGGATGTTACCTACTTTTTTTCTGGTGAAAATGTTTATGTTGGTCATACTTCCAAAAAGTATAATATATGATTCTGAATAACAGTATTCACACCGGCGGGGTGACTGACAGCCACATGTTCTCCTCACAGAGATGGCGACAAAGAGGTAAAACTACGAACTGCAGCTTTAAATAAAATATGTCTGCAATTAAATGTCAATCTCAAGCATTTCTCATCAAATCTCCCAAGTTGTGGTATCTTTCATTGAGATCTCTTTTGAAACTCTACAGGAAACAGATGATCTCACGAGAAACATTAAAAATCTTCATTTGCTTTCCAACCCAGGTCATTGCTGCCTAAAAGAAATAAGTGATGCAACATTGATCTTTTCTCATATAGCATTATCTGTCCTAAACTATGAAAAAGCAATATCTGAGCAACACAATTGTCCAATTTGTAGAAGGGTTTGATCTGTTATGTCAAGATTATGCACTCTCACATGCAATCACTTTCACAATAAACCACACCCATAACTTAAAGTACATACAGCATCAACAGAGCCCTGCAGAAAATACCACTGTAACGGTGGCCAACTTTTCAGCTCTAATCCCATCTGTGATTTGTTTCTGTGCGAGCAGGAAAAGCATAATCCCAAAACAGCAGTGCTAATCTCACACAAAGATAATCTGACACAAAATTGAACAGCTCTGAAGTAATCCCATCACATTCAAATAGGGAGCCCACGTGCAAGAGATTTCACATCTAAAGTTTTTTTTTACTATTATTCCTCCTATCAAACTTAATGATATCTCCATTACCCCGATTTTAATTTCCCCTGACAGCACAGGTCATAACCGAGAAACTGTCTCCCCCTTTTTTGACAATCAAGACCAAGACACAGATACGGCCACTTCCCGCATCCATTTCTCATTCACTGACATGTTTCTGTCTCTCTCTCCCTCCAGTTATCTATTTTGACACCCTCTCCACTCTATTACCTGGGAAAGCTCTTAGGCATTTAATAAGGGACATTTGATGTGTCCAGATGTCTTTCAGTGTAACGCGAGACAGGTAGAGAGAACGAGAGGAGGGGGATTGAGGAATTAGGTCTGGGTCTTATCCTTACTAGCGCTGTAATATTGCACTGAGGTACTTAACATGATTATGACAGTAAGTAGTTGTTCTTAATGCTGTGCTATTATAATATTTCTTTACAGCTTGTTTAAGTGTGCCAGCGTGGGACAATGGTATTATAACCGAGTGACTGATTACTGCATCATAACATGTCACTGACATGAGAGTTCAATTCTGGTTAATATTATGGCATTCGTTTGTCTTCCACACTGCAGATACTGCGTTAAAAACTAAATTTACAAAGATTAAATCTTACACACTCTAAAAATGCTGGGTTGTTTTAACCCAATTTTGGGTAAAATATGGACAAACCCAGCCATTGGGTTACATTTTTAAAATTATATTTTGAACCCAATGGCTGGGTTTGTCCATATTTTACCCAAAATTGGGTTAAAACAACCTAGCATTTTTTTAGTGTGCACTATCAAAAATAAAAAAATAAATAACTTGATGTTTGAAAATGTTTGAACTTAAATGATGGATACTAACTTATTAGATTATTTTTTCAATTGTTTAATAATTATTTATTAAATTACAATTATTCGTTATTATATATAATAGATTTAAGAAAATAATGAAATATTGTTTTGATTGCATGCTTTTCTGGACTGAGATCTGAGCTGGACAATGACATCACTATATTCTGCAGAACTGCTTTATAGATGAAATTAATAGGGCTGGCCAGCGATTAATCGCAATTAATCACATCCAAAATTTAAATTTGTGTTTACATAATATATATAAATATATTATTTTGTGTGTGTATATATATATATATATATACACACACACACACAGACGTACGTTATATACATTTATACAAATTAATATTATATATAAATATCAATATTTGATATATTAATAACACATTTTTCTTAAATATATACATGCATGTGAGTGTATTTATATATAAAAAATAATTATACACACTACACATACAATACATACAGGGGTTGGACAATGAAACTGAAACACTGGCCAATGTTGGAGGTTTCACATCTATATGCCTGGCGGCCAATCTTCAGTGAAGCACTGGTGGATCAGTGATGGTTTGAGCTCCAATATCATGACAATCCTGATTGTATTTGATGGACACGACACTGCCGAGGACTACCAAACCCTTCTGGAGGATCATGAGCACCTGATGCTCAAACCGTGTATCAGCATGATCATGCACCAACAAACACAGCAAGACTTGTGACAGAAGGGTTTGATGAAGATGAAAGTGACGTTGAACATCTCCCATGGTCTGACAGTCACCAGATCTGAATATTATTGAGGTGTTTTGGAGGAGCGAGTCCACCAGCATCATATAGTGACCCGGACACTGTTCTGGAAGAGAATCCCTCTGGTCACTGTGAAGGACTTCTATCTGTCAATTGGTGCTGTATTTGGATGCAACATGAGGCCCTCACCATTCTAACAAGTTATTGTGTAGTAAAACCAGGTGTTTCAGTTTTTTGGTCCAACCCCTGTATATTATGTAAACACAAACTTTTATTTTGAAGGCGATTAACTGTTGCCCAGCCCTAGAAATTACTAATTTAATAATTGATATTCTTTACAATGGAACTGCATCAACACTGAACCGACTTTCTATTAGATCGGTATATACAGCCGAAATGAACTCATCCTTGAATCATTTTCCTGTTGTCACTGTACTGTATAAAGCGCCATATGAGTAAAGGTGACTTGATTTGCCTTGACTTTTATGACCATTAAGCACAGTCAGTTGCTTACTGTATTGAGTACCCATAAAAGCACTATAAAATGTAACTATTTAAAAATCACATTACTGTAACAAAAATATTTGCAACAATTAGCTTAGATTAAACTAAAATTTAGCTGATTGTTAAAAAAAATCCTGTATCCTCACAGGATGATTTTTAATATTAAAGCAATGAGAAAACGTTTTACTTATTCATTTAGTACGCATTATGGTGTAATGAGAATTGGGTTGGGGTGCTTAATTGCTATGGTGCAATCAATTTTATACGCTTCAATTTCTTCACGCAACATACACTGTAAAAAATGATTTTTTGGTTAAGTAAATACTAGTGAAAAAACCCAATGTAATTTACTTGAAAAAGTTAGTTCAGGCAAGAATTTAAAAAACTAAGTAAATTCCATATCAGTACTTATTTCAAGCGAGTATACTGTAAATGAAAGTGTAATATCAACTCAATAAAATTAAGTAAAAATTACTCAACTTTTCTGATACTGGGGTTCCCATCATGCACTGGACCTTGAATAATTAATGAGGTTCATTTTTCACTGGTTTCCAGCTGTATTTACACTGTTTTATCATTGATTTTTGTTTTCAGTATTAGTAAATTGCCATTTTGTGACATTTCGAGTAAATTTTTTCCTTAAAACGACACATTCAAACACAAAAACGATCCATCAAATGTTACCACCATTGTGTATTGTCTACCAAGTATCGAGGTGTTTGCATTCACATAAGGCTTAAAGTCTGACATGATGTATATATAAATTACTTAGATGATCTAAATAAAGAACATACTATAAATGACTAATAAAATTCAAGATAATTGTTTTAGTGAAGTGTAATACAAAGGCAAAGGAAATCGGTATTAATCAACCTTTTAACAAGCCGAGTTAAAATTACTTATTTTTTGTAAAGTTTACTTAATTCCACATTCCAAGTAAATTTAACTTAAAGATTTCTAATTAAAGCTACTGATAAATATGTTTAGGTTTTTACTTGGCAAATCTTTGTAAATTTACTAGCATTTTCTGAGTGAGATCGTTTAGCAAGGTTTTTTCAAGTAAATCCTACTCCAAATTTTTTACAGTGTATCTCTCTTTACCGTTTGTGTTTTTCAGGATGACACAGGCATATTGTAATAGTCTGTGAGACCCATGTTTGGGGTGTCCCGAGCCCTGCATTCAGCGAGAGAGTGAAACACAAGCCACACCACTCGCAAAACCAAATATGTATTCATCCCTTTACAGACAAGTGTCATGTTAATCATTTATAATGCACTGTATAGGTTACATTTACATTTAGCTGCCGCTTTTATCCAAAGCGACTTTATATGTCAGAGGTCGCACTTCTCTAGAGCAACTAGGGGTTAAGTGTCTTGCTCAGAGACACATTGGTGTCTCACAGTGGATTCGAACCTGGGTCTCTCACACTTATCCACTGCGCCATCACCACCCCCCATAGGTTACAATGAGAACTAGTCCTTTCATTGTGAAGCTCATCCAAACATTTCACTAAATGTGTTTAATTATGTAATTAAGCTTTACTCGTAATAAATGTCAGCAGAATAAGGCTGAGCTGAGCGAGTTGAGCGAACAGCACACCTGTGAGGCGCAGAAGTGAACACCCACCTACATCATCTGCACAGTAAACAGCCATAAAGACACTACGACATCAAGCCATTATGATGACAATACTCATATTCTGAATGCGAGCATCACATTTGTTCAGCCTATTCACTCTTACACACTTCCTTTTTTTTTTTGCTTTTAGCATCGTTTCACTTCATTAAGCCGTATTGAATGAATGACTCTTCCATGCAGGGCGATGACTGGAAAAGGAAGGGGGCGGGGTATTATTTATGATCTGATTATGATTATTTATGATGGGGACAACCATCTGTGCTCTCAATAATTACAGAATGATTTTAAAGGCATCTAATGGGAGGATATTCTTCCTATCCTGAAATCTCAACAGAAAGATAAGGGGCCAGCAACTGTTAAGAGACCACAATAAGGCATATACACTCAAAGCAACATGAATGACTGCATAAAACCAAACAGTAAATCACTGCTTTCCACTATGACTCTGAAGCATCAATCAAAATCTAGAGGTTTTTTTTCCTTCTCTCTTTCTCCTGAAGGATGCAATAACTGACATCACACTGCAGATTTTACCTGTTCTTTACTAAATAAATGTAGTTATTTGTATCCCATAAAGTGAATTATTATATTAAATGAGAAGTCTGATACACAAGAACACATATGGCAGCACACTGAATTATCCATGAGAATATGGGCTTCAGAGAATCCAGTCAGGGCAAAAAAAAATAAATAAATAAAAATAAATAAAAAATAAACATCTGATAGAGAGACAGCCTGTTGATCATACAAACACTACACCCGCGCAAAATGTAATATGTTGCAATAAATGCTGGTCAATGTCTTCACAGGTATGCATGATGAAAGTTGCGTGCTATCAAGGACACACTCAAACATGCTTCATTCATTTGCCTTAAACACATGCACACTCTTATAAAACCCACAGCAAAGCTATTTTCAGAAACGATCTTGTGATGTGAACCGCGGGTTTCTTTTATATACACCTCACATCGTCACAGTACTGTCAACTGCGTCCAAAAAGCCAACAGATCACATAAAACCAACCTTACTAAATGTGTGGATTTATTTAGAGTCATGCAAATCAACGGAAACATACCCATCTCTGCGTAAATGTCGCGGTTTTTTGCAGGTTTCACAGCCCTTCGATGTGCGATTCCAGGCTCCGCATGGCACCGTCTTCAAACACACTCTGAAAGAAGCACCTGCCCAAAGCTGCGGTGCCCGAGATGTTGGCGAGGTTCGGAAAACTCCAGCAACAGCAGCGTTATTTCAATCCCGCAGTTGCGCCGCTGCGCAACATGTCCAAGTGAACAACGGAGAAATCCTAAGAGCTCTTCCCAGCGTAAGGGACAAACATTGAGGTTTACTTATACGAGAACGTCCAAAAAGATCATTCCCAGCGCGTGCGTGTGCGTATCAGCGATATCCTTCACGTTACAATATCCTCCACTTGATTGGAAAGTTTGGAGAGATTTGCGCAAAAGCGCACCATCGGATGTTCGGTAAGGTGCACAGCTAGGAAGAAAACCTAGCGAGGGATGCAAACATATTTCTTATGTCCTGTAAAAAAAAAAAAAGCGAAAAGAAGAAGCTGTGCGCAGGATGAGTGACGTATTCCTGATGTCTGCGAGCTCAGAGATGGTGCTGTACGCCACATTCAGTTCGCCAATCTTTCTCCGAACATCTGTCAAAAACAGAAGCAGCTTTTTAAGAGGAGTGTGTGAGTGTGATTGCTCTCAACACTGGTGCAGTCATTGCTTAACCTTCTTTTGCAAGTGTTATGCATCGGATTGCCCTCTTCTGGTGGGAAAAGGAGACATGCGTCGCCCATTCAGAGCATTTTCCGCAAGAAAAAAAAAGTGAGGCTAAGTATTCTTGAGCGCGTCTTTGACATCACGATATATTTAGCTTGGCTGGTGTGGCTTATACACATTACATTATACGTGCATACTTAATGTTGTATATCATGTAAAACGGTGATAAAGCAGTTCTGACATTATATTGCAACATTATATATTTTGGATAGAATTTGCACAAATAATAATAATAAAAAAACATCCATTTGAATTGATAACAAAAAAAGGTGAAAAGTTCCTTAAAACAAGTTTGTTAGATTTCAAATTAGATGTAACGTTCAGAATAAAGAGAAGTGGATCATGTCTTTAGTTATAGGTGATGAATGTCAACATATAATCAAATGATTATGCTGACGCCACTTGCTTTGATATTTCATTACCCACTGCAAATTACAGTCCTCCATTTTTAAGATTGATTTACTTGTCCATTTTTATTTGTATTGTTTTGTGGTCACTGTAGAGCATGAACAAGGGTGCATCCATCTGGAAGGACAAAAACTATTGCCAAGCAACACTGAGACTTTTATCCATTGTGACATCAGCAATTGCAAACGAGAGCAAGAGGTCTGTTTTCAAAACAACTGCCCATCTGTAATATATCTGAAAATCATTTGATATGAAACACTTGAAGCAAATAACAAAAATAAGAATTAAATTAAATTAAAAAAAAATATATATATATATTTTTTTATCTATCAACCAGTGATAGACATTTGCCTTAGGTTAAAAGGCTCACATATACACAGCACAATCGCACACATCACAAAACACAACTTAATCTAAAGAAAGATACCTCACAGATATGTAAATAAATAGGTTTAAATACAATACACTAATAAAACTCAATGTCTTATTTAAAAATAGAAATTGCAGTAGGAAAAATAGAGTTTCCTTGTAAAGCGGCAGCCTGATGGCAGTAACTGAAGCGAGCGGGACAGAGGATGAGAGGAGTCAGTATTGATGGAGAATGCTTTCCTCTTTACTGCACACTTACAGACATCTAAAAGTTGAATCAGTGGGGCCTCAATAAAGTTAGATGCCTGTTTAATTACTCTGGATTTGTTTTTCTTGTTTACAGCAGAAGGAAAATTAAACCAGAATGCAATATTAAAGGTCATAACTGAGTCAACAAGAGGATGATACACCTGCTGTCAAGATATTCTGTCTTACATTAAAACGCTTCAACCTTCTCAAAAGAAATAAGCATTGTTTAGCCTTCTTGTAGATGGTATTCACATGCTGAGTAAAGGATGCCTATCAATGCCCAAATATGTGAAGGTCTCAACTTGTTCCACTACCTTGCCGCCCACACTCTAAAAAATGCTGGGTTGTTTTAACCCAATTTTGGGTCAAATATGGACAAACCCTAAATGTTGGGTTAAAAATGTAATGTAAAAAATTAACCCAACGGCTGGGTTAGTCCATATTTGACCCAAAGTTGGGTTAAAATAACCCAGCATTTTTTAGAGTGCACCCACCCAACCCCTTCGTCTTACTATTAAACTCAAGAAAACTTTCACTCAAAAAAATATTGGGTTGTTTTAAGCAAATTTTGGGTCAAATATGGACAAACCCAGCCATTGGGTTACATTTTTTAATAACATTTTTTAACCCAATGTTTCCATATTTGACCCAAAATTGGGTTAAAACAACCCAACATTTCCTTTGGACCATAAATTAACATATTGTCTATATGTGACCAGGGGTTGCTCATCTGTTATGCACCCCACCAAAGCCATGTCATCAGCATATTTCAAAAGTGACTAAAGGAGTAGTTCAAAAAAAAAAAAAAAAAACTTTTGCTGATAATTTACTCACCCCCATGTCATCCAAGATATCCATGTCTTTCTTTCTTCAGTCGAAAAGAAATTAAGGTTTTTGATGAAAACATTCCAGGATTTTCTCCATATAATGGACTTCATTGGGAACCAAACGGTTCAAGGGCCAAATGAGAGTTTCAGTGCAGCTTCAAAGGGGTTTAAACGACACCAGACGATGAATAAGGGTCTTATCGAGCGAAACGATCGCTCGTTTAAAAAATAAATAAAAAAGTTTAAGTTTCATAAGCACAAATGCTCGCCTTGCTCTCTTCTGTGATGAGTGTTCGTGACTCTCCTGTCCAAACTCGTTCATCAAAATGAACAAATCTTTTTTTGAGTCATGACTCAAAGATCCTAGATAAGACCCTTATTCATCGTCTGGTGTTGCAGCCCTGAGGAACACGCAGCCCTGAGGAACCCCCGTATTATATTTACAATGGTATGCATTCTGACATGTTGGGGTCTATCTTTTAAAAGTCATTAATCTATAGAACAAGAGTTGAGTTAACTTACAAGTCTCTGAAGGCAATTCAGTAATAGACAAATGTTCACTATGTTGAAAGCAGATGTAAAATCCATAAATAAAATCCTAACAAATGAGTTCGGAAGGTCCAGGTGTCCAGTCACTGTATTCAAGAGAGTTACAGTAAGCTGGCATCCTCAACTCCCCGTTTTGGCGTATAGGACACTCGGCTCCATTGGTGGTAAGCTCTCCCGCCGTGCACTTGCAAAGGATCGAGGTCTAACATTTGTCATCTCCTTGACATGTTTTTTTTTAGGAACAGGAATAATGGTCGTCTCCGGTACATACGCTGTGTTCAGTGACAGAAGAGCTAAGTCACCATCCCACATACAGTAGTTTGGCCGAGCTCTCTTTCAACATGTGGCCACTCAAGTCCATCTGAACCAGGAGCTTTCATTGGCTGTAATTGGGAAAGGATGGAAACAACCCTTTCCCATCCACACTGATTGGTGTTGATATCAATCTGTTCCCGGTCATTCCCGGGATTAGTCCAATTAAACCTGGCGTAGAAAGTGTTTAGCTTCTCTTCAAAGGTCTGGACTATATGAACTCGAGTTGAAGCTTTGGTTTTTCCCATCATCATAAGATTCTGCCATGTTGCTTTTGTATTTCCTCCAATAAACCTCTCCTCCATCTTGTCTTCATAGCCAAGCTTAGCCAGCCTAGTTTTGTCTCTCAGTTCTTTTTTCAGTTCATTAAATATACTTTTATCACCCTCCTTTTTCAGGTTGATCCAATGTTTTCTTACACTCTAAAAAATGCTGGGTTGTTTCAACCCAAATTTGGGTCAAATATGGACAAACCCAAATGTTGGGTTAAAAATGCAATTAAAAAAAAAATTACAGTTGAAAATGAAAGTTGAAGTTGGGTTAAAATGTGAAATTATGTTTTTAACCCAACATTTGGGTTTGTCCACTTTGGGTTCAAACAACCCAGCATTGTTTAGAGTGTAATCAAATGCAAGCAAGCTAAGCATTGGAAAAAATCCTCTTTAAAGGATTAAGCGGTTTACAGAAACACTTCATTTCAGTTTGTAAGCCATTTTAACAAACATCATACTCAAGCAGTTCAAGATAATATGACCTCCTAATGTCATTCTGCGTCAGGGTCAACACAATAATTTCCAAAGTGGCTGTTTGTGTCCTCCCCGTACGGTCCATCTAATTAGAGATAATGGACACTCGAGCTCATATCTGTAATATTCTGCATTTGGCTCCAGAAAATACAGCTGGGTAGCCCCAATCTTGCCAAATCCGCTTCTCAGCAACAGGCTGGATTGTGAGGGACTCTGTCCATCGCTTTTGAAGATACAGATGATCAAGGACAATAAGGCAACAGCCGGTTCAGGCCTCTGTGGAATAGACTGTTTGTGTTGTACGTGTGTTGTTTGTGTTGTTCAGACTCACAGAAGGCCGATCTCTGTTGTGATGATGAGCTCTGGACACACACTGCAGTGATGCATGGGAAACAAATTGCCAATTTTCATGGGTGGTGAGCACAATAAGAAGGGTTTGAGCAAACAAGAAGGGGATTTACAGCATTCAGAGATACATTAGACTAAATAATCCAACCCGATCTCACGGGAATTCGTACGAATTTTACGAGGTGGCTAATTCGTAACAATTTGTGCGACCTCACTCGTATGAATTAGTACGATTTAGCTAAATTGTACATTAGCCAATTCGTATGAATTCGTACGAATGACCTACCCCTGACCCCGCCCCTAAACATAACCGTCACGTGGGTTTAGACAAATCGTACAAATTTGTACGAGTGAGGTCGTATGAATTAGTACGAATTAGCCACTTTTGAGTCACTCGTACGAATTCGTACGAATTGGTCGTGAGATAGGGTAGAATAATCTCAATAAATAAAATTACAAACTAAAAATAAGAAGTACTTAAATTGCATATCTTTCCTGATGGCAATGCCAAGGTCATGGGTCAGATTCATAAATTGCTCAAAGGGAATGCATAAATTGTAAAAAAAAAAAAAAAAAAAAAAAAAAAGTGTAGCTTGAATGCAATAGAAGTATATTTGGATACAAACGCCTGCCAAATCATGTTCAAATTCTGTCTTGTAAAAAGCCATACAATATATTCTTCATGTTTGAATGCAATAGTTTAACTATAAAAGTAATACAGCTTACAATATATTTTTTTTGCCAAAATGCACAAATTTAAACCTCTGATAAGATAAGACTTAACTATATATATATATATATATATATATATATATATATAAGTTTAAATTTGTGCATTTTGGCAAAAATATATTGTTAGCTGTAACATTTTTAGTCAAACTATTACATTCAAACATGAAGAATATATTGTATGGCTTTTTACAAGACAGAATTTGAACATGATAAAAGTGTAGATTATTTACAGAACTATAATGTGAATTATAATGAAGCTGCCATATACTAATCTGTCTGTTTCCCAGAGTGATATATGTATTTGAATAGATATACCAACTACCTCAATTGCATTTATGCTTCTTCAAGCATTGCACATCCTGATAATTGGATCTGCCTTTATTCAGCCGAATAAAATAATCGACATTGCGAAAAAATAGTCTAAGGTGCAAATAAGGCTTCTTAGTTTTGTATTTATCTGGAAATGATGAAAAAATAGTGCGTCCAAATTGCATGTAAAAAAGAATTTTTCAAGTCAGTCCTCAGAACTTAAATGGAAAATTGAAATGACGACCACTAATGATCACACTATTTTCCTGAACGGACAGACTTTTTTTTTATTACGAATTCATATCAGATTTATGATTATACCTTTGCACCGACTAATTCAGCTGCGGTATTCAGCCATCAGTGTGACACGTCCATTTTGTGAGCAGCATGAAAAATCCTCCAAGGTTACAACAGAAAATGGAATTTGCTCAATGGCATCGCACACCAATTAACCTTATTGTACTAATAAGGATGTTGCTTGAGCTGCATCACCGGCCACCCATAAAGCCAGTGTAGGAAAGCTACCAGTCATTAAGAAAGGTGTTAAAAAGGCCAGTGGACTTTTAAGTTAGAAAAGAGAGGGGAAAAAAAGCACTGAAAGGTTAGGTTGAAAAAAAAAAAAAAAGAGTTTATATCTGCCATGCTCAGATTTCATGAAAGCCAGTCATCCATTTCTTTTTTAATCTCAAATAATGTTAGCATTCTTGGATGAAAAGTTTAAAGGGAAAGTTCACCCAAAAACAAAAAACTCTCAATTTTTTTTACCCACACTCATGCCGGTCCTGATTCCTTTCTTTCTTTGAAGACTTCTAGGAAAATAATCCATCTCTGTGAGTCCATATAATGCCATTGAATGGCTGCTGCTCGGTTGGCGCTTGAACAACCACACTGTGCGATATAAATCATTGCTTCCAGTCTATCGTCTTATGAGTGTATGACAATAGATTGGAATATTGCATGTCAAAGATTGTAGAAAATGAAGTTCTGTCACATTTAAAGTCATTTTACGGAAAGAGGGAAGTCCTACATACATTTCAATCTGGTTTTAGGGTGGCTGACAAAAAAGTTGTATATAAGCAGTACATAAGCAGCCATAGACTGGTTGCCCACTGAAGCTGAGAAGGGCTGAGCCTGTTTATTAGTAGTTGGATGGGAAACCGTCTGGGAAAACCACAATGCTTCTGGAAGAGGCGTTAGTGAGGCCAGCAGGGGGTGCTCACCCTGTGGTCTGTGTGGGTCCTAACGCCCCAGTATAGTGATGGGGACACTATACTGTTAAAAAATCCCAGGATGTCTTTCGAAAGAGTAGGGGTGTATCCCCAGGCCACATGGCCAAATTGGCCCAGTGGCCTCCCAATCAACAATCATATATATATAAACCAATTGTCTTCATCACTCTGTCTCCTCTTCACCAGTAAGCTGGTGTGTGGTGAGCGTTCTGGCGCACTATGGCTGCCGCCGCATCATCCAAGTGGATGCTGCACATTGGTGGAGGTTGAGGGGATCACCCCTTCTTTGTGAAGCGCTGTATAAATGTAATGAATTATGATCTTCGTATTATCAGAGATCCAGGTAATTCGGCAGCCCTGGTTTTATTGGACTTGAGAATTTTATACAACAGACCATGTGATTCTCATTAATATTATGTGGTTGGGATCCATCTCTCTATTCCTAATACAACCTTTCCAAGTCATAAGGCTGGAGCCTATCCCAGTTTATTAGGACAGAGGCAGGGGAAAACACTCTGAATAGATGGCCAGTCCATCACAGAGAGTTTTTAAAGTGATTCAATCAGGATCTTACGAACAGATCAGGGAAGTTTGGTGATTTTGTTTCATTTTCCCATGGGGTACCCCAGGGTTCTGTTATGGGACCTATTTTATGTTAAAGTCAGCCAAAAACTTACAGTAAACTGTATTAGACTTCTGTAATTTTAAACATTCAGCGACGGAACAGTTCAATTTTCACAATTAGCAGACGGTCCATTCATTTCAGAGCCAATGTCGGACGGGAGGAATAAAAGAAAACAGATTACAAGGTTGTGTTGAAAGGTCCGTAAGGTCATTGGTATTGGCGAATCCAACAGAAAATTCATTCTGGGCAAACAAAATATTGCTATTTCTGTCCAGGTGTGTTATCTGTGTTTGTATATGCCTGACAAGTAAATGCCAAAATAAGGTTCTGCAGAGCAGGCACCGGATCCGCCATGGCAGCCATTTAACGCTCCCTCCCTTTCCCACCAGCTGTCAGAAGGAGCCACGCGCTCCGACTCCCTCAGTCGTGAAGATACATTCAGAATAAGCGAAGTGTTTGCGCGAGGTTAAAATGAGCGCGCTCGGCTGTCAGAGTGCAGGGCTCCGTGTGGGAGTTCTGGTTGAGATGCTTTGCTTTACTTTATTCCTCTCCACCGGGGCTCAAAACGGCCCTTCCTCCTGCTGTCATTCTGCGTCCGATGGCTCTGCCCGGGGGGCTTGACATCTCACAAACATAAACAAGCAAAGGAAGGCACTGATAATCAACAGAAAGCAAAGAGGAGGAATACAACCACTGTACAATGTACACCGACATACTCGACAAGCGTGGGTTTCTTCAACTACAGGCACATTTGCATTTATGCTATTGGCAGACACGTTTTTATTACTTAATGCATATTAGTTCATGCATGATTTTTATTCAAACTAACAGATATGATGTTATATGGTCACATTAGCCTTAGAAAAATTTTGCCATGCCTTAAACAAAGAGGTTTGCTACTTGCCTCTAATAAATGCCTCTTTTTTTTCTCTAAAAGTTCATGCACTTGCACTTGTATAACAATGCCAGTGAAGAACTTGATATGTTGATATTAAAGGATTAGTTCACTTTTGAAAAAACTTTTGCTGATAATTTACTCACCCCCATGTCATCCAAGATGTCCATGTCTTTCTTTCCTCAGTCGAAAAGAAATTAAGGTTTTTGATGAAAACATTCCAGGATTTTTCTCCTTATAATGGACTTCAATGGGAACCAGGTCCAACCGAGGTCCAAACGACAGTTATAACAGTTACAGATGCAGCTTCAAATGTCTTTAAACGACACCAGACGATGAATAAGGGTCTTATCATGCGAAACGATCGGTTATTTCAAAGCTTATTCCAAAAATGTAACTTTTCTAAGGACAAATGCTAGCCTTGTAATATATTGTGAGGCACGTTTGCAACGTCACGTAATACGTAATTACGTTCAAAATGTCACGGGCGACGTAGCCGGAAGTACAGAATCAAAATCGTCCGACATCGTTGTTTTACCTTTTAATTCCTTTTTTGTAAACGGCGTTTGAGTTAGTTTTCACGTTCAACCTATGCGTTCAACTTGTAAACACTCCGACTCTGTACTTTCGGCTACGTCGCCCGTGACCTTTTGAACGTAATTACGTATTACGTGACGTTGCAAACGCGCCTCACAGAATGGAGAAAGGCTAGCATTTGTCCTTAGAAAAGTTACATTTTTGGAATAAGCTTTGAAATAACCGATCGTTTCGCATGATAAGACCCTTTTCATCGTCTGGTGTCGTTTAAAGACATTTGAAGCTGCATCTGTAACTGTTATAACTGTCGTTTGGACCTCGGTTGGACCTGGTTCCCATGGAAGTCCATTATAAGGAGAAAAATCCTGGAATGTTTTCATCAAAAACCTTAATTTCTTTTCGACTGAGGAAAGAAAGACATGGACATCTTGGATGACATGGGGGTGAGTAAATTATCAGCAAAAGTTTTTTCAAAAGTGAACTAATCATTTAACTTGATTTGAAGAAATATTAGACATGCAAGAGTGATAAGATTGAAAAAACTGAAGGTAAAATCATAGTATTTTTGTGCATCATTTCCAATTGTACAATTAATGCAAAAGTTTGAAATTATGATTTCATTGTTTTTATATAGAATCAGTGAATGGAGGAATGAATGAGGGATTTATATACGGTATCTACGGTACACCCAAAGCGCTTTACAATCACATCAGGGGATTTCTCCTCATACACCACCATTAGGATTAAATACAACAACACTTTATTTTGACGGCCCACTTTAGACACTACTTCTACTAACTATACTGTAGGTAACTTTCCAAAAACATGTCAGATAGCAGTCATTAGAGTATTAGTATGACTGATTAATATCTGCTAACACTTAATGTGCTTCTGATATTGTTGTTTGGACGATTTTATTGGACATTTCTAATAACGTACAAATTTGACTTTTGAATTAGTAAAAGTCTCTACAGTCTGAATCTCTGGATCAATATATAACACATGTGACTGTTTATTAAAAACAGTAAAATATCATATTTAATGGTTGGCACATAACATAATATCCATGAACTAACCCGTCACCACATTAAAATCAGCAGGTCTGCGCACACCCACCTCACTCCGCTGTACTTTTTAAAACAAAGTGACGCCCATGGTTTCCGGCCTTCTGCTTTGCACAGGAAGCTGTCACTGGCCAGGGCTAATGGAGCGAGAGGACTGAGACGGCTCACACAGGCTCGACACAGACCGGTGTGTGGGCTCGCTACCGCATTGTAGAGAGAAGCAGAGCTAGAGAGCTAGAGAAACAGGTGCACTGCGCTCGAGCTCCAATGTGGCTCGTGTTCTAATTATGGAATATTATAGCTGTAAGCAAAAGCTGTGAAATATAGTTTTCTATAAAGGTGAGATGTTTTTCGGAGCGCCAATTGCAATTACAGTGACTCCAGCCACACAGTAAATAAAAACATTCACACTCCAAACAAATGTTTAGTGAACTAATAGCCTACTGCACAATATATAAAAAAAAAATTAAAGCTGCAAGCAGCGATGGGCGGGCCCTCGCACCTGTAGCGCGTTCAAAATGGCGGACTTCCTGTCGAGTTAAGGTTATGGGTTCTTGAGGCTTTTTTGTGCGTCTTGATTTGATACACGTCCCTACCAAATTTCGTGCATGTAGGTTGAACGTGGACGAGGGGCTAATTTTTTCCAATTTCCTAGGTGGCGCTAGAGAGCCATTTTGCCACGCCCATCCACGAAACCCACAAAATACGAAATTTTTCACCAGTCCTGACATGCGTGCCAAATTTGGTGAGTTTTTGAGCATGTTGCGGCCGCGAAAATGGCGCTAACTTTGCAGAAAAAAAGGAAAAAAATAAATAATCCCAACTGTTTCAATAGGGCCTCGCACAGTTAGTGCTCGGGCCCTAAAAAAATGAGAATGAGTTTGATCATCTTTCCACCATATTCAGCATGTGACAATTCTGTTCATACACAAGAGATGTTCTACATCTTCACACTAGAATTATGTTTCCAATACATTAAATTCAAAGGAGTTGGTGCATCACTAGGGGGTTTGTCATGCAAACAAAAGTAGAGAAAATGTGAAATGTGAATAAACCACCATGTGCCCCATCAAAACTTTCTCTACAGCGAAGTGTCCAGTTTCTCCTTGAATTAATCGAAAATAAATGTTCTGAACTAACACATTCATGTTCTATACATCTGTTATAGCTCTTTCATCCTTTAAATGCTGTTATGCACCCGTTCATGCCATAAAATCAATAAATGTGACTGTACGTTTAAAATACACCACCAGTGCGCCTTGAAGATCAAGATTAATGTTAAGCATGCACGAAACATGTGCCCTCATGAACTCATTGGCTTTGTTGATTTTCCGCATGGCCCCTAAACATTGTGGGATATTTAGTGATTTCTGCATCTTGTGTCTAATCAAACGACCCATCTAGTCTATTGACCTCTGGAGGGCTGCCATCTGCTCAAGGATAATTAGACCCCTCCAATCTATCGCATCCTCTTAGACCCCTTCATTCATTTATCAACTCGAGCCATGACATAACAAATAATTGCATATCAGCTATTACGATTATTGATGTGTTTAAAGGTCTGGGTATTTATTTAGAGCTCCATTTAATTAAGACTTTTAACAAACAAATTAACTGAGCATGTTGGAGAAGTAGTGTTTTAATTGCCACATAACAACGAAAAATAAAATAAGTTTTTGCTCCCAAAAGCAAAATGCAAATGTGCTTAAAGAAAAAAAAAAATTGTTTTTCATATAAAATAGATTTAAACATCCATTTAAGACAAGATACACAATACTTGAGAAAGAAAGAAATATATAGATAAAACTACTTTAATTTGTACGGAGCCCCTCTAGTCCCACTTTGGTAAAAAAAAAATAATTATAACTATCTTGTGGCCTCCAGATAGTAACTCGTAGCCTCAAGATAGTAACTCGTGGCCTCAAGATAGTAACTCGTGGCCTCAAGATAGTAACTCGTGGCCTCAAGATACTAACTCGTGGCCTCAAGATAGTAACTCGTGGCCACAAGATAGTAACTCGTGGCCTCAAGATACTAACTCGTGGCCTCAAGATAGTAACTCGTGGCCACAAGATAGTAACTCGTGGCCTCAAGATACTAACTCGTGGCCTCAAGATAGTAACTCGTGGCCTCAAGATACTAACTCGTGGCCTCAAGATAGTAACTCGTGGCCTCAAGATAGTAACTCGTGGCCTCAAGATAGTAACTCGTGGCCTCAAGATAGTAACTCGTGGCCACAAGATAGTAACTCGTGGCCTCAAGATACTAACTCGTGGCCTCAAGATAGTAACTTGTGGCCTCAAGATACTAACTCGTGGCCTCAAGATAGTAACTCGTGGCCTCAAGATACTAACTCGTGGCCTCAAGATAGTAACTCGTGGCCACAAGATAGTAACTCGTGGCCTCAAGATACTAACTCGTGGCCTCAAGATAGTAACTCGTGGCCACAAGATAGTAACTCGTGGCCTCAAGATACTAACTCATGGCATCAAGATAGTAACTCGTGGCCTCAAGATACTAACTCGTGGCCTCAAGATAGTAACTCGTGGCCTCAAGATAGTAACTCGTGGCCTCAAGATAGTAACTCGTGGCCTCAAGATACTAACTCGTGGCATCAAGATAGTAACTCGTGGCCTCAAGATACTAACTCGTGGCCTCAAGATAGTAACTCGTGGCCTCAAGATAGTAACTCGTGGCCTCAAGATAGTAACTCGTGGCCTCAAGATAGTAACTCGTGGCCACAAGATAGTAACTCGTGGCCTCAAGATACTAACTCGTGGCCTCAAGATACTAACTCGTGGCCTCAAGATAGTAACTCGTGGCCACAAGATAGTAACTCGTGGCCTCAAGATAGTAACTCGTGGCCTCAAGATAGTAACTCGTGGCCACAAGATAGTAACTCGTGGCCTCAAGATACTAACTCGTGGCCTCAAGATACTAACTCGTGGCCACGAGATACTAACTCGAGGCCACAAGATAGTTATAATAATTTTTTTTTACCAAAGTGGGACTAGAGGGGCTCCGTAAATTTGAGAATCGAGGATAAAAAAATTTGATTGATAATTTGTATAATAAATATGTACAGAATTTGTTAAAAAATGTATTTTTTGTAACCACATTGTAAAATGATGTTCCATGTTTTAAATGTAATAATAGGAAAGCTAAGGAGATAACAAAGATTAAGAAGACGACGGAGACGAAGAAGAAGACAAAGTTGACGAAGAAGACAAAAACGACGAAGAAGAAGATGAAGACAAAGAAGATGAAGAAGGCAAAGTGTATAATGAAGACAAAAATTATGAAATAGAAAAATATAATGAAGATGACGATGATGAAGACGACAACAGTGAAGGAGAAGACGAGGAAGATACACTTTGCCAGTGAAGAAAGAAAAATAAACCTAATATAATATAGTCTCAGAAAAAAAAAAATATCTTAATATTTTACACAGTTTTGCATTTCAAGCAAACGTATTTTGTAAAACGCGGTTTTATGAAGGGGCTCAGCTATTTTTTTTTTTTGTTACTGAAAAACAAGACCCAAATCTGCTTAAGAAAACACTGATTAACCACCACGCATGAAATATAAACAGCCTATAAATAAAGCAGCTGCCTAATGAAATCTAGTCATTATGAATTGTCATATATGTCTGAGCATCCCAGTAAAGCGAATCAGTAAAGGAATGAAATCCCTCCATCCCCGCAGCATCCTCAACTGACTCCAGCCCACAGGCAAGCGTCACTGTAGCAGGATAATGCTGTGTTTCTGTGCCCTCTGTGATTTCAGTGTTGTTCTAGCATGCGGGAACATCACATCCTTGATTACTGCCAGAGACAGTTTCTACGGGGACTATCAATCTCCCTGGCAACAGCACTAATGTGAGTATGCTTCTATGTCGCTCCTTGAGCATTGCTTTCGCCGCACACACCTCCTACAGCGGCAACACTCCCCTGACATATCACGGCTTTCCAGCGCTATCCGTAAAACTCAAGAAAAACAATGCATGGTAAATACAGACAAAAGAAGAGATATGGATAATTCACTGGAACATAACGTATTGTTTTGATTGCTTGTCAAACAGAAAAAGTGCTCTTTAACTTGGAAATAATGTTTCTTTACCTACACACTCTGTGTACTGATGGGAGCATAAAAAGTTGCACTCAAATATATGGTATTGCCAACTAGGGATTGTGCATTACGGCCCAATACAAAGAACATGGCGCAAGTCTTTGTCGTCAATTAAGATGGTTACTGTGGTGGTGCATTTCCTTGCCCTGAAAGCAGGTTTATAACCCCGCTGAAGGGTGACGAGGGACGGTCTTAGCACAAAGAAGTGGTAATGTATGTAGATTTGGAGGTAGGGGCCATTCTTCATTGATGCAGTGTTCAGATGGGGCACACCTGCTCACATCAACCTAAATTATCGGCTTTGCTCTGTAGACTCATGCTAATTACACCCCGGTGATACATCAATGTGGATTGATTTAGCTTTGCTCCATAGAGCACAAAAAGCCCTTTTAATCATTTCCCCATCTACCCCAATCGGAGGGCCGCAGTCTTCTACAAGGCCACAGGAATGAGGTACAGTGCTCCCAGAGTAATTACACGGAGACTCCGAGACTGATTAGACGCGCCCCAAAAGCACTCGCTGTGTTTTCT
Source organism: Pimephales promelas (assembly GCF_016745375.1). The sequence goes on from NW_024121099.1 coordinate 37,517,983, forward strand.
GCTGTCGTGGTTAAGGGTTTGTTATGAAAAGCTTTCATGGGGACAGAATTAAAACTGACCTTTTAGAGGAGCGACTCCGATGAGTGTCATTTTCCTTCATTTGTGATATTAGCCTAAATATTTGAAATGATATATACATTCAAAAAAAAAAAAAAAAACGTTCATGCCACACACTTTTCTCTTATTGGATCAGATATCCCTAAAAATCAACCCTCGGTTACATTTAGGACATCGTGATTTCATGGAGAAGTAGAAAAATTAGAAGAATGTAGAAACCTACATATTGCCGTCACGCAAAGTCTGTAGTTTTCATATAATTAAACAATATTAATATTCTAATATTCAAATATTCACATACACAGCGGGCACAGAAATGAGTGGGATGGTTAAATCTGTATTTAATATCATCGGACAACAACATTTCAAGTGTATCTGCATACAAAGGCAGGAGATTACTTTAAAAATAATATAAATTTCAATTGGTTTAATATTTTCGAATATTACCTTTCAAATATACGGAGACTTGAAGAAAAAAAATCTACTCTGTTTTTCTGAATTAACGAGTTAGTTTTTCATGAGAAAAAAAAATTGCTCTGTTTTTCTGAATTAATGAGTTAATTTTTCATGAGAAAAAAAAAATTTGCTCTGTTTTTCTGAATTAACGAGTTAATTTTTCATGAGAAATTTTTTTTTGCTCTGTTTTTCTGAATTAATGAGTTAATTTTTCATGGAATTTTTTTTTTGCTCTGTTTTTCTGAATTAATGAGTTAATTTAGAAAAACAGCTAAAATAAATTTTCTCAGGAAAAATTAACTCATTAATTCAGAAAAACAGAGCAAAAACTTTTTTCTCATGAAAAATTAACTCATTAATTCAGAAAAACAGAGCAAAAACTTTTTTCTCATGAAAAATTAACTCATTAATTCAGAAGAACAGAGCAAAAACTTTTTTCTCATGAAAAATTAACTCATTAATTCAGAAAAACAGAGCAACATTTTTTCTCATGAAAAATTAACTCATTAATTCAGAAAAACAGAGCAACATTTTTTTTGTCATGAAAAATTAACTCATTAATTCAGAAAAACAGAGCAATTTTTTTTTCTCATGAAAAATTAACTCGTTAATTCAGAAAAACAGAGTACATTTTTTTTCTTCAAGTGAATGCAATACGCCTCCGTACAAATAGTCTGTAATAGAGCTGTTTGTGAATGTAAAAGGTCAAAAGCTCAAAGTCCACGATAAAAAAATCTATTGTCTCCTACAAGAAAGAATCAATTCTGAACTGCCAAAGTCGTAAGTAATTCCAGTCTCACTTCAAATTTCAAACTTGCATAATGCCAGTCTATGGTTTTCATTGGCTGCCAGCGAATGACCCGCCCTCAAAAACTGTAGTTAAGGCTGAGACTGGAAGAGTTGAAGAAGTTGAAGAAAATGAAGACCGTCGTTACTGTTGGTATAACTGTGTAGCATGTGCTGAGGGGAGCAGAAATTTAGACATGGTGATTGGCCTTTGCTGTAAGTGGTCGACCAATCACAACAGACTGGGCAATCTGACCAATCAGAGCAGATGGTTTAGAGAGACTGAGACTGGGTTTAACGATCTGAAACGCAAGTATCAAGCGCGAAGTGCAAGTAACTTCGTGCGCGGGTCTTGGGGACAGTTGCTATTTAACCGGCGGGAAAAATGACTCTTGCGCCCGACGCATGTTTAAAAGGGGTTGGTCTGAAGTAGCTTCATTATTCATAGGTGTGGTTTGGGCGTAACGGAAACAAACCAATAAGAGCGTCATATCACATTCCCTTTAAGAGGGTGATGAACGAGGCGCGTTTGTTCCACGGCGCAATACTATTATAACGGCGCATTTACCAGGCGCGCTTCACAACCGGTTCACATCTGAGGAGATCGATGTTCTTGTCAAGGCCATAAAAGAAAGAGAAGGGATTTTGGGGATGGGACAAACCCACCCAAATTAGCTTCGGCTAAACATGCTTATAATAATTTGGGTAAATGTGTAAGCTTTATGCCAATTTGCCCATCTTTATGGACACAACAATGATTGCCCTTGTGTTTTTTTTCTTATAATAACGTATCATTTGCAAAAAGTAAAATGCATCTGTGTGGATGAGAGAATCATCTATGTTGTTCAAACTCTGTATTATGGCCAAGCATGCGCGCTTAAATTTAAAATAGCATAAACGTACGCGCAACGCGCCACTAATTTTAGACCAGGCTTTTTTCTGGTCATTGGCACAATTGTTTTCTGGAACTGCAAAATAGCACTAGGGATTGTTTGCGCCGAAACACGCCTCCTTTTTGCGCCGACCCACCCAGGGAGCGCAAGTTCATTTCCTAGTTTACCGACGTGCGTCTGTGGAGGGAAAAGTCCGCTTTACACGGGTGCAAAATAGGAATGATACATGCGTCAGTGTATAAAGTGTGCAAGACAGGGCCCTGAATCTTCAAACTAACCTTTTTCAGACTTTTTTGAGAAAGACGGTGATGTGTAGCGTACATTATGAGAAAATTAAAGTCCTTTTTGACCTTGGAATTCCTGCAAAACTTTTGTAGGAGATCTCCAAAACAAAACCAGGAACCTTTAAAATAGCACAATAGGGGAACTTGAAATGTCCAAATTGCTTCTGAAGCCACCGTAGGATGAAATGCAGAACTCACAGACATACTTCAACCCCTGTTACAACAGATCAAGGCCATGAATAATTCAATCAGTGCAAGTTTTGCACACATTCTGAACTGTTGTATACTCCAGCCTCACATTTATCATTAGTGGTGAAAGGTGTTCTCTTCAAAAAGAACTTCTCTAGTGGCATTTCACTGAAGTCATCATCATTGCTTTCATGATTTACCTTTCCTTAATAATTACAGTGTTCGAGGCAGTAAAATCAGGCCTCATAACTTCATGTTCTGCATCATAAAACAAAGTTAATCTTGCCGCACAGGCCCATTATTGGGCATCAAAGCTCGCGGCGAGGCATTGCCGGCTGATAATTGTATTTGTTGCACGGACTCGGTAAAGGCCGCCGAGCTGTAAGGTGTGAGAAACAGATGCCTGCTCCAGTGTGCCGAGATGCAGCGGAATTAGTTTTCTCCCCCGTGGCCATGAATTGTCAGCTTCTGTGTGGTTTTTAAATAAGGAGTGTGAAAGTGAAGCATCTTAGTCTGGCGACTGTGTGGTCACTGGAGTGGAGGGGGGCAAAATGTGTTTCTCAGTCTCTTTAGGGACCTGTACGCTTTTTCAAGGGCTTCCCTAGAGATTTTGGTTGATTGAACAACATCTTTTCCATCCATTTAGCTTGTCACAAAAATGTGTTCTTCTCAACTTTCAGCATCAGTAATTAAATTAAAATGGTCGAAATGGTGCGCTAAACTTAGCTATTTAGCTTGCTGCCACTTTTCACACAATAATTTGAGATAATTAAACGTTTAGTGAGCTCAAATTAATTTACAGTGTACATTAGGGGTATAACGGTACATGTATTCGTATTGAACCGTTTCGGTTCGGTACGCATACAAACCGAATGATTCCTTGGACCATTTTTCCTGCAGACAAAATTCGCGCTGGCACGGCCACCACAAAGTTGCGCAACAGCCCGTTCTCATCCAAAGACATCATCTAACTGACACTTTTGACCATACGTCAACATCCAACGCTGTAGGGCACCCTTTAACGTCACTTAGATGACGCAACCCGATCTCACGGGAATTTGTACGAATTTTACGAGGTGGCTAATGCGTAACAATTCATACGACCTCACTCGTACAAATTAGTACGATTTTGCTAAATCGTACATATTTTTACGAATTGGCCAATTCGTATGAATTCATACGAATTACCTACCCCTGACCCCGCCCCTAAACCCAACCATCACGTGGGTTTAGACAAATCGTATGAATTCGTACGAGTGAGGTCATACAAATTAGCCATTTTTTTACTCACTCGTACGAATTCGTACGAATTGGTCGTGAGATAGGGTAGGATGACGCTATCTAATCCTAACCCCATCCAACTGACGCTAAAGGTAAAGCGCCAGTTAGTTGACGCCCTAGGATAGCGCCATCTAACTGACATTAAAGGGTGCCCTAAAGCGTCGGATGTTGACGTATGGTCAAAAGCATCAGTTAGATGACGTCTTGGGATGAGAATGTGTTGTTGCGCAACATCAAATGGCAAGCGTAATTAAAGTGGAACGAAAATGCGCCACTCATTGTGTGCTTAACGGATCGTTTATCAGTTCGGACCAGCAAAAAAACTCAAACTTATTTAAAGATATTTTTTTTTTAACAAATAGGAAATTTCTCTGGCATTTCTTTCTTTCTGCTGAATCGAAAACGTACCGAACAGTGACATTAAAACCGAGGTACGTACCGAACCGTGATTTTTCAACACATTCTCATCCCAAGACGTCATCTAACCGACGCTTTTGACCATACGTCAACATCTGACGTATTAGGGCACCCTTCAACGTCAATTAGATGACGATTGGATCATCATCTAACTGACGCTTTACCTTTAGCGGGTAGGTTTAGGTCTGGGGTAGGGTTAGGGTTAGATAGCGTCATCTAACTGAAGTTAAAGGGTACCCTAAAACGTCGGATGTTGGCGTATGGTCAAAAGCATCAGTTAGATGACGTCTATGATGTCTTGTGTATTGTTACACGCCTAGTGTACATTATCAAATGGTTAATGTTGCTGAAACTGCGATCTGTATTTGTAAAGATTAAAAAATTGGTTCATATTGTCACACATTTCATCTTGAAGCCGTGTCCGGAGTCAACTTGGGCAGTACTGGCTTTTCTTGAGGGACCTGATTAGGACCAAGTCTACGCTCGGCATCTTGGGACTGCTGTGAAAATGACTAGTGCAACATTATTTCCCAACTTTTCAGCTCAGTTACAGCATTTTTGTTCCCCACTAAGAAAACAACACCATTTAAACCCCTTTAGACCTTTGTTAAGATGGCTTTTTTCTTAAGCATGTTCTTTGTTATTGTTGTATGCGCTTTATTTAAAAAAGTGTGACAAGGCCAAAATAAATTCCAGTGATGCAACCTAAGATCAACACTTTCCTCATCTCTGTTTCTCAGTGGTACATCGGGAGGTATAGTAATGGGGTCAGATCCAAGTGGACATTAATCCAGTTTCAGAAACATTTCTATCTACTCATTTTTTTCTGGCATGTTTGAACAATGTTCTTTCCACTCTTGTCGCTTGGCATTAACAGCAGGGTTCCTGTCCAATTATTAACCTTCATTTGGCCTGTTATTTCCTGCAAACGTCCCATCGTGCCTTCCTGCAGAGAGCCGGGAAACCTCCTGTTGGGTGAAAGTGTGTGACCATCATCTGTCACACAGTACTTTTTACCAGCAAGCTCTGACCCATATCCTCTCTCCTCTCTTTCTTCATATGTTGCATCTTTCAATGTGATACTGATGATGTCTTGACATGTTTTAGAATTAATTTCAGTTTGTTTTGTTTTTTTTCCCAGAAGGTTCTTTGCGAAATGTGAAATATCATTTGGCTTTAATATGCCACATCTCATAATTGGTGGGATGTCAGAATAACTGTGCCAGTAAATTGTGAGTTCAACTGTAATTGGCATGTATTAAACTAGACTGAAAATGCTGTCAACAACAGATTCAAAAGCTGCTGTTTGTAAACAGTATTCCATACTACATTTTTATATTTACTGAGTGGTGTTTGCCAATACAAAACTATCCACTATGCTTGTGTGTGTCCAAACACTGGCTCAATCAATAGCATGAGACTATTTGGGAAAAATATTGGAATTTAATCATCTTTTCAGAAAAGAGACACTCTCCCTTGAAAGATAAAAATGTTGCATGAAATTAGATCAGATTTTTTTTTTTTTTTTTTTTTTTGAGAACGTACATACTAAGACAAATTTTTAAATGCATAATGAAAATAACAATTACACCTTGTGGTTACAGTATTTCAATAGTCCACTTTAGGCCGGATTCACAAAAACGCGTAGAAAACACTGGGCGCGCTGTATTCTCCTTTTCCCAAAGCGCTAGGGTGGTTGCGCTCGGGTTTGTTCTTGTCACGTGACCTCTTGTGCGCTTATGGAGCGCTAGCAGCATTCTGAAAAGTTGAGATGTTTTTATCTTGATGCGGCGCGACCGCACTTGGAAAAAACGAGCGCGTCGCACCGCGACCGCACCGCTTCCATTATGAGCCGTACGTAAAAACTACAGTACGTATAAGTTATTTTGCAACGACATGTCAACTCTCTCAGAGTATTAGTAGACTGTTTGGTTAGCGCTGGTAGAATAAGTTACATCTACTTGCAAAGTTACTTCTGGTCAGACTCAGTAGAATGTCTATTGCGGAGCTTCAAAGTAAAGTGTTATCAGATATTAAGCACACAGTCTATTAATAGTCGAATTAAAGTTAGTTGACATGTTGTTGCAAAATTACTTATTGCTTGTATGTTTACTGTTAACTGTCTAAATGGTTGTAATTCAAAAATGCTTTGGATTATAGACGTAAAATTGGTCTTGTTTTGTCGAAGTGAAATAAATTAAGAAAGTGAACTAGGAAAAAAAAGTTTTAAAAAAATTACAATGTAAAAAAAAATAATATTCATATTTTATATAAAATATGAATATTTTCAAAACCTGGGCTACTCTAAAACTGCAGAAAAATCAAAGCCAAAAATCTGAAAAAGCTGTGTTTAACACTTGATGTTTATATCTAAAATATCTTACTTTCTATATTACATTATATCTATAAAACTTTGTGTTTACATCTCAAAAAATGAGCTTTCAGTGAGATTTTGTTTGGGGGCAGTACCAAACTTTTTCACTAGGGCACAACCAGACTCCATTAGTGCCCATATAAGGGCGCCTCCATTTCCATGTGTTTTGAGTGATCTGAACCATTATTTCCACAATTTTCATACAATTTATGAAGTAGAGATCCTATTTAGAAGTAGTGTGGGAAGTTTGGCAGATGTGATATGAATTCAACCTCTAAGAAACACATACAAAGAACGTGCATGTGCTTCATAGCTTCCTGCCACACCAAATATTTTTCTTAATATTTTAAATATTTTCAGATTATTCTGAATATTTTTTTTTTCTAAAATAATTGAATGGATGCAATCTTTTGAACTCTTGGCATGAAAAAACCCCTGAGGTTTCTACCTTTTTTTAAATGATTTTTCATGCTCATTTCTATTTCAAAATAAAGGTCTGAACACGATTTATGAGTATGAAAATATTCTGGTTTAAAATTGATAAATTACGGCTCCTGTGTAATTTATTTTGAAAATCAGTCACCAAATGTGGAAACTAGAGATTGCAAGCTTTCAAATGATATATAGTTTGTCAATATTACTTAAGGTCTTTTACACAGATGGGACGCGACAGTTACCTACATTAATGCATTTAGTTGATCAATAAATATGATCACAAATATATACATGATTATTTATCTAAATAAGCTAAGGCATAAATCCCTAGTGGAAAAACTAAATTTACAAAAAAATATGAATGTGATTTTGTCAGTCACGATTCCTTCGAATAGTTCTGCGAAAGACTTTAAAAGTCCTCCATGCATCACACATCATCACATGCTTTAAGGTTCAGTTCTTATCACTAATGCATCACCTGACCTTGAACTAGCCCGTCCATTACTGCAGAAAAGTGCTTGCGTTTGGAGAAAGAAGTGACCTTACTTAGTGGCGAACTCTGGATCTTCCTCTCATGACTGCGTCGCAGCGTCAAGCTTGTCATTAATTCTTATTAACTGCAGAAGGGCCATTAGACATGCAAGGAATTGTCATCTTCCATGGTGCATTTGCCTGTTTATTTCCAAAATCAAGGAAACGCTGGAAACATGGATATAGGGTTAACATATTTCTCCATGTTCTCATGCTAGCAAGTGTTAAAGCCAGTGTCAGATTCCACAAGGAGCCAAATTTCAAATCTAGTCTGAAAAAATACACATTTATTTACAATGTAAATTTTGAAAATAATTATAAAGAAATGCCAAGTAACACAATGAACTCAACATGAGATTTTGAAGTAATATAGAAACACTGAAATAGTATTCTTTCATGATTCATAATTCTCCTTCTTTCTCTACCGTGGATTCTCTTAATTGGGAAAAGTGCTGCTTGGCTCTCATATTTGACTTTTGTGAAGTTTGTGTCGAACACATTCTCTAAAATCTCTAACCAAGACTTGCTCAGTTGCAACAAGTCTGCCTCAAATCAAAGTCATGACTTAAAAAGCATTCGCCAATTCAACTCTGACATTGATGCACGATGCCCTTTCTGTGAGACAAACATCTTCAAAATCCACTCCACACAATCTCTTAATTACATCACTTCCAATTACAGGCTTAAAAAGATGCAGTCTGTTTGAATAAAAGAGGTTATTTACTGCTCACACATATTTATAGCTGTACATGTCACATTAGGAGTTCATGTGAATGACAAGAACAGATTATGACCCATCAGAAAAAGGATTATGGACCATGTTCTCTGGGTTAATGCATACAGAAAAATACAGATTATAACAGATTTGTAGGTCAAAGGAGAATCAATGAGCGACCTGTTGAAAAATAACGCACTGACCTTTGAAGTGGCATTAGCAGCCCTACAATGGGGCTTACTACGATTACAATGCATATAATCTCTAGTCACTATCAAGAGAAATAAATCAATAAGTAAATAAAGTCAAGCCTCCCCCAACAAGAAGGACAAGAAGGTCTGTTTTTAGAGAGCTGACATCCAAAGCAAAGGTGAACTCCAGAGACAAGGCTGATCCTAGGATATATTGCAAGGGAACACGGTGGTGGATAAGTGAAGAGAAGTATTGATGAAATATTTCTAATCAGGGATTGAATTTTATAAATACAATTTTTCAATTGTAGTCTTTTAAAATGGCATCAAAAATGAAATAGATTAGATTTTTTTTTCACATATTCTTCTTTGTTAGTTAAAATGCTCTGTTTAGTGCCTCTATGAAGCCCCTCCTTCTGAAAAGCTCTGCTTGCTCTGATTGGTTGGCTCGAGCAGCGTGTTGTGATTGGTCAACCACTTTGAGAGTGTTTGCGCCCTCTACCATAACCACAATTTTCAACAACTAACACAACTCAAGCCTCGCCACTTTCATACTTTTTGTAAGCTGTGGGCGGGAATTAATTAAATGAGGAAGACTGTGACGTGTTTGTTTCTGGAAAAAACCCTCAAAACTACAATGGAAGCGTTTCAAGCAGTTCAAAAACAGTGACACTGATATAGAGAATGACTCACTTTGGAGTGACTTTGCTTTGTAACTTCACAGACCTTTTTCATACTCGAACAACCTACCCTATCTCACGACCAATTCATACGAATTCGTACAAGTGATTAAAAAGTGGCTAATTCGTACGACCTCACTCGTACGAATTCATACGATTTGTCCAAACCCACGTGATGGTTAGGTTTAGGGGCGGGGTCAGGGGTAGGTCATTCGTACGAATTCATATGAATTGGCCAATTCGTAAAATATGTACGATTTAGCAAAATCGTACTAATTTGTACGAGTGAGGTCGTATGAATTGTTACGAATTAGCCACCTCGTAAAATTCGTACGAATTCCTGTGAGATGGGTTGGAACAACAACAAAAAAAAACAAAGACTTCTACTTACTGGGAAGTTTATTTTTTCTTTGAAACAAACAGTCACCCAAACAACATGTTTGTACGAACTTTTAATCTGTACGTACATTCAACATCAATGCAATAAACAAAAGCTCCTATAGTCAATGGGAAACTCTTCTCTCGCTTCTGCTAAAAGATTGGCATTGGCATCCAGGGACACTGGATTATACTTGCAAAAACCATTTCATTCCTAAGCAAATGCCCTGATGTTGTATTGAGGAGATTACGCCATTCTAATCTTAATGGAACAAACAAACAAAAAAAATTAATTATATCTTGTAAAGACATGTAAACACAAGTACAAATGTGTGTTTTGTTTTTTACAGGACCTGCTTGGCCATCTGTCGGCTTGAAAAGGAGCTAGTGTATTATAAGCTGTGATCATTTCTATACTCGACATAAGGTGCCCGAGGCTTTCGTTTGTTTTTAGAGGTGAAGTGTGCCATTTCTGTAGAGGTTCAAGACAAGTGTAACCAGTCCGAATCGGGATTCGAACCCTGGTCTCCCTGATACGGAGGCGGGCTATAACAAGGACGCTAAAGAATGCAGCCGCTAACGTCAGTTGCTAGCGAGACTCTTGAGTCCAGGGGAGTGAGGTTTACACACATTAAACATTAACCATACAAAATCCTCACGGTCTTCCATTAGTTCGGCCAAATCTGCAGTTTCTCTTGAAATAAATATTTCGATTACGTGGTAAAGTGGTTAAAAACTGTATAAATTGAGAATCAGAATCAATTCAAATGGTTCTCGCTGACACTGAAAAGAGAAAATTCTCGTTTGATAGCAGTGTCGGTGAACAAGACATTTCACCAGCATAATCGCCATGAACTCTTTATTATCACCTCTACTGTGACCTGAATAAATATGTAAATGAATTAACCTTAACATTTATCTGGGAGCAAATGTAGGTGATCTTACTGGTTTTATCTGTAATTGAGGGGTGACCGAGTTTAATTCACTGTCGGAACTTCTCAAGATTTCAGTAAAGAAAAAATACATGTCTATCCTTTCATTTCTCTCCATTCAGTGCTCAAGAAACACACTGCATATAATATCTGTAAAATTCACAACTCAGTCTATTAAATGTCAACCTGATTTATATATGTGTATTCTTAAATGCTTCAATGCATTTAGGGGTGTGGTCCTGATCAAGACAACCTCCTGAACTCAAAACTGAATGTCAGAATGGGAAAGAAAGATGATTTAAGCGATTTTGAGCGTGGCATGGTTGTTGGTGTCTGAGTATTTCACAATCTGCTCAGTTACTGGGATTTTCACACACAACCATTTCTAGGGTTTACAAAGAATGGTGTGAAAAGGGAAAAACATCCAGTATGCGGCAGTCCTGTGGGCAAAAATGCCTTGTTGATGCGAGAGGTCAGAGGAGAATGGGCCGACTGATTCAAGCTGATAGAAGAGCAACTTTGACTGAAATAACCACTCGTTACAACCGAGGTATGCAGCAAAGCATTTGTGAAGAAGACACAACACACACAACCTTGAGGCGGATGGGCTACAACAGCAGAAGACCCCACAGGGTACCACTCATCTCCACTACAAATAGGAAAAAGAGGCGACAATTTGCAAGAGATCACCAAAATTGAACAGTTGAAGACTGGAAAAATGTCGCCTGGTCTGATGAGTCTCGATTTCTGTTGAGACGATCAGATGGTAGAGTCAGAATTTGGCGTAAACAGAGGTGTGCAGGCTGGTGGTGGTGGTGTAATGGTGTGGGGGATGTTTTCTTGGCACACTTTAGGCCCCTTAGTGCCAATTGGGCATCGTTTAAATGTCACAGCCAACCTGAGCATTGTTTCTGACCATGTCCATCCCTTTATGGCCACCATGTCCCCATCCTCTGATGGCTACTTCCAGCAGGATAATGCACCATGTCACAAAGCTCCAATCACTTCGAATTGGTTTCTTGAACATGACAATGAGTTCACGGTACTAAAATGACCAGATCTCAACAGAGCATCTTTGGGATGTGGTGGAACGGGAGCTTCATGCCCTGGATGTGCATCCCACAAATCTCAAAAATCAAACCAACATTTCTAAAGAATGCTTTCAGCACCTTGTTGAATCAATCCACAGAGATTTAAGGCAGTTCTGAAGGCAAAAGGGGGTCAAACACAGTTTTAGTATGGTGTTCCTAATAATCCTTTAGGTGAGTGTATGTATGTATAATAAAAGAAAGCTCCTAGTTTTAAGGCAATAGCCTCACAAACGATTTGTTTTTAAGGCCGGTTATTTGACCTCGGCTCTGACAGGGCAGTAATATCTTATTCTGCAGAGGAAATGAAAGCTGCTCAGATGATAATATAACTCTGTGAGTACAAGCACAGTTCAACCGAGGGCCAATTCATCCGCCCTCACGGCACATTACTACCAGTCCTTTACTCCACATACTGCTTATTTTATAACATTCAGCCTAGACATCTTGATTCTAGGCACAAGCTCATATTCTGGATGTGGTCCAGTCCCGCTGTGTCCTAACATAAAATGACAGTGACTTATTTGATTGACACTGGATTTGCATTAGTCAAGCATGTCCTTGAAACATAGGCTCAGGGCAAATGCATATATACTTTTCTGGAAAACATGCGAGTGGTGCAAAACTGGCCACCACAATTCTGGGGAGTTTTTTTTTTTTTTTTTTTGTGTCTTACTGAAAAACGTCCACCCTAAAGTCTCTGTGATATTCTCTTGATGTGTTTTTGTGTGCCCATTTTACCACACAATGAAAACAAGTTTGATCCCAGTGAAAAAAACCTGAAAAACACACAAGAGATCGTTCTAAAGCAGTATTATTTTTACCATAATAAGAAATTATACAATGTACGAGTGAAAATTGTCTCTACATCCATTTTGTTTTCAGTGCAGTGTTAATAACTCCGCTCTAATAACTTTTTTATCTCTTAAAGACAACAATGAGACTGAATGCAAATGGACTTTCAGAAGATATCTTATTGTTTCGACCTTTGCCAAGATAAGCCGAGGCATCAATCACAAGCTGATCTCTTTAAACTCAAACATCTCTCATTCAACTCTACCAAGGTCAAACCATGTTAACTATATTATCCACGTTGTAAGGCTCAATTCCACTAGTTCAATAACGGTCTCATTTGTGTATTTCACTCCTTTTAGACTTTATGAAAGAGCAACATGCTTTGTGGAGTGAATCCGATTGAATGTTGGCTTCTGTAATCAAAACCCTCTCTTCACCGGTGTACGTATGCTGTTCTCGGTTTAAATCATTCAAATAATCATTTATTTTGATCTGTCTCTTTATTTGTGTGTGTTTGTGTACATTATGGAAATGAAACGAGCTTCCCTGTGTCGGCAGAAGGATAGAGAAGAGAAGGTGCAGTGAGTGGGAGTCATTTGTTCAGGCAAACGCTGTTAGTTGGCCCACACAGCCTGATTCATGCGACTCTTTTGCATTCTGAAGGCTGGAAGAATGCAGCAAAGAAGGGAATGATTGTGAAGCGTTTGTTACGTCCTTGAATGAAGGGGAATCTTGTGTCTGGAGACCGCACAAGCAACACGAGCTGGCAACCGATTCAGACAACACAAAGAAAATGCAAACCTCGACAACGCCGGAACTATAAAAATAAAATCAATGGTTTATATGTGAAATGTTAAAGGGGAACCAGTGCAAGTTTTTTTTTTTAAAGCCATTATTGAGTGACGATAGATTTTATATTATTTTAGTATTTTAGTAATTCCTTTTCTGATGACATCATCAAGCCTATACTCCTCCAATCCAATTACCTGTTGTTTAATCAGTTCATGGAAGACAAAATAAAGTCCTGCCAAGGTTTACTGAATATGCTGTTTTACCATGTTAAATGTTACATTTAAGAGAAAAATGGCTGAAATGGCTTACATTTGAATTATTCAAATTCATTGATTCTAAGTCAAAGATTAATCTCCATGAATTAATGTTAACTATTAAAATGAACTGATTTAACAAAAAGTCTGATTCAATAAAATGTTAATCTAAAACCCAACTTGGCATTGTTGTAAATATTTTGGTAATTTAAACACATGTTGCTAAATCTTACTGTTATTGTATTAAAAAAAAAAACATTATTATACTTATTATTTATTTAACTGAATCAAATCATTGTTTTGGTTAAAGCACACTCACACACAAACATGTATTAATATGTTAAAAATCACAATAGTTAAATGGTAAAAGTGATTTAAGAGTTGTATATGTTAATGTTATTTAATGGACCTGAACTAAAAATGAACATTTGCTTTTTAATTAGCTAACATTAAGATGAACAGATACTGTAACAAATGTAATAATCATAGTTAGTGCATTAATTAGCGTTAACTAATGGGATCTTTTTGTACAGTGTTACTTACAGTGTTACTTAAACATTGTCTTACAACAGTACACTGTAATAAAATAAATTTGTTAAATTTAATGGAAAAAAAAAAAAAAAACTGGCAGCTGTGGTTACCAGAGTTTTCCTGGTAAAAGGTTTGTTTAGGTTTTACAGACTTCTGACCGTACATCATTTTACAGCAATAAACCGTATTTCACTATCTGATATAATGTTCATTTACTGACCTTTTGAAGTATTAATATCTGTTTTGTTCCATTGTAATACACTGTAAGTCAATAATCACAGCAGAGTCACATGACCAACCAAAGCTCATCATAATCAGCTCTTCCACAAGAAAGTTCCTATAGAAGCTGCACAGTGTCATTCACACACACATTATCATGGTAACATGGTGAAATTTAAAAAAAATGCAATAAAAATTTATTTCACAACATTAAATGTAACATAAAACCCTAATGTACATAACTGATTAGAAAAAAAAAAACTAAGAAAATTATGAAGAAACAAATAAATAAAATGTGAAGTGTCACGTTGGAAATTTTGGGAATGTCAATTTACATTTTTTTTTTTCACTGCAAATTATACAATGACTTGTTCTTTTTCACTTCCAAAAATGTAATTTTAAATTTAAATGAAATGTACCATAATATATATCACAGTTATTTACCGTATATAGTAAGAATTTTTTCACTGTAGCATTTATACACTCTAGAAGAAATGGTTCTATTTAGAACCAGAAATGGTTCCATCCCCTGCTTCATATATGGAACTCCAAAATGGTTCTATATAGAACCTTTTTTTTGTGGTAAAAGGTTCTATTGGCCAAGTATGGAACCCCAGGGTTCTATATAGAACCCAGAGGAACCCTTTTTTAAGAGTGTATAGGACCTCTTAGGGGTTCCAAATACATAGCGCTGATAGAACCTTTTAAGGTTCAACCTTTTCTTCTAAGAGTGTACAGTACTTTACTGTTAAAATCACAATATATTTTTTTTACAGTGAGAGAATGGACGAGTGGGGGGAAAAAAAAATCCCACCCACGACTTGAGTGAAGCCTGGCTCGATCCGAAAGAAAAAATCCCTCTTTCCAGATGAGAAGCACATCTGACTCACATATTTCCAGTCAAGCGATCGCTCATATTTTGTGGGGCTGTGTGATGTCAGCAGTAGATTCTTTATTTATTTATTTAATTGTTTATTTTCAGTGCCTGCAGAGGTGGGCGGACTGAATTGGCTGTAAAAGCTCTCACACACACACCATGTTTCTCAGCTTCTAGGCTGACATCACTGCCTCTGCTCGCTGCCACAGGCGTGCAAGTGCCAAGACACGGAGAACACTTGTCAGGTCGGGGAATGTTATCTATTTTTCTCAACACGCCAGGACATGTCTCAGACCGTCAGACGTGGTCCTGGCAGAGAGACGGAGGCACACGTACCTCACTGCAGACCCAACTCTACCACCAAATTGCCACCTATGAAAGTTTAATGGTTGTCTGTGACTGCATAGTGAATAATTGAATAAGGGAAAACCCAGATTCTTTCCTGGATAACGAAGCAAGCCCAGCAGTAAACCTTTGTGTGAGCAAAGGAGGAAATGAGGAAAAAAAAAATTGAAGTAACAAAAAGTGGAAATGCCAAATTTTAGTGCCTCGTTCCCCATAAGAAAAGAAAAAAATCTCAAGTTTTTGTCATCTTTTTAGTTTTAGACCACTGCTACTCAGCTGGTTTAGCTTTCGGATCCAGATTTGACATAATTGGACATCAAATCCAAGATTGTTGGAAAGTAACACACTTATAATCTGTTTTTCATGTGCACGTTGCATCCATTTATAGGCCATAGGACATATGAAGAGTTCAGATGCAAAAGCCTCTAAATGCCATTTGAAATGTTCTTCTTTAATGATGATTTTTATCAAACTTGTATATTTAAGTTCAGTAATTTCACTTAAATAACAATTAATAGGTAATTATCATTGCCATTGAAGTGAAATTACTGAACTTAAATATACAAGTTTGATAAAAATCATCATTAAAGAAGAAAATTTCAAATGGCATTTAGAGGCTTTTGCATCTGAACTCTTCATATGCTTATTCAATAACGGTTATATTTCCTATTTGGGTTTAAATATGCTTGATTTTTTTTTTTTTTTTTTTTTTTTTTTTTTTTTTTTTTTTTTTGTGACCCTCTTCATCAGCGACTTTTATTCTTTCAATATATTTATTAACCTTTTTACCAACATATAAAACACACACACCCAGAACAAAAATACAAAATACAGTATAGACACATATTGATGTCTTTCGCATCATTACAACTTAGCATATCTCAATTTGTACAGGATTCGCATCTTCAAGATTAATGAACATAAAAAAATAAATAAATAAAATAAAAAAAAATAAAAAAAAAAATAAAAAAAAAAAAAACGTACAAACTATTAAGGCCTCCTAATACAAATATATCCTATAAACTCACATATCTTCAATTGTCTCTTTAAACAGGTCACTATCCTCTTTCTCTATGAATGATCTAAAGGGATTCCAAACATCCTCAAAAGTCTTACCCTTTCCTTTAATAATATATGTTATTTTCTCCATTGACATATTCAGTACCATCTCCCTGAGCCACCTTTTTATGCTAGGTGGTTCTAGATTCCTCCAATGTAATGCAATGAGGCGTTTAGCTTGTAAGATACCCATAGAAATAAAGATACATTCCTTTGACTTAAGCTTAGGATACAAATGCAGTAGAAAAATCCTTGGTCCAAAAGGAAGACTCACATTTATAATTTTACCAATCATACTATGCACTTCTTTCCAGAATTTCGATATTTTTTCACATTCCCATATACAATGGAAATAGGTACCTTTACAAACATTACACTTGGGACATATATCTGGTATATTTTCATTAAATTTGTTTGATAATACTGGAGTTATGTATACACGCATAAGCCACTTATATTGCAGCAACTTTAATCTAGTATTAACTGTTTGTACTTGAGCATCTTGACAAATCTCACTCCATTCATCTAGTGTGATCTCCTCGTTAAGATCTTTACTCCATGCTCCTAAACGAGAGCTAGAAGACTCAGGAGAGCCCTCTACCAACATATTATACAGAAGTGAAATCCGACCTTTATCATAACAATCTTTGGTGACTACTCTTTCCAAAACTGATAATGGTGGTATATTTCCGGTACTTTTTTGAAATGATAAAATGAAACTTCTTATCTGTAAGTACCTAAAAAAATGACTTTTAGGTATATCAAATGAATTACTCAATTCTTGAAATGACATAAGATTATCTTCCTTATATAAATCTTTTATACTTTTAATACCTTTTTCTGCCCACGTCTTAAAGCCTACATCTACTTTTCCGGGACTAAACTTAGGATTTCCCCATATTGGACAGTAGCGAGATATCTCACTTGTATAGGAGATATTCAAATATCTCTGTGTCTCATGCCATACCCTTACCATATTTAAAACCATTGGATTCGTAACATTACCCCTTCATTTTCTGTAGAATTTTACGATCTAAATCGTATAAATATGATTCCAAGGGTATTTTATTCGGAATAGAGTTTTTTTTCCATTTCTACCCATACGGGTTGTTCATTAGATGTTGAGAAGAAAAACATAATAGATCTTAACTGGGCAGCAGTATAATACTCTTTAAAATTAGGGCATTGAAGCCCCCCCCTATCAAATGGTAAATATAAAAGAGATAATCTTATTCTGGATCTTCTATTGTTCCATATGAATTTAATAATTAACTTTTTAAGTCTAGAAAACAGATTACTAGGAGGTGTGATCGGAATATTCTGAAATAGGTACAAAAATTTCGGTAAAATATTCATTTTTAAAATATTAATTCTTCCTATTAAAGACAACGGTAAAGAAGCCCATCTTTCAACCAGCATCACTGTATTCTCAAAAATTGAATTATAATTTTTTGTTACTATATCTTCCAGTTTTGGAGTAATTTTAATTCCCAAATATGTAAATATTTCCACATTATTAAACATATCTACCTTACTGCTAGAACTTTTCCTTTCTTCTTCATTGAGCAACATAACTGAAGATTTTGAATTATTGATCCGATATCCTGAGATTTCCCCAAATGTCTCTATGATTTGAATTAAAGCCGGAATGGTTGAATCTAAATTCTTTAAAAATAATATAACGTCGTCAGCAAATAGCGCTATTTTATGTTCCCTGCCAAACATTTCTATACCTTTTATATCCCTTTCTTTTCTGATAGCAATTGCCAAGGGTTCAATAGCCATCAGAAAGAGGAGAGGTGAAAGAGGCGATCCCTGTCTACATCCCCTAGAAATATTAAATGATTTTGATATAAAATTATTAGTTAAGACCTCTGTCGAAGGATTCTGGTACAACAATTTAACCCATTTGCAGTATTTTTCTCCAAATCCAAACCGAATTAAAACATCAAACAGAAAATCCCATTCCACCCTGTCGAATGCCTTTTCTGCATCTAGTGCTAGTAATGCAGTATCTTTTTCCCCTTTTTGTTGATGCAGGATATTTAGCACCCTTCTTACATTATGACATCCTTGTCTATTTATCATAAAACCATTCTGATCCATCCCTATGACGTAAGACGCTACAGTTTCTAATCTTCTTGCCAGTATTTTGCTCAGGATTTTAGTGTCCGAGTTGAGTAAACTTATAGGTCGAAAGTTTTCACATTTATTGTTGGGTTTTCCTGGTTTAGGCAATAAGGTAATTATAGCTTCATTCAAAGACACAGGAAGTTTATTCTCCTCAAAAGCTTCTACTAGCATGTCTAATATAGGTCTTACTAATTTATCTTTAAATTTTTATATATATCTATGGGAAGACCATCAGGTCCCGCAGCCTTCCCTGCTTTCATCAGATCGATCGCCTCCATCACCTCTTGTAAACTAATGTCTTTTCCCATTTCATCTTTATGTTCTTCTGGTATACTAGGTAACTCCAAATTATCCAAAAAATTTTTTTGTATTTCTGAACCCGAATTACATTCAGAATTATACAGTTTCATATGATCTGAATAAATTATTAATTTCTTGTGGGTCAACAATGGTATTACCGTCCGAGTCTTCAATCGAATCTACAGCTCTCTCCATTTGCTTTTTCTTTATTTGCCATGCCAACACTTTACCTGTCTTTTCGCCTTGTTCATAAAATGTTTGTTTCAGCTTTAATAACTTCGCTACAGTTTTATTTGCAGAAAGTGTATTATATTTAGATCGAAGCATTAATAGCTGTTTATGTTTATCTGCACATATCGAATCATTATGATATACTTCATTTTCCAGCTCTTTAATCTCTTTTTCCAAATCTTGTAACTCCCGTCGAGATTTTTTACTTTTCGCACTACAAAAACTAATAATTTGTCCCCGAATAAAACACTTAAATGCCTCCCACCGAATTCCTGCTGAAGTTTCCAATTGATTTGTTTCAAAGTAATTGTCAATTTGATTACCCAAGAACTCTACAAATGCCTCATCCTTAAGCCAACTTTGCTGGAATCGCCATTTAGGGGGATCTTTAACTAATTTTGAATCGACATACGACAAAGTCACTGGTGCATGATCAGAAATGACAATACTAAGATAATGGCAATCTATACATTTTGAAAGCAGTTGGGCTGACACAAGAAAGTAGTCTATTCTAGAGTAAGTTTGGTGTGTTGCCGAATAGCATGAATATGCAGTCTGTTTTGGATTGAGGTGCCTCCATATATCTACTAAATTAAGCTCTCCTATAAAATGTAGAATCTGTTTTCTAGAATTCACATGTGCGGTATCGACTCCCGTAGATCTATCTTTTCCTGGATCAAGTGTACAATTCATATCTCCCGCAATTATAACCTGACCTGGTAATGAAGCCACCATCAGAAAAATGTTGCTATAAAATTTAGAGTCATCCTTATTAGGGCCATAGACATTTACTAAATTTATTATTTCTGTTACCAATCTTCCCTGAATAATCACAAATCTGCCAGCTGGGTCCTTAATAACATTATTTACTTGAAATGGCACAGCTTTATGTATTAATGTAATTACCCCTCTGGCTTGTGTAGTAAAACATGCCGAATATACCTGTCCTTGCCACCTTCTCTCAATTTTGATCACTTCCTCCTTAGTCATGTGTGACTCTTGCAAGAATATCACATTTGCCTGTATCTGCTTAATTCTAGTCATCACCTGCTTAATCTTTTTTAATTTCCCCAGCCCCCTGCAATTCCATGATAGAAGCTTAATCCCTCCTATCTGTGCCATTTTTTAGTTTTAACCATCCACATACCTTGAACCATAAATTTTCCAAAATAAGAGGCCAAACCTAAAATAACTAAAACAAAACAAATAACATAAAATATGAACTTACCCCAGCATTTTCCATGCTTCCCTGATACCATCTGTATCAGTAACCCCATTCCCTACACTCGACTTCTTAAATGGTCTTCTCCTATTTGTTCTGTTGTTCAAAAAAATGAACACCAACACCTCTACGTGGTAAAAAATACGCTGACAGTCTGTCTTATATTTCCAAGAAACATTTTTCCGACTATATACAAATTAAATTACTATAGGCTACTATCTTCAAACTATTATCTTAAAATAAAGTCAAACTTTCACTGTGTCACTCATTTCTTTTTTAAAATATTATAGCAAAAGCGCCCTCTTCTGAACCTTAAATGCATTAACTTAAACGTCAAATAGTTAACTAGCTACCGTTATTTAAAAAAGAAAGAAAAACTTAAATATCTACTCTGAACGTATAGGCTACAACCTAGCGACAAAGAGAATAAACTACTATTTTACATTTAGTCCTCAGTACCTCACATTAATACTTCAGTTTCCTTGTTCTCAATTTATTCCATCTCTTTTTCATTTCTTCTGGACTCATCTCAGTTCACTTGTCCACGACCTGCTGCATAAATTTCTCCACTTCTTCTGGGCTGTTCATAATCATAGTACGGTCTCCATGTGTAAGAAGCAGTCGAGCAGGAAAGATTACTCTGTGTCGGTTGATTCCTTTGTCACGCAATTTTTGACGGACACTATCGTACCTTCTTTGTTGCCTGTGAAGCTCTGCCGACAAATCCGGAAAAAAACGAAGATTGGAGCCTTTGTATGCAATTGCTCCCTTACTCTTTGCAGCCTTTAGAACCTGTTCCTTCTGTTTGAAATTTAGGAACTTCATTATGACAGTCCTCGGCTGCACTTTACCATCTTGTCCATTTTTTTGACCTGAGCTGGGTATTCGATGGGCTCTCTCTATTATCAATGGTGTAACGCTTTCTCCCAACTCCAAAGTCTCTGGTAAAAACTTTTCCAGAAAAGCACACGCATCCGATCCCTCTTCTTTCTCCGGCAAGCCAACCAACCTAAGATTATTCCTCCTACTTCTGTTCTCCAAGTCAATTACCTTATCAGCCATGGATTTGATCTGTTTTTCCAGCGTATCATTTCTGACCTTCAATTGGACGATTTCGTCCTCGGTCCCTGAAATTCGTTCCTCCGCCTCTGTCAATCTCACTTTGACATCCACGACCGCCGAAAGAATTTCGTCCACCTTACCGCTTACTTGTCTTTCCATTGCTTTAAAGGCCTTCATCATCTCCGCGTTACTAGGATTCTCGTTTGAGGCCTCCCCCCCTTCTTCCTCCGTCTCTTCGTGCTCGCTCAGGCTTTCAGGTTCGGATGGCATAATTTGTGATTCCGCTTCCGATCTCCCTTTATTTTTCATCTTTTTCTTCGACGGCATCGTTTTAGTAATCACTTTAGCTATTCCACTAACTTAAATTAAGTATCTTAAGTGGGTTCAGAAGGATTGATTCTAGCCTAATGCACGAGGGTTGAAATCTGCGACTTGTTACGCCACCGCCATAACCGGAAGTCCATGCTTGATTTTTTTAAGCGTAATTGATTTTAATCTAAAGGCATTGCTAGATGCCATGTGTTCCCTGTCATAGCTATGCAAAGGCGATTTAAAGTCCATATTCTTATTATGTATTAAAGTCTATTTTGTGGTGGCTAAGCTTTAAAAATTAGACTATTATCATTTTTAATCCAAGTGATGAATGATTTTGAAAGTCTGACAGTAATCAATGTTGAGTAATCTTTTTTCGAGTCATTTCGTTCGCTGAATGAACCAAATGACTCGAAAAAAGATTTGTTCATTTTGATGAACGAGTTCGAACAGGAGAGTCACGAACGCGTCACGCAAGGCGAGCATTTGTGCTTATAAAACTTAAAGTTTTTTTTATTTATTTTTGAAATGAGCGATCGTTTCACTATAGATAAGACCCTTATTCATCATCTGGAATCGTTTAA
This sequence comes from Pimephales promelas, assembly GCF_016745375.1. The sequence continues at coordinate 37,540,386 of NW_024121099.1, forward strand.
AGCCCTTTGAACAGTTTGCAGTTTGCACTGAAACTGTCTTTTAGACCTTGAACCGTTTGGACCCCATTGAAGTCCATTATATGGAGTGTTTTCATCAAAAACCTTAATTTCTTTTCAACTGAAGAAAGAAAGACATGGACATCTTGGATGACATGGGGGTACGGAGGCGTATTGCATTCACTTGAAGAAAAAAAATCTACCCTGTTTTTCTGAATTAATGAGTTAATTTTTCATGAGAAAAAAAATTGCTCTGTTTTTCTGAATTAATGAGTTAATTTTTAATGAGAAAAAAAAATTTTTCTCTGTTTTTCTGAATTAATGAGTTAATTTTTCATGAGAAATTTTTTTTTTTGCTCTGTTTTTCTGAATTAACGAGTTAATTTTTCGTGAGAATTTTTTTTTGCTCTGTTTTTCTGAATTAATGAGTTAATTTTTCATGAGAAAAAAAGTTTTTCTCTGTTTTTCTGAATTAATGAGTTAATTTTTCATGAGAAAATATTTTTTTCTCTGTTTTTTCTGAATTAATGAGTTAATTTTTCGTGAGAAAAAAAGTTTTTGCTCTGTTTTTTCTGAATTAACTCGTTAATTCAGAAAAACAGAGCAAAAAAAAAAAATTCCATTTTTTTTTCTCATGAAAAATTAACTCATTAATTCAGAAAAACAGAGCAAATTTTTTTTCTCATGAAAAATTAACTCGTTAATTCAGAAAAATAGAGTAGATTTTTTTTTTCTTCAAGTGAATGCAATACGCCTCCGTATGGGGTGAGTAAATTATCAGCAAAAGTTTTTTTTTTCAAAAGTGAACTACTCCTTTAAAGCAATTGAAATAGTTACACTACTTATTACTTTTTAAATAAGGTAACTTGCAATCTGTAACCTATTATATTTCCATTGCAAAACTCAAATATTTCAATATTAACTTTTTTCTCTAAATTCGTCAAATATCAAATGGTCTAAGCCGGTGTCCACATTCATTTTATAGCTCTTTATACTGTTTGAAAGCTACTTTTTATTTTTCCCGAGGATGTTTAGGAGAAACATCTGAGACTGACACTTTAATGAAACAGCTCCTTTAGGTCTCCTGAGCTATGGAAAGGTAATCCGTGAGCAATAAAATCTTCCTGCGGGTCAGACAGGAAACAATGCGTTTATAAGACTTTCACGTCAACCCTGTATTTAGGTTCAATTACAGCTTCCCGTCTTTCTGTCCCATGGGTTGTGTGACTAGAAGCTTAAGGGTTTGATGATAAACTCCTTACAGTTTGCCTTATACACACAATATCTTCGTTTAAACCATCGCCACCAGCTTAGTAATTTCATTAAGAATGAAAACCTGCCAAGGAAAACGGCAATATGGAGCATTTCCTTTGATTAATTGTTTCAACGGGCCTTTGTTCACCTCTATTTTAATGACCTGAGAAAACAGTGACATGGCATTATAATATTCATGAGATTGCAGGCCTCATTATAGTGACAAGATTTGCATTTTAACACTGATGTGCATTTTCTGCCTTTTGCGACTAAACAGTAGAGATGCGTTAATAACTTCAACCGCTGCTTTCTGAGGAGGCGTACTGCATCTGTATACAATCCATTATATTATTATAGGAATGACAGGAGCTCCACAAGTCAAAACATGTTTATGGCCATTTTAATTACATCTACTGTTTTTTTTTTGTTTTTTTTTTAAACTGTCATAATCTGGCATGTGTCTCCAGAGTTTTCTGAAAAGATTTATAATAATGTCTCAAACTGAGCTCAGATTTGCCAAGAAACTGAGCTCAAAGACCAAAAGCCAAAATTGCTATGGTAAAAATGATTCTGCATTCAAAATATACCACCAATCTCAATTATTTAAATTTCACTGCCATAGACTTGATCACCGTACTTAAAAACTGTTACTGAAATACAGACTAAGTGCAATATAACTGTACTTGTACAATGAATAATATATATTTGACTCTCTGTCTATTAAAACACATGCAAGAGCGGAGTCTGTCAAAAGTTGAAGTCCCAAGTACTGTACGTTGCGAAACTCTCTCCATCTCGAAAACGTCAAGCCGAAATTGATCCTTGTTTTATTTCTCAGTTTGTCCCAAAGCCTGCTTGCCTCAGTTGATGTACGTTTACGTATTTTCAATAATCGTGAACAAGATATTGCATCATAGATACTGTATGTATACATAGATCTCTCATTAGCGGCTCATTGAAACGACCACTAATCCATTGTAAGGACTTTACTCTCCAACTTACGTACGCATATCCATTGTCTAAACGCCCTGCGTCGTCTTAGTTTGTGTTTTAATGTTTGTAAACAGATGTATCATTGTAACGTAGTAAATGCTTCAGTAGTTGCTTTATTAAATACAATTATGCTCCTTTTGAATCATTGTCTTGCTCATAATACCAGTCAATGAAATGTCGATTTAGCTGTAACTAAAAATACCTAAAAGGGTATTTGTTTGTAGAGCAGGGAAGGCAAATTCTTGTGGCCACAGAATTAGTTTTCACGACTCTATAAATTAATTGAGCTAATTAATTTTGCTTGTCTTGTAAAACGTGGTCTGTGTAATTGATTCCAATTAATTTGTAGTTAATTGCAGAGACGCACATGTATGCATACAAGTAAAATTTCAATAAGCATCCCTAAATGGGAGATTTATTATTATGTAAGACCAGTCTGATCCAAATCTGTATGAATAATTAATAATTATCAATTATTAATTATGATATGCAAATTTCCCCTTTATCAGACCCCAACTGAGTCTTTACACCATGTATTATACCTATGGTTTCTACAAGCACCGGAAACCAAAGATAGCTCGGATATTACGTTACTGATTTCCGACAATGGCAAGGGATGAGCCATTATTTAAAACTGGAATATCTCTGGATTTACAAATCCTTGGGGACTTTTGGGATAATGCAAGTAAACACTGTGGAAGTGGTTTTTGGATATTATATATATATATAAAAAATCTTACATATTGTACCTTTAAAGTTTGAAAAGAAACCCCTAAGGACTATTTAAACCACATGTGTATCATGTCCTAATACATCTCCCATGTATTCTGCTTTTTCCATATGGATACTGCGCCGTCCCTGCCTGTCAGCCCGAGCATCGTCCCAGCTTTGATCTAATTTCTGTTGTCCTGAGTGACCGTCTTTGATTTTTCAGCATGTTCCCTTCTATTCTCACCTGAAGCTTCCTTCACCTTTTCTCTTTGCTTTTTCCTCATAGAAGAGATAATAACCATCTGTGAAAGATGCCCTTTTGACCGGCCGCAAAAAGCCGAGTTCTGCACTTTGGGCCGTATTTCAAGATATGACATTTATGTTGACATTTTTGTGTTATGAAGCTTTAATAAGTGAGTCTGCAATCCACTGTTCTCCTCTCACTGAAAGGTTGAAAGATTTTCTTTTCTGCAAAATAGCTCTCATCTCATCTAAGGGTGTAACAGCACACTGGCTCTCGCCTCTCGTGATATCACCATCTGATGGGCATTACACTTAAAGCACTGACAAACACGTCCAGTATGAGTCGAGATATTCGTAAACACTGTACAATAAGACATTCAAAGATCGTTCTTCACAATGAAAGAGCACCTGAATGTTGTCATAAAACTGCAATTACGCTCCTCACCACTAGGGGTATCAGTGAGACCTCTGTGCATCGATAAAGAGACAGGTGAGCATTAGAAGAAATTTGAAGCAAAAAGAAATACAAGAAATAGAAGAAAAAAGGCTAGATGTCTCATCCACGCTGCTGGCCAATGGAGGTCGACGTTCGCACCTGGCGGCCATCTTGTCACAGGCAGTTCGTTCACTCGTAACATTGAGTTTTAATGGTGCATGTACTTTTTAAATAACCATAACGTGCTCAGTTTTCTACCGTTTTTCAAACGGTTTGGAAGGTCATTCGTACAAATTCATCCGAATTTGGTATCTCGTAAACTATCTACGAATTAGCAAAAATCGCACTAATTTGTGATTGAGGTCGTATGAATTCGTATGAATTAGCCACCTCGTAAAATTCGTAGGAATTGCCGTGAGACCGGGTTGGCATACATACAGAGCCCGCCAGAAAGCTTGCCCGTGACAAGATGGCCGACGGTGATGACGATAGAGACCGTAAGACAGCCAGCCTTTATTATGGATATCTATGAAGCAAAGTCCTGGTTGGGAATCATTCTGTTCCAGTGCTCAACTAAGGACTTTTCTGTATCTGCTGAACTAATATCTGTGCCAACTTTGTGGCCCTGGTTGGGATTGTGCCACATTGAGTACTGCTACGAGGTTCATGGTTGGATGTAGCTACAATAGACAGTTTGATTACTGCTACAGACTTCCTTTGACGGGAAATCCATGTTTGATGACGGGCATCTACTTAATTGGGTTGCATTTCACATCAAACCTCCACATCATTGGACTCCTTAAAGAGAGTTAACACATGCATCTGACTTTCACAATCACCTTAACTTTCTACAACAGTGAACATTATATAGACTGAATCATTTATTGCTGGAACTTAAATATATATATATATATATATGAAGAGTTCAGATGCAAAAGCCTCTAAGTGCCATTTGAAATTTTCTTCTAGAATGATCATTTTTATCAAGCTTGTATATTTAAGTTCAGTAATTTCACTTAAATTGCAATGAGGATTACCTATTAATTGTCATTTAAGGGAAATTACTGAACTTGAATATATAAGCTTGATAAAAATTACCATTTTAGAAGAAAATTTCAAATGGCACTTAGAGGCTTTTGCATCTGAACTCTTCATATATATATATATAAATAAATATATATATATATATATATATATATATATATATATATATACTGTATATATATATTTGTGTGCTGGGTAATTTTGCAATACGGTTTGAATGTTTTTTGTTTGTTTTGTGTATATTCTGGTGTTTATATAAAGTCACAAAAGGTGCTTAAATTGCTGTTTTTATTTGCATGTTGATGCTTATGACCCTACAAACAGATAATGAATTAGCATATACTCAGAACAGCACATGTTGAATATACATTTTTTGGATTTTTAGAGCTATTTACAACAAATAAACAGTGTTTATTCAGTAAAACAAAGAAGAAACATTTCAGATTCAGTAATGGCATTTCGAAACAATGAATATTAATGAATGATTTCCTCGCTTCCACTGAAGCTAAAGACGCTCTTTGTAACATTAATCAGAGACACATTCTCTAATGTTAATTTTAAACGTATCTCTTTACCACTGTTGTTTCGCTGATAATTTACACGTTTGGACTACTACTCCTTGTAAATATTTTTCACATTGTATTATCTTGAAAATAGATGAATAAAAAATAAATTAAAAATTACGAATAAATGTTTGTAACTAATAAATAAAACAATATTTAATTCATATTTATTTGAATCAGTGTTATTTTAGTATCACTGAGCTATAATAGCTTGTATTACTATTTTGACTAGTATACATTTTATTTTAAACATAATCTAATTTTCTATATATTTTTTATATTTTTTTTTATTTCAGTTTTAGCTATTTAAGTGTATCGTTAAACTGCTATTAGATGCAATTAAATACGTTTAAAGAATTTATGATTTTTTTAAAAATGTTTTAGGTAACTAATAATCATAAAAAAAGTGATTATTTTAAAGTGATTAAAAGGAAAAAAAAGTTTTTCCAAATCTTTGACTGGAAGTTTAACTTGTAATACAATAAACATCCACTATCTTATTTACAAACTAGCCGTCTCAAACCTTTTCCTCAAAACCGAGAGATAAGTTGCTTGCTTGAGTTGTAAATCATGACGAATCCTCAATGCTATCTATTAAACTCCTCAACGACGGAGCAGCCAATGAGGTCGCCCTGTTGTTCCACGTCAACCCATGAAACAAAGAGGACTGCCTTCCCATTCAGATGATTTAATTTATCCGTGGTCACCGAAGACTTCTCCGGCATGTTAATAAGACTCGAGACCCTGAATATCTCAATGCTAGATGAAGTGTAAAGCATGACGGCTCCACTCAATTACCAGCGGTGAGGTGCGACTCTCGTGTGCACTTGTAGTTTTAATGCGATTCTTCCTAATCCTCAAAGGGACGCTGATGAGAGTCAATTGGCTTTGTTTGGGGATAAATCTATAGGAAGCCGTTTGAACATCGCCGATAAATGTTTGCCATTGGCATCCCCCCGTCTGTCTCAAAGAAATCCGATAAGGCTGCGAAGACACATGATAATTGTGCACTGATGTACCAAATGTGACATTTAACAAACAAACTCTGCATAAACAGATCAGCCGGCTGATAGCGGGTAATGGATAGTGGTGGAAGGTCACGGGCCGCCGAATAATCCCCGTATCAAACGGCATCGCTGTAGCCGGGGTCAGCGCACGCACACTGCGACATATTTGTAGGTGATGAGATGGCGAGATTTGTGTCGGTTTAAACACTGCGGCTTATCTTCTCAAAGCCAAGGATTTGTAAGAACGGATCAGCTGGTAAAAGGGTAGATGTTGCTTTATTTAAATGAAGGAAGTTAAGCCTTCAGGAATACGCGGATCTCCTTAAAGCGGTAATGGCGCACGTGTCAGAGCGAGAAGGCGCCAGCTTGACAGGAACGGTCTAGTTATATATGGAGCTCATTACGTTTGCATACATTTGCTATTGACCACAAATTAAGTGACTAGGTTTTGACTAGTTTGTCTTGGTGAAATGACATAGTTGTACTAAAACATGTTCACTTGTCTTTACTTATAATTGGAAGATCCATGTCGAGAATAAGATTTGGGATTTTGTCAAAGCAGAAATATAACAACGTTATTTAAATTGAATTCATGCAGTGACATTAGTAAACATTCTAGATTAAATTAAGTGAAATTGACATCATTTTTGCTTTAGGTTTGCTTTGCAACGGCGTTATACTGTGTGGATGAATATGACCTTTTACAATAGAAAATGCTTTACAATGAACTCTGTTAGAGTGCGCATATTTTACAGCAATGTATCTGTTCAATAAATTACCATAATCTCCTGTTGATAAAAAAAAAGGATTATGCATTGCCTCATTACTCAAATTGTGTTCATTTTAAACTAAAAAAAAGTTACAATTTACCTTTATTTAGCTAATTTCTGGCAAAACCAACCTGATCTCTCTGGAAAACATGACCATGTTATGAGGTGGCTTTTCGATTTTGTATCAATTTGTACGATGTGAATCTATATAAAATAGTTACAATGAAATGTTCTGAAAATGTTACTTTAGCTTCTTTTAATTAATTAAACTGAACAAAGGAATATATATGAAGAGTTCAGATGCAAAAGCCTCTAAATGCCATTTGAAATTTTCTTCTAAAATGATCATTTTTATCAAGCTTGTATATTTAAGTTCAGTAATTTCACTTAAATGGCAATGAAGATTACCTATTAATTGTCATTTAAGTGAAATCACTGAACTTAAATATACAAGCTTGATAAAAATGGTCATTTTAGAAGGAAATTTCAAATGGCATTTAGAGGTTTTTGCATCTGAACTCTTCATATATATATATATATATATTTTTTTTTTTTTTTTTTTGAGTGTGAGATTGTGTTGGGCAAAACACATTTATCAGCTTATACCATGAATAAAAACAATGCAGGCACTTTCAAACTCAACAACATCCAGACACTGTATTTGTTGTTGATGTCAATAGCTGAGCTTCCAGTCAAACTCTGCTGTATTTTGACACAAATCCATCCGTCACTTGATAGAAGCTAGTCAACATGACATCATGGACAGCATGTCCTCATTCTTGACACCCATGAACAAAACTACAGAAGAAGAAGAAAAAACCCTGCATTAAATATGAATCCTGCTGACCACAATGTGTTTTGTGCAGTGAATTATGCAAGAGACGTTTAGAAACCTAAATGTTTTAAACTTAAATAATTCATTTTTCTGCTTCTTAATAACTTAAGTTGTGGTTAGCATTTCTCTTATGTTTCTCCAGTTCATTCTCTCCCACATGTTTGATCACAGACTATTTGGATAGTGTTTTGCTTAAAACAGCGATGTTTACTATGAAAATCATTGTTCCTTTTACCCAATGATCAGAGTTAAAGGGATAGTTCACTTTGAAATTAATTTTTGGTGTTTTTCAGCTTACCTCAAGGGCATCCAAGATGTAGGTCTTTGTTTCCGCAGTAGTTTCAATTTTGATATTTTTAGGTCAAACCGTTCTTGTCTGTCAGTCATACAATGGAGGTCTATGGTCACCACCTCAAAGAGCATGCAGAGAAAAGTCCAGATTAAACATGATTTAATGACTCGTAAATGTAAGTACACATTGATGGCCTAAGACACGAAACGAGCGGTTTGTGTGAGAGAACAAACAGCATTTATATCGTTTTTACCTCTTGTAACCACAGCCACGTCCAAGTGATCTGTTTGTTTTCTCACACGAACCGCTCGTTTCGTGTCTTGGGCCATCAATGTGTACTTACATTTACGAGTCATTAAATCATGTTTAATTTGGACTTCTCTGTGCATGCTCTTTGAGGTGGTGACCATAGACCTCCATTATATGACTGACAGACACGAACGGTTTGACCTAAAAATATGAAAATTGAAACTACTGCAGAAACAAAGACACCTACATCTTGGATGCCTTTGAGGCAAGCTAAAACATACCAAAAATTAATTTTAAAGTGAACTATCCCTTTAATCAAACTAAGAACCCATACTTATGTGTGACCTCAAAGTCAACAGACACAAAGGAAACACCAACATAACCTGTAATGTGTGATCTTTTTTAACAAGTTTGACTGTTGTGAAACTCAAAAGGAGCTGTTCATTCAGCACTGCATGAGAAATCAGCACCACGGACAGCTCATCTCTCGTCTGCCTCGTCTCCTGCTGATATACGCCAACTCTTTGCCCTTACAGGGAAGCATGAGGTCAGCTCTTTTAAATCTTAATCCTAAAATCATCTCAGATAACTCTAAATCACTAAAAAAGGCCAAAGGAGGTTAAAAGGAGACTGAACTGTGTGGCGAATAAATTGCTGCGATCTAGTCTGAATATATATATATATATATATATATATATATATATTTTTTTTTTTTTTTTCATTTTACAAAACATTGTACTCCATTAAACTGAACAGAACACACTTTCTTTACATTGTCCATTGGATTTTATTTACTTTCTGTCTAAGCGTCCTGAGGTGAATGGATCAGGTCGGCTAACTCAAAAACGTCCTGAAGTTGAATTATGTAGACAACAAGGTCTAGAGATGTTTGGAAAATGTAAATGTTGTTATGCTTGAGTGAATTTAAATTCGGAGCCTTTAAGAGTCCCTGATATCTACATATGCATATGACGAAATTTACAAGAGTTTTTTTTTTTTTTTTTACCTCGCTCGCTTAGCCAGAATAATGCAACCTTCTAAGTGTCTGCTTAACATTATTTATTTCCATTGCAAGTGATTTTCCTGAGAGAGACGTTAGGTCTGGTTCCCGAAACTGCCTTGTTTCTCCTTCACTCTTGCATGAAGCAACTTAATGCAAATTTCTCTGGAATGCTTGATTCTGATTGGTCAGTCAGAGCATTCTGCTGTCAAATGACAATAGACCTTATCCATTTACCATTGTCCCAGGAAACTTTTACGCATCTAATATAAATCCTCATTCTCATATGCAGTCATTTTCACTTAAAACAATGTCCTAATTATTATTATATGACATTGTTCTACTGTTCATTCTGCTTTCGGTTTATTTTGTGATAATGAGCACTATTAGCCCTCACATAACCGTCCGAACAACACATCCATCAACACAAATACAATGGCCAGTTAATATTATTTACTTGAACTACTTTTGACCCATGCTAAAGTCCACACAGAAAGTGTTGAAAGCCATTAGGCAGCAGAATGAGTTTCTTTCTCATGCTGTGTGCTAGATTGAGCCACTCTTCAAACTGTTTTATCACAGTATGTACTGAGACTTTCGACACTGAGGGTCTCGTAATAGAAGTATAAATTAAATATTATGATGGTCTAGGACCTTTAACTAGACCATTGGTAAGAAAACCCAGAACTTTGCAATGTAATAACCCTACTGAAGTGTTTTTAACAACTATCAAATGAAATAATATATCATGCCATGGTGATCTCATTCATATTCAAAGGTGATTGCTTTTTGTCACAATAGCTAAACGAGTATTAAACTACAATGAAAACATACTCTGCAGGGTTTAAAATAAATTATAATCAAAACATTTAAAAAACACATTTAAAAAGATGATGGGACAAAATGTGTTGGTCCCCATGAGTAAAACAGCTCATAAGTCATATTAAGTGATGTTTTTTTGAAAATGTAAAACATGCAAAAAGTGTAAGGGGATATAATATACAGTTTTTACAGTAAAAAAGTCATTATAGCTACACTCTAAAAAATGCTAGGTTGTTTTGACTCAATTTTGGGTAAAATATGGACAAACCCAGCCATTGGGTTACATTGTTAAATTACATTTTTAACCCAATGGCTGGGTTTGTCCATATTTAACCCGAAACTGGGTTAAAACAACCCAGCATTTTTTAGAGTGTATCATTGGAAAGTCCCATAAAACATGAAAACACAATGATGTTTTTTGAAAATGTAAACATGCAAAAAGTGTAAGGGGATATAATATACAGTTTTTACAGTAAAAAAGTCATTATAGCTACACTCTAAAAAATGCTAGGTTGTTTTGACTCAATTTTGGGTAAAATATGGACAAACCCAGCCATTGGGTTACATTGTTAAATTACATTTTTAACCCAATGGCTGGGTTTGTCCATATTTAACCCGAAACTGGGTTAAAACAACCCAGCATTTTTTAGAGTGTATCATTGGAAAGTCCCATAAAACATGAAAACACAATGATGTTTTTTGAAAATGTAAACATGCAAAAAGTGTAAGGGGATATAATATACAGTTTTTACAGTAAAAAGTCATTATAGCTACACTCTAAAAAATGCTAGGTTGTTTTGACTCAATTTTGGGTAAAATATGGACAAACCCAGCCATTGGGTTACATTGTTAAATTACATTTTTAACCCAATGGCTGGGTTTGTCCATATTTAACCCGAAACTGGGTTAAAACAACCCAGCATTTTTTAGAGTCATTGGAAAGTCCCATAAAACATGAAAAGACAATGATGTTTTTTGAAAATGTAAACATGCAAACAGTGTAAGGGGATATAATATACAGTTTGTACAGTAAAAAAAAAAAAAAAAATGTCATTATACTGTAGCTACACTCTAAAAAATGCTGGGTTGTTTTAACCCAATTTTGGGTAAAATATGGACAAACCCAGCCATTGGGTTACATTTTTAAATTACATGGAAATGTAATATCTATGGAAAGTCCCATTAAACATGAAAACACAATGTGCGTGTGATGTTTTTTGCTAAATTGTACATATTATACGAGTTGCCCAATTTGTGTGAATTCGTACGAATGACCTAAACCTGACCTTATCCATCACGTGGGATTAGATAAATCATACAAAATTCGTACTACCCAATTAGCCTCCCTTTAACTCACTCAAACGAATTTATACTAAATGGTCGTGAGGTACGTGTTGAATATTAACATCAAACTACCTTCCTTAACCTTTGCAGTGGCCTCGTAACATGAGGTCTTGCGAGTGTCACTTCTTTCCTTACATCGCTAGCATAATTTGAAGCTCTTCTTCAGGAGGTCGATGCTTCCCTTGAACTGGATGAAAAGCTTTAATGGTTTATCAGTGCAAGATAAAGTAATCAATAGCACTGGAGTTAAATGGAGGCCGTATATTCAATCATCTGATCACAGGTGATGAGAGGGGCTTTTGCCCGTATAATCACACCTCTTGAGATTTTCTCAAAGGACCCCATTAACATCTCCATGCTCCATAGTCTTTACCATTTTCATAAGCTACTCTAAAACTTGCTGACAATGCTTTGCCATTTCAGGAAACGGCGGCTTTCCCCGTAGCAATGTCAAACACGTCATAAATTTCCAACAGTTGCGTTTGCACAACTGACAAAATGTTTGACTTGGCACGAAAGCAGGAGTTCTGGAAAATGAACATGTTTAACATATGATTACAACAAGTAATAAGACAAAGTAATCATAAAAGACAACTGCAGCCAGCCGTTGTGCATTAAATACAAGAAAAATAAAGGTATAAAAGTATATTTTCCCCAGTTTTTCAAGGAACCAATATAACAAAACTACACCTACTACTCTAATGACTGCTTGTTGCAAAGTTACTTATAGAACGTCCAAAGTGGCCTATTGATGTATAGCATAACCTAATTTTATATTGCCAGCAAAATCATCACAAATATTCTTTGAATATAACACATTGCCCAATTAACAATAAAGTTGCAAGAAAAAAAGGAGTCCAAAATCTGATACCTGCATTTTAAACAACAGCATGATCGCATAGCGAATCCCATATTTAATTCAATTTCCCTTTTCACAATACACATCGTTTCCACATTACAATTTAGAGAAATCTGTTATCACACTGTAAAAAATATTGATGGTTTAACTTAAAAAAGTAAGTAACTTGGTTGCCTTAAAATTTTAAGTTCATTGAACTGGAAAAAGTGAGTTAATACAATGAAGGAGATTAATTTAACCATCAGAAACTCAAAATTATATGTTATCTGAACTAAATAAATTATTTAAGTTGATTTGACAAAAGAAAAAAATGTTGTGATTACTACACTGTAAAATTTTTTTATTGGTTTAACTTAAAAAAGTAAGTAACCTGGGTTGCCTTAAAATTTTAAGTTGATTGAACTGGAAAAAGTGAGTTAATACAATGAAGGAGATTAATTTAATCATCAGAAACTCAAAATTATATGTTATCTGAACTAAATAAATTATTTAAGTTGATTTGACAAAAGAAAAAAATGTTGCGATTACTACACTGTAAAAAAATATTGTTGGTTTAACTTAAAAAAGTAAGTAACCTGGGTTGCCTTAAAATTTTAAGTTGATTGAACTGGATAAAGTGAGTTAATACAATGAAGGAGATTAATTTAACCATCAGAAACTCAAAATAATAACATACACATGATCACAGTATTAATTTATGAGCTCATTAAAGTAATGAATACTTGTTTGTTAACAAATGATTATGACATTTAGAAAAATGTAGCATTGGTGCATGTTGATTCAGAGTTGTGTTTTTATATTAAAGGTTTGCTTTTCAGCAGCTGATATTTGCAGAAAATAGTCACACAACAACAACAGCTGATCATGTTCTTCAATAATTATCCACAAGAACAAAAGTGTGAAAATATTCAATGCAATGATGATTTTGCAGCAAGCGTGAACAGAATATCACCCCTAAATAAACGCTAATTCAATATCATAGAATATTTATGCAAATGAGCGCAAGTGTGAGACCTGCTGAAAGATGATGAGGGCTTGAATCATACAAACGAGGCTTTTGTTGAATGAGAGATAGTTCTTCCCAGAATCACTGAACTGTCTAATTGCATTAGCCCCTTAAATGCCGAAATCTAAACAAGAGCGTTGAACGCTTCGTTTGGCAGATAGAACTAGTACAACACCCATGTTGAAACGAGGGCAGTGAGTCAGCGAACGACAGACCAACTGAGGACCAAAGATTTGTGCACATTTTCCTCAAGTCAAAAGCCACTGCGAATCCGCCTGACGTTATTGGTACAAGAAACTTGTGCCTACAGGAATGTCATTGCAATCTTTACACTGAGAAAGAACAAATCACAATATTAAATTTAATATAGGATTTCATTTAACATGGGATATCTTATTCAAATATATAACAAGGTGTCATTTGTAACAGTTTTTGTATCTTTTAGTTTATTCTTAGCTAAAAACACTTAGTTCTTTCAAAAATATATATATGTGCTCATTAATGTATATTTACTTCGTTCAAGTAATAAAGTATTCTCGTGAGTGTATAATATGCCATTGAAAACACATACGGGTAAGGGGTTCTAATGTCGCTCGCCATGTTGCCCCTCCATCTTGAAAGTACATTAGCCAAAGAGGGACATACCCGTTAATTCAAGCTCCGCCTTTCGCGTTTACGTTTGAGTTAACGAGCCATGTTAATCTTGGACTACATTGGCCACCGTAGGAGTTAAAATGAAATCGGAATTGAGAGGAACAGAAACTAATATTCACTGGATGGTCATATACCTTTTCACCACTAGATGGGGTAAAAATCACACAGTGTAGCTTTAAGAAAAAGAAAAAAACGATACTGAAATACAATTAAATTAAATGTATAGTTATAAAAATGAATATTAAAAATTATTCATCATATTTTTTATTATTAATGATTAGAATATTAATTTCATATTTTACACCTGATTACTTAATTTATTTTAATATATGTTTAGAAGCAAAAATCAAAGTACACTGAGCAAAATTATAAACGCAACACTTCTGTTTTTTAGGATACTGTGACTCGAATTACAGTCCTGAGCATTTCTATGCAATATAGAAATATCCAGAAAAAGCAACTGTATTCCTTAATATTCCAGTTCCACTCCATCCCTGCACCAGTTCTTTGCTTGTCCGATGCCAGACTCCATAGAATGCTAGAATGTTAAAGATTTACATGCTTGGGTGGAGTTTCAGAAATAAAACTTTAATAGAGTTCTCACTAAGTGCCTCAGTGGCAGTAAAATGCATCCGTCTTGCGGGCTCATAAGGCCTTTTTGTTAACCCACTTACATTAGACAATCTTTTTTTATCCCAACGTTTTAGCGAGTTTGTACTTTCGCCCGTCTCCGGAGCACAATGAATCACGGCACTTTATGACTTATTGGCCCGGTCTATACATCGGAATCAATTTTCATGGAAGTGCCGAAGAGATTAGTAATGATGTGCTGTGCAAGTCTATGGTGGAGATTTAATCCATCAGTCATAGACCTGTAATATCCTAAAGACTGTACGAGACTTAACAAGATCTGTGAGTTTTGGCTTCATTTCTATGCGTTACAACTCATAAAGTGCTTGAGTTTGAGCAGCTCGCACTGGTTATCTTAACACACATCCTTTATATATGAAGTTATCATGAATAATAAAGCAACATTTACTATGTTTGTGTTGTATGTTAATACTAAGCCAGTATATTGAGTATAGTGCAGCTTAGCACTAGATTTTTGTCAGTGGGTATTAAATCTGCACCAATTTGTAGCTTTTTCTGAAGAATTCTAAGAATCACCCACTTACACTCAAAAACTATTGTGGCAAAATAAATCAAGGTTGGCCTATGTGAGTTTTTAGTCTGTGTTGCAATAAAAAAATGCACTGCAAAAATAATTTATAAAAATAATTAAATTTAATTAATTAATTAAATTTAATTAAAAATAAAATAAAATTAATTAATTTATAAAAAAAATAATTTTTAATTAAATAATTAATTAAAAATAATTTGCACATAACATCAACATGCAAAGGTTGTTGAAAGAAGTTATATGCTCTCTATTTCTATTTTAAATGTAATTTATTGCTGTGATCAAAGCTTAATTTTCAGCATCCTTACTTAAATCTTTAGTGTCACATGATCCTTCAGAAATCATTCTAATATGATGATTTGATGCTCAAGAAACATTTCTAATTATCATCAATGTTGAAAACAGTTGCTCTGCTTCCTATTTTTGGGGAAACTGAGATACACTGCCATTCGAAATAAACACTTTTATTAATGGACGCACACATATTACATTTATCAAAAGTGACAGTAAAAACACTTCAAATGTTACAAAAGATTTGTATATATATATATATATATTAGGGCTGTCAAATGATTAATCGTGATTAATCACATCCAAAATAAAAGTTTTTGTTTACATGATATATGTGGGTAAACTGTATATAATTATTTTATATATATAAATACACACACATGCTTGTATATATTAAGCAAATATTTCCATGTATATACTGTATATATAGATTTATATATAAATGATATATAAATATAGATATTTAATATATAAATATTTTTTTCTTAAATATACATGCATATGTGTGTATTTATATACATAGAAAATAATTATACACAGTTTACCCACATATATCATGTAAACAAAAACTTTTATTTTGGATGTGATTAATCGTGATTAATCATTTGACAGCCCTAATATATATATATATATATATAGAAACGTTTTCAAAATAATTCAAGAATGAAATATTTCTTGAGCAAATCAGCAAATTAGAATGTTTTCTGAAGGATCATGTGACACTGAAGATTGGAGTAGGCTAATAATGCTAAAAAATACAGCTTTGGTCTCATATATACATTATATTTTAAAATGTATTAAAATACAAAATAGTTTTTTTTAAATTGTAATAACAAGTGTTTTTTACTGTAATGTTGATCAAATAAATGCCGCTGTGAGGAAGTATGCATATATAAACACACAAAACGACACTGTTTTAAACCAAGTAATTACATCAGATTTTGAACAGTATTTGCAAAGATTTTCAAACTTCATTTATATATATAAATAATGTCAAGCAGCAGAAACGAAAGACTTCAGTGTCCCCAGACCACAGGGTTTGCCAGGCTAACGTGATGGCTGATTAACATGCTCACACAGTGGGAAGAGAGATTCGTGCCCCAGGCGCTGAGCTCCCATCAGCGAGGGATCCACAGAAGAGGGTCTGTAGATTAAGAACACCCGCCTCTTTGCTTTGACTCTGAGCCGAATATTGACTGATCTGAACAACTACTGCCTTAGGTTTCTGGGTTCACTGGACTCGAAGAGATGGTGCTCAAAACGGCCATGTGAGATTTGCTGATGTATTATGCATGCACAATCATGAGTCAGTGAGGATAACATAAATGAACAATGAAACATTTCAACCATTTCATATGGACATAGGTCAGATATAACTGAATAGCAAAAATAGCTAAATGGAACAGCATCTACGCAAATGTTAGTCTTTCTGTTCATTCCATGGTTTACTGCAGTCCACCGAAACCGGGCCGTATCCAGATCAAATGGAGGACCTACGCCTGGACACGACCACAATGCATGATGCAGTCAGCCGGATCTGGGACGTATCCAGATCAGATGCATAGACATATACACTAGACCTCACCTTGGCTACGGCAGTTCATTGGAACGAATGCGTCAATAGAGCCGCCATCTTGAAACAGGGGAGCCCCTCCACTTTAATGCATCAGCGTCAATGTAGCAGACACAGGTCTAACGGAAATAAAAGCACCATAAATCATCATGAATGAATCAACATTCTTCCTTGTTCAGATTTCATCCGTGAACATCATACATGGCACAAAAGTCCGCCACCATCAATGAATTCGAAGTAAAGGCAGAGATAGCATAGCTACTTCCTATGACAAGACCCCTGTTCCAAGATGGCGGCGGTTTTGACGCATGCTTAGAACCCCAAGGTGAGGTCTAGTGTATATGTTTATGGATCAGATGGAGGACCTGCGTCTAGTCATGACCACAACGCATGATGTATTCAGCCGGATCCGGGCCGTATCCAGATCAGATGGAGGACTTGAGTCTTGACATGACCACAACGCATGATGGATTCAGCCGGATCCGGGCCGTATCCAGATCAGATGGAGGACCTGCGTCTTGACATGACCACAACGCATGATGTATTCAGCCGGATCCGGGCCATATCCAGATCAGATGGAGGACCTGAGTCTTGACATGACCACAACGCATGATGTATTCAGCCGGATCCGGGCCATATCCAGATCAGATGGAGGACCTGAGTCTTGACATGACCACAACGCATGATGTATTCAGCCGGATCCAGGCCATATCCAGATCAGATGGAGGACCTGAGTCTAGACATGACCACAACGCATGATGTATTCAGCCGGATCCGGGCCATATCCAGATCAGATGGAGGACCTGAGTCTTGACATGACCACAACACATGATGTAGTCAGCCGGATCCGGGCCATATCCAGATCAGATGGAGGACTTGAGTCTTGACATGACCACAACGCATGATGTATTCAGCCAGATCCGGGCCATATCCAGATCAGATGGAGGACCTGCGTCTAGTCATGACCACAACACATGATGTAGTCAGCCGGATCCGGGCCATATCCAGATCAGATGGAGGACCTGAGTCTTGACATGACCACAACACATGATGTAGTCAGCCGGATCCGGGCCATATCCAGATCAGATGGAGGACTTGAGTCTTGACATGACCACAACACATGATGGATTCAGCCAGATCCGGGCCATATCCAGATCAGATGGAGGACCTGCGTCTAGTCATGACCACAACACATGATGGATTCAGCCGGATCCGGGCCATATCCAGATCAGATGGAGGACCTGCGTCAAGTCATGACCACAACGCATGATGTATTCAGCCGGATCCGGGCCATATCCAGATCAGATGGAGGACCTGCGTCTAGTCATGACCACAACGCATGATGTAGTCAGCCGGATCCGGGCCATATCCAGATCAGATGGAGGACCTGCGTCTAGTCATGACCACAACGCATGATGTAGTCAGCCGGATCCGGGCCATATCCAGATCAGATGGAGGACCTGCGTCTAGTCATGACCACAACGCATGATGTATTCAGCCGGATCCGGGCCATATCCAGATCAGATGGAGGACCTGCGTCTAGTCATGACCACAACACATGATGTAGTCAGCCGGATCCGGGCCATATCCAGATCAGATGGAGGACTTGAGTCTTAACATGACCACAACACATGATGGATTCAGCCAGATCCGGGCCATATCCAGATCAGATGGAGGACCTGCGTCTAGTCATGACCACAACACATGATGTAGTCAGCCGGATCCGGGCCATATCCAGATCAGATGGAGGACTTGAGTCTTGACATGACCACAACACATGATGTAGTCAGCCGGATCCGGGCCATATCCAGATCAGATGGAGGACTTGAGTCTTGACATGACCACAACACATGATGTAGTTCAGCCGGATCCGGGCCATTCCAGATCAGATGGAGGACCTGCGTCTAGTCATGACCACAACACATGATGTAGTCAGCCGGATCCGGGCTATATCCAGATCAGATGGAGGACTTGAGTCTTGACATGACCACAACACATGATGTAGTCAGCCGGATCCGGGCCATTTCCAGATCAGATGGAGGACCTGTGTCTAGTCATGACCACAACGCATGATGTAGTCAGCCGGATCCGGGCCGTATCCAGATCAGATGGAGGACCTGAGTCTTGACATGACCACAACGCATGATGTAGTCAGCCGGATCCGGGCCGTATCCAGATCAGATGGAGGACCTGCGTCAAGTCATGACCACAACGCATGATGTAGTCAGCCGGATCCGGGCCATATCCAGATCAGATGGAGGACCTGCGTCTAGTCATGACCACAACGCATGATGTAGTCAGCCGGATCCGGGCCATATCCAGATCAGATGGAGGACCTGCGTCTAGTCATGACCACAACGCATGATGTAGTCAGCCGGATCCGGGCCATATCCAGATCAGATGGAGGACCTGCGTCTAGTCATGACCACAACGCATGATGTATTCAGCCGGATCCGGGCCATATCCAGATCAGATGGAGTACCTGCGTCTAGTCATGACCACAACGCATGATGTAGTCAGCCGGATCCGGGCCATATCCAGATCAGATGGAGGACTTGAGTCTTAACATGACCACAACGCATGATGGATTCAGCCAGATCCGGGCCATATCCAGATCAGATGGAGGACCTGCGTCTAGTCATGACCACAACACATGATGTAGTCAGCCGGATCCGGGCTATATCCAGATCAGATGGAGGACTTGAGTCTTGACATGACCACAACACATGATGTAGTCAGCCGGATCCGGGCCATATCCAGATCAGATGGAGGACTTGAGTCTTGACATGACCACAACACATGATGTAGTCAGCCGGATCCGGGCCATTTCCAGATCAGATGGAGTACCTGCGTCTAGTCATGACCACAACACATGATGTAGTCAGCCGGATCCGGGCTATATCCAGATCAGATGGAGGACTTGAGTCTTGACATGACCACAACACATGATGTATTCAGCCGGATCCGGGCCATATCCAGATCAGATGGAGGACCTGTGTCTAGTCATGACCACAACGCATGATGTATTCAGCCGGATCCGGGCCATATCCAGATCAGATGGAGTACCTGCGTCTAGTCATGACCACAACGCATGATGTAGTCAGCCGGATCCGGGCCATATCCAGATCAGATGGAGGACTTGAGTCTTAACATGACCACAACGCATGATGGATTCAGCCAGATCCGGGCCATATCCAGATCAGATGGAGGACCTGCGTCTAGTCATGACCACAACACATGATGTAGTCAGCCGGATCCGGGCTATATCCAGATCAGATGGAGGACTTGAGTCTTGACATGACCACAACACATGATGTAGTCAGCCGGATCCGAGCCATATCCAGATCAGATGGAGTACCTGCGTCTAGTCATGACCACAACGCATGATGTAGTCAGCCGGATCCAGGCCGTATCCAGATCAGATGGTAGACCTGCGCCTTGACATGACCACAACACATGATGTAGTCAGCCGGATCCGGGCCGTATCCAGATCAGATGGAGGACCTGCGTCTAGTCATGACCACAACGCATGATGTAGTCAGCCGGATCCGGGCCATATCCAGATCAGATGGTGGACCTGCGCCTTGACATGACCACAACACATGATGTAGTCAGCCGGATCCAGGCCGTATCCAGATCAGATGGAGGACCTGCGTCTAGTCATGACCACAACACATGATGTAGTCAGCCGGATCCGGGCCATATCCAGATCAGATGGAGGACCTGCGTCTAGTCATGACCACAACGCATGATGTAGTCAGCCGGATCCGGGCCATATCCAGATCAGATGGTGGACCTGCGCCTTGACATGACCACAACACATGATGTAGTCAGCCGGATCCGGGCCATATCCAGATCAGATGGAGGACCTGAGTCTTGACATGACCACAACACATGATGTATTCAGCCGGATCCGGGCCATATCCAGATCAGATGGAGTACCTGCGTCTAGTCATGACCACAACGCATGATGTAGTCAGCCGGATCCGGGCCATATCCAGATCAGATGGAGGACCTGAGTCTTGACATGACCACAACACATGATGTAGTCAGCCAGATCCGGGCCATATCCAGATCAGATGGAGGACCTGCGTCTAGTCATGACCACAACACATGATGTAGTCAGCCGGATCCAGGCCGTATCCAGATCAGATGGTGGACCTGCGCCTTGACATGACCACAACACATGATGTAGTCAGCCGGATCCGGGCCGTATCCAGATCAGATGGAGTACCTGCGTCTAGTCATGACCACAACGCATGATGTAGTCAGCCGGATCCGGGCCATATCCAGATCAGATGGTGGACCTGCGCCTTGACATGACCACAACACATGATGTAGTCAGCCGGATCCAGGCCGTATCCAGATCAGATGGAGGACCTGCGTCTAGTCATGACCACAACACTTGATGTAGTCAGCCGGATCCGGGCCATATCCAGATCAGATGGAGGACCTGCGTCTAGTCATGACCACAACGCATGATGTAGTCAGCCGGATCCGGGCCATATCCAGATCAGATGGTGGACCTGCGCCTTGACATGACCACAACACATGATGTAGTCAGCCGGATCCGGGCCATATCCAGATCAGATGGAGGACCTGAGTCTTGACATGACCACAACACATGATGTATTCAGCCGGATCCGGGCCATATCCAGATCAGATGGAGTACCTGCGTCTAGTCATGACCACAACGCATGATGTAGTCAGCCGGATCCGGGCCATATCCAGATCAGATGGAGGACCTGCGCCTTGACATGACCACAACACATGATTTAGTCAGCCGGATCCGGGCCGTATCCAGATCAGATGGAGTACCTGCGTCTAGTCATGACCACAACGCATGATGTAGTCAGCCGGATCCGGGCCATATCCAGATCAGATGGAGGACCTGCGTCTAGTCATGACCACAACGCATGATGTAGTCAGCCGGATCCGGGCCGTATCCAGATCAAATGGTGGACCTGCGCCTTGACATCCCTGCAAAGATTGTGTCAACTAGACTATCCCATGTGAAGGCCTTATTGACACGACAGCCATCGACACTGATCCTTAACAAACCAGTCTCCATACAGCGTGATGACTCCGATCTTCAACCAGATGGAACTGGATAAATATTCTCAATGTTCTGATCCAAGCTGACTTCTGATCTATAATGCTGCCTGAATCATAATCATATACCGTTTGTTCATTGGCCAGAGGACAACTGTCCTCTGACTGAGCCTGGTTTCTCCCAAGTCTTTCTTCTCTATTCTGTCACCTGATGGAGTTTTGGTTCCTTGCCATTGTTGCCTTTGGGCTTTTGGCTTGCTAAGGAACATGAATATTCAACATTATAGATCTGCCTGCAATGACACCATTATATGAGAACTGAACTGAGCTGGACGATGTCATTACTGTTTGTTTTATCAGAGTGGCTATATACTGTATATTTAAATGAACTAAATTAATAACAACAGAAATGAACCATCACTGGACTTTCTTGAGATGGACTATAACACTATTTCTTCCAAATCAGCTGTACAGTAGAAACAAACATTGTTGCATTAATGTCCCGTTATCACTGTAAAACTGCTTTAAAACAATCTGTTTTGTAAAAAGCTCTATATAAATTAAGGTGATTTGAATTGACTTAACAAAAATGTTGCTAATTATCTTTGGTTTTATATTCTAATCAGCACGTTAGTGTATTCAGGATTTGATCATGATATTAACTGTTTAATGATTTATATTATCATTAGATAATATAAATCATACGCAAGATGTCCCAGCATGACCTTAGCATCTCATTAAACCACATTTAAAATCTAGAGGTACCTGCCATTCAAAAACCCACGGATTACATCTAATTCCAGATTTCGATTCAAAATCCAGGATTAAAAATGCCCAGAGGACACGTAAAGCATTCACAACATGAACATCGGATCCTGATTTATTCAATATTCTTTGTAAGATATAAAGTCAAAAATCCACTGGGAAATTTTTGAGTTTAAAGTTGGGTTGAAAATAGAATAAAAATGTCACTATAAATTCTCATTTGCCTTTACATTTTCTATTATACTTAGGCTAGAAAACTAGTTTGGGGTTGTTTAGAGTTCATCTTCCAATTTCAATGGGATTTTCCACCCTATTTAATAATTCAGCAGACAAAAACGTGAAATTTTATTTGCTTAAATTTGGCCCTTATTATAATGAACAGCTGCATCAATTAATACACATTCTACTATTACTTATATATATATATATATATATATATATATATATATATATAAATTTAATTTCAAATTAAATTTCATTCTACATTTTCAACTCAATCAATACTTAATGTCTGTGTGATTTATCATGCCGTAAATAATGCATTTGTGTGTATTTATGTGCGTCTATAAAACTGTAAAAACTGGTATTTAGAATGAAAATATATTATGTGACCTTAGACACTGACCAAATGAAACCTTAAATATAATCATGTTTGCTTATTCCTTTAGAAATGGAAGATGGAAATAAAAAAAGTACCAGTTCTTTAATTCACCATGTTCTCACCGCCAGAAAGCACCAGTTGAATATAAATGCTTTGTGGAAAATGAATACAATAATCAGGCATGACATTGTCAGCACACAATGTTTATTCAGATGCTCAACGGAGATGAAACATGTCAAGGATGTGTCAACCGACTTGACAAAGTGCCCATTATTGAGTGTAAAATTTCAGTTTTCTCTCTCTTTCTATGTAAAGCTTTTAGCTCTGATTGAAGACTAAAAGCGTGTGCCGTGGCAGAATGTTTTGAGCTTTTTGGCTTTGATGAGCTGTATAGATATTTTACACGGTAGTGGGACCTCTTTCTTACACTGAATAGATGCATGTAGGGTCGACATACAATGAAAACACACTATGAATGTAAAAAGAGTGACTGAAAACAGGTATTAAGCATGATACTTCTATACCTGGATGGGTGGATGGGTGGGTGGATGGGTGGGTGGGTGGGTGGGTGTTTGGATGGGTGGATGGATGGGTGGATGGATAAGTGGATGGGTGGGTGGATGGATGGGTGGGTGGATGGGTGGATGGATAAGTGGATGGGTCGGTGGGTGGATGGATAAGTGGATGGGTGGATGAGTGGATGGATGGGTGGATGGATAAGTGGATGGGTGGGTGGATGGATGGGTGGATGGGTGGGTGGGTGGATGGATAAGTGGATGGGTGGATGGATAAGTGGATGGGTGGGTGGGTGGATGGATGGATAAGTGGATGGGTGGATGGGTGGATGGATGGGTGGATGGATAAGTGGATGGGTGGGTGGATGGATGGGTGGGTGGATGGGTGGATGGATAAGTGGATGGGTGGGTGGGTGGATGGATAAGTGGATGGGTGGATGGGTGGATGGATGGGTGGGTGGATGGGTGGATGGATGGGTGGATGGATGGGTGGATGGATGGGTGGATGGATGGGTGGATGGATAAGTGGGTGGATGGATGGGTGGGTGGGTGGATGGATGGGTGGGTGGGTGGTTGGGTGGGTGGGTGGATGGATAAGTGGATGGGTGGATGGATGGGTGGATGGATAAGTGGATGGGTGGGTGGATGGATGGGTGGGTGGATGGGTGGATGGATAAGTGGATGGGTGGATGGATAAGTGGATGGATAAGTGGGTGGATGGATGGGTGGATGGATGGGTGGGTGGATGGGTGGATGGATAAGTGGGTGGATGGATGGGTGGATGGATGGGTGGGTGGATGGATGGGTGGGTGGGTGGATGGATAAGTGGATGGGTGGATGGATGGGTGGATGGGTGGATGGATGGGTGGGTGGATGGATCGGTTGGATAGCTGTAAATATTTGTGCAATTTACTAGAAATTTATGAGTGAAAACTGTTTCAAAGCCCTTTTTGAAGGGTGGATGCAATAGACAAAAAAACATCATTTAAAAACGACTGCACACCTTTCGTTTCAATCTAACTGAATTCATTCTGATTGGTGAATGTAGAGTTTACATAAACGCTAAACAAGTGATTGGTTGATGTGCGTTTTAACATTGCTAAGAAAATTCCTTGTTTTCTTTCATCCACATAAGCCAAATATACATTTTCTGGCTTTTCTCAAATTCAAAAATAATTTCAAATCTCTTCTACAAAAATGACCCATTTTAAATACACATTCATCTTTCCAGAGGTGAAGTATCCCTTTAACCACAGGGAACAAACACCCCTCACGGTTACATTAAACAACATTCATTATCATACAAATATAACAAAGCAGTGACGCGACATGACCCTCCACCTTCAGAAGTACTGACTCCCACACACAGCCGCCTACAGGGTGCAAGGGTATTAATAAAGGGGAATGAATATGTTTGAGAGTCATAAATCCAATAGACTGGGAGCTCTGGAGACCTGCGGAGCCTGTAAATCTAATGATGGATGCACAGAGAGAGTTTTCACTCCCTTCAGCCCCTGAGTCAGCAGCTGCTCAGCCTCACAAGGCAAATGCGTACGGGAGCGGGACATACATCAAAACTAAGGTCACCCCGTGTGACTGAAGCACTCCATGTCATCTCAAGCGAGACGGCCTTAGACTCCGGAAAGAGCCGGTGGGATCTTGAGAAGCGGGTGGTGTTGGCAAATCAGCCTGTGAAAGACGCCCCCGAGGAGTTTAGGTGAACATTTCAGGTGTGGAGAGAAAAGTGACAAAAGCAATGTTCAAAACCTAGCGAACTGCTTCCTTAGACTGCATCTTAAAGGTGCTGTAAGCAATGTTAGGCATCCGGGAACTTTTAGCACCCTTAGCCAATGAGTTGGATAACTTCCCACTTCAAAACCACACCATGAAAACTGATGGCAAACTGAAAAGGGTGTTGAACTACAATAATCTGCTAAAACTCTCACTGTCTCAGCTTTCCGCTTCCCATATGCACGAGATGACTGACAGGCAGAAAGTAACACCAAAGTGTTTTGATTGCGTCTAAGATATCTTGCTTCTGCAAAGAATTCCACCAAAAAAGGAGAAAAATGCCAAAAAAAAAAAAAAAAAGGTGAAAACAATCCCAACATGCATTGTATCAATATATTGATACAATTAATTACAGATCATTTTTTTTCTACTACTTGTGTGTGCTATGTATTTTTAAAAGTGTGTGTGCATGTGTGTGTGCATGTATGTGTGTAAAATAGGTTTAAATTAGGGCTGTCAAACGATTAATCGCGATTAATCACATCCAAATAAAAGTTTGTGTTTACATAATATATGTGGGTGCACTAAGTATAATTATTTTGTATATATATATATATATGAAGAGTTCAGATGCAAAAGCCTCTAAATGCCATTTGAAATTTTCATCTTTAATGATGATTTTTGTCAAACTTGTATATTTAAGTTCAGTAATTTCACTTAAATAACAATTAATAGGTAATTATCATTGCCATTTAAGTGAAATCACTGAACTTAAATATACAAGCTTGACAAAAATCATCATTAAAGAAGAAAATTTCAAATGGCATTTAGAGGCTTTTGCATCTGAACTCTTCATATATATATATATATATATATATAAATAAACACACATGCTTGTATATATTTAAGAAATATTTTCATGTATATAGATTTAAATATAATTTATATTATAAATATATATATATATATATATATATATATAATCTTCTTAAATATACATGCATGTATATATATATATATATATATATATGCTAAAACTATCACATACAGTATGTCAGTATATATATATATATATATATATATATATATATACAAAATAATTACAGTGCACCCACATATATTATGTAAACACAAACTTTTATTTTGTATGCGATTATTCGGGATTAATCATTTGACAGCCCTAGTTTAAATAAAATAAAATCAAATATAAATATCAGATGAAAAAACTTTAATGAAAATTATAAATCTGGCATTGTGATTTCAATGACCCAAATGACCCAATGACCCTACACGCACTCATTTCACTGTAAATGTCGGACTACAATAATTTACTGTAAAATAATCCTCTTTAATCCAGTAAATTCCTGTCAATTTTTGTGTGCTTTTGCAACTAATTAATAAAAATAAAAACATTTGAAAAAAAAAAACCCAACAAATTAAATCTGTGTATATAAATATAAAAATAATAATAATGACAAAAGTACATATCAAAATTACTAAATATATATATATATATATATATATATTGAAAATAAATAGTAAAATAATACTGCCAGTCTCAATTGAATTGACAATACTAATATACTTTTTTCCGGCAAAAATCTAAGGCATTATGATGAACTTACAGAAACAATTTAAGGGGGCGGACGAGTCAGCAGAATAACAAGCATATATTGTTCATATTTCATTCAATACCAAAACAAACAGAAAAAACTAACAAGACAGACTATTTTAGTTGTTTGCACAACATGATATGCTTATTAGAGTACTGACCTGTTAGTTCAGCACTAACATCTATTGGAATCAGAAAATTATGAGTCAGACTTTCTCTATTTGTGTTGCATGCAGAGTTACAGAGCCGTAGGACGATGCCTTAGAAGGCAGCTGTCTATCTAGGCGGCAAGGCGACAGAATAGGTTTTGGACCAGAGCTAAAGAGCCAGTGAAGGGTGTCAGAGAGAGTGTTTGGAAGCGAGTGAGACAGAGGGCTGACATTAATGATGTAATTAACACAGATAACCACAGGCTTTACTCTGGAGAAGCGTGCGTTGTTTGTTAAGGCCGGGCTTCTGCTCGGGAGCTAAAAATATCCTCGGCAGCAGGGCAGAAGGGACATACAGTATGTCAGAGCAATGAAGCGGTCCCGCATGTCAACTCATGCCTGCTTCACAGACGCGATGCGTGGCATCAGTGACGGAGTGAATCAGACGCTGAGAGTCATGAGTCAGGCACAACTCGGTAGACTCGGCACAGATGCAAAGCTTTCCAGAAATATCACAAAGAAAATACACACACACAAAAACAAATGTTCTCAAATGCATTCAGCTTAACATGCAGTTGATTCCAACAGACACACGTCTATTCTCAACCCATTAAAGGTGCAATGTGTAACAAAGTTGAGTATCTATTAACAGAAATGCAATATGACATCCATAACTATGTTTTCAGTGGTGTATAAAGAACTTACTTAATTAGCCGTAATGTTTTTATTACCTTAGAATGAGACATTAATAGCTCCATAACCGAGGGAATCCCCTTCTATGAAGGTCGCCATGTTGTGACGTCATATTCCTACCGTAGCCGAACGCGAACAAACAGCGCTACAGAACGCGTTTCATCACTACCTTGAAAGAGAAGTAGCGGAAAGCTGGAAGCTAGCCTTACACTCCGTGAGTAGTGACTTTTCCCTTGTGAGTGGTGTAAAATATGTATTTGGGATTGTTTCATGTAACTTAGTTCTCCCTCGCTGTGTTATGGGTTTGTTATGTTGGGGATAGATGTGCTGTTACGTTCGTGAGACAGCTGATGATTAGTATTCATGTCATTGACCGTAAAACAGTACGTTACAGGAATCACTAACCCGTCGATAGAGACTTTTACTAAAGTCTTTTATCACTAAAGTCGATCGCGAAGAATTTTAAAAATCAGAGAAAAAAGCCTATTGTGTGTAGTAAATAGTATCTATGGGATGCGGAGATGACATGATTGTAACAGCGCGCGCACTTCCGACCTTTGGACTCATGCGGACGCGTCCCAGCTCAGCCACAGTAACAGCTCATATTAGCCAGCTAAACTATTACTACCCTGTTAGAAAAAATATATAGCTGCTCCCTCGCTGTATTATGGGTTTGCTACAGTATGTGGGGAGAAATGTGCTGCTGGTTACGTTTGTGAGACAATCAGCTGATTATTATTTTATTAAATTATATATTAAAACCCTTGATCCTCACCTGACTATGGCTTTGTAAACAGACAGTATTCATGATGTGGTTTATAATGGACTGTGGTACAGAAACAGTGACAATGTTACACACTCTTGTCTTACTCTGGCTATTCTCTGCTGTCTCAGCCGACGAGATGTTTGTCCCGTTTTAGCAACCGTAGCTTCTTCCAAAGGGAGGGGTGAGCAGTGGGCTGAGCCCTTAGTGCAAACTCGCAACCGAACCACTAGATGTCGCTAAAAGTCACACATTGCTCCTTTAACGCAGCATGGAAAGCTTGAAGATGTCATACATTATATTTTATTATTCCTGAAATCCACAGATAATGTTAGTCCTGCAGCAAAAGGTCATCATTTAGTTGTTCATCGTCAAACATTAAGTTGAGGAATGCAGAACAGAGATGGCATTGAAATGTTTTCTTTTTTCTTTTTTATAATGCGTCCTTGAACAATCTGAAGGGATTTTATTCACAAACAATCAAATGGCTTTTAGATTTTATCTACACGTTTCAGTATTATGACTGAATTTTTAATATATATATATATATATATGAAGAGTTCAGATGCAAAAGCCTCTAAATGCCATTTGAAATTTTCTTCTTTAATGATGATTTTTATCAAACTTGTATATTTAAGTTCAGTGATTTCACTTAAATGGCAATGATAATTACCTATTAATTGTTATTTAAGTGAAATTACTGAACTTAAATATACAAGTTTGATAAAAATCATCATTAAAGATGAAAATTTCAAATGGCATTTAGAGGCTTTTGCATCTGAACTCTTCATATATATATATATATATATATATATATATAAATGTATAAATTCTAATATTTTTAAAACCAAGGCTGCAATTATTTGATCAAAAATACAGTAAAATCTGCAATATTGTGAAATATTCATATACTTTAAAATAACTGTATTATACTCAAATATATGTAAAAAAAAATATTCCTGTAATCAATGTTTCAGTGTCACATGATCCTTCAGAAATCATTCTAATAGGCTGATTTGCTGTACAAGAAACTATTTCTTATTATTATCAGCATTAAAAACCTTTTTGCTGATTCATATTTTGGGGGAAACTGTGATTATATTCAAAGCTTCTTAGAAATATACATGTAAAAAAAATACCATATATTTGGAAAAACAAAACTTTTTTTGGAATATTATAAATACTGTATGTTTACTGTCACTTTTGATCAATTTAATTTTTTTTAATCCTTGCTTTCACTCCTTTCAAAATAAACAAAATCTTACTAACCCCAAACTTTTCCATGTGTGTGTGTACATACACAGTAGCCTATATATAATAGAGTGCTGAATCTTACTAATGTTACACAGTTTATTACGAATGTCAGGTTGCACTTTATTTTACAGTAAGTGCACTTACATGTTACAGTGTACTTAAGAAAGTACTGGGTACTATAAGGTAACTGCATGGGTTACGGTTAGGTTTAGGGTAAGTACCTACATTACCCAGTTCTTGTAATTACTATAATAAGTAGATGAGGAACATGACTGTGAAATAAAGTGCTGTCGAATGTCATAATTGTGTGGAGTGAATGTAAACAGCTCTCTGTGGACGCTGGTGAACTTTGCATGTGAAACTTCCTTTCTGTATTGCATCTTGCAAAGCATTGTATTTCACAAGACCACAGCGTTTGTTTATTTTCCATGAAATGACCTCTCTAATATTACTGACATTAATATTTTGAGGGAAAACTGGGTCATGGATAGTTTTTTTGCTGGCGTGCTGTGCTAATATAACCCGTTCCCCTGCTGGCAGGCTGGCCTTTTTCTTCCCTGATCATTAGATACATTTACTTACACTGGGTCACTAGTGTTTGAGCAGCGTGAGACGCGGCTTAATGTAGCCAGCTGGCACCGCGGCATTAGAAAAATGATACGGAGCAAAGAAGCATGAACTAGACTGCTGTTTAGAACATATAAAGTAATCAGAGAAAACAAATACGTGCCATTTAAATGACATTGATGGATGGAATTGATTTCTCTATAATGAGGACATAATGCGTATTAGCTGTTTGTTGCGGAGTGTATTTGATCTCCATGTGTTCAATACATCTACTCTTTCCATGTGGTTTGTCCACTTAATGAAAAGATGCCATTTGAAAAAAAAAAAAATGTATCCATCCATCAATGACACTGAAGACTGGAGTAATGATGCTGAAAATTCACATGAATAAATTACATTTTAAAATATTAAAAAAGAAAATGGTTGTTTTGAGTTTTAAGGAATTAATATATTTTACAATAATACTGTATTAGTGATTACATCACTGAATTAGTGAACAAATGAGGTATCGTAATCATTCTAAAACTTTGACTGAGATTATATACGAGTATATACCCTCAGATTTAAAGCGATAAACCAGATTTCTCACACAAACCGCTCGTTTCGTGTCTTGGGTCATCAATGTGTACTTACATTTACGAGACATTAAATCATGTTTATTTTGGACTTCTCTGTGCATGTTCTTTGAGGTGGTGACCATAGACCTCCATTATATGACTGACAGACAAGAACGGTTTGACCTAAAAATATCAAAATTGAAACTACTGCGGAAACAAAGACACCTACGTCTTGGATGCCCTTGAGGTAAGCTAAAACATCCCAAAAATTAATTTCAAAGTGAACTATCCCTTTAATGGCATAGATAAATAGTCCAATTTGAGCCAAATCTATATGTAGGCCTATGCATGCATGCACACATAAATACAACTTTTCTTTCTTTCTATTAGTCAATAAAGAGGGTGATTCATTACTTAAGAGAATAATGAGCTCACTTCCCGTTCACTGCTTTCATAATAGGTCATCTAAGAGTAGAACAGACTGGCAGATCCTTCAGGAAAGTAGGATATTTCCCCTGCATTTCCATGCCGTTCCCTTGGGCTTTAACAAGGTGGAAGATCTTATAAAGTATGCGGAGGGAAAAAAAAAAACACACTACTGGACTCATTAATCACGAAACACAAAAATAGCCACTTTGATCTATTAGTTGTTGATATATATTACATTTATTTATAATTTAGTTTTGATTCCACTGCTTCTTCTCTATGATAATGTCAAGGCTAGAGTTACCTTGTTTAATTCGGTGTCTTTAAATAAAGTAACCAAACCAAGCGCAGAGTAAATGAAGCTGAAGCCATTGGGGAAATGTCGTGCGGATTTGCTGCGCGTTCACAGGCCCGTTCTGATGTACGCTGTGCAGAAGGTACATACAAGTATCAAAAATTCAATCCGTCGACAATTACTCAACAAGAATGGAACATAATTAATCTTATGATATGTGCTTGTCACTAACAGAACATCTTGAGCAGATTCTAAAAAAAATAAAAATCACATGTATTGTAAAATGAAGTCCAGCCTATATTTCACCAAGGTCCACTCATTTTAAAATTTTTTGCCCTTGTAAATTAGGTCCTAGCATTACTCATAAACTGAGTACTGGGTCGTTTCCTGATTATAAAATGTATTCATTTTATTTATTTATTTATTTTACAAATCAGCCAAAACCATAAACCAGCCCAGAATGAAACGCATCTGATAATTATCCAATAGAACAATGACTGCATTCACGCCCAGTTTTATGCTCAAATTTGATAAATGTGGCCCATATCAGTCCTTTACACACCCACATGCATAAAACACCCTGCCATGCTCATAATAATATTACCATTTAGATGATTTCCAATTGGGTTATTATCTGAAATTTCAGAATAATTCATAAATAGTGCTGTGCAACGATTAATCGTGATGCATCGCATCCAAAATAAAAGTTTGTTTGTTGTTTACATAATATATGCGTGTGTGCTGTCTATAATTATTTTGTATATATATATATATATATATATATATATATATATATACACACACAATGAATGTATATTTTTTTACAAATATTTGCATGTATATATTTACATATAATTTATATTATATAAATGAAGAGTTCAGATGCAAAAGCCTCTAAATGCCATTTGAAATTTTCTTCTTTAATGATGATTTTTATCAAACTTGTATATTTAAGTTCAGTAATTTCACTTAAATGGCAATGATAATTACCTATTAATTGTCATTTAAGTGAAATTACTGAACTTAAATATACAAGTTTGATAAAAATCATCATTAAAGAAGAAAATTTCAAATGGCATTTAGAGGCTTTTGCATCTGAACTCTTCAAATAGAAATATTTTATATATAAATAACACATATGCGTGTCTGTGTATATAAACAAAATAATATCTACTGATTGTACTGTATATTGAGTAAACACAATCTTTTATTTTGGATGTGATTAATCATTGCCCAGCACTAGTATAAATGTAGCATTTACTTGTAAAGTCACTGTTCAAAGCAAGTGCCACTACTTTAGAGACCTAATGTACATTAGAGGTGCTGTATGTATGTCACTCTACTAAAGCATAAAAATACCATAATATTTTTACAGATAGGAAACATGCTGAGTTCATATACTCGTTTCTCTGAAAAACACTTCTACAGCCAGTTATTTTACTTTGAAACATGCTCTCCGTGTTGGAATATCTGTTTTTGTTTTGGTCCGTGTGATCTCACCCACTGCCATTCACCCAATAGTATTTCGACACCCCAGGGTGCCAGTTGGTAGGAAACAGTGTATTGCAGCCAGCAAACAAACTGGGAGAGAGATTGCAGATTGTACCCAACATAAAAAGCCTCGGTATCTATCTAAAAATCTCCATGAACCAGAGCATATTAAAACGCGGATAAATCAACTCATAACTTACAGTGTGTCTACTCTGCTTTCGTTACTGTCGCGTGTCCTCAAACTGGCAACCCGCGTGAGCGTTGAGTCTGAGGAGGAAGTGACGGGGGCTGAAAACAACGATCTCCGATATTTTGAATGTGGACTGCAGTACATATTTCCACCACTAGCTGGCATTCAAACTTTTGCACTTTTCTGTGTCATGCTTCATAAAATGCAATTCATGAATTACTATATCTATGATTCACACAAAGAGTAAATCAAGCACACAATTATGACAAATGTCAAGCTGTATTGATCCAAAAACTGCAAGGCTTCTGACAAGACCTCACAATGCCAAAAATCAGATACTTCACATGTCCAGTGCATTTCGATACATGAAAGTGGTCCAGATCAGAAAACACTATTAGCTACTATGTGTTATTTACACTGTCCCTCAAAATGCATGGTTTTTATCATTAACAAAAAAACAAAACAAAAAATACAATTATTATACTATAATACAATTATTAACTTGAGTAAAAACTCAAATCAACTAAGTAAAACTAGAATAGAAAAATTAAACCTGAATGCATATAAAATAATAAAATGACAAAAGCACATCATGAAATGAATAAAAAAAAGAAACATTTGTATTGAACTAAAAATAAAAAGCTCTTTTTTTTAAAATATCACATGCATTGAGAAAATATGAATTAAGATGAATAAAGCTAAAAATAGCACCGGTCATGTGAGACACAACCAACAGCTTATCTATTCAGAGTAAATTATTAAAACGATGTTCCTAGCAAGTCCCTGTCAAGCTTTAGACACAAGTGAAAATCACTGGTGACTTGTATGACTAAAGGGGCTCAATTCTGGCAGACGCAAAGACTTCTCATCCCTGATTAACTGTAGCCGGTCCACTTCCACCACTGCCACGGGCCACCACCTAATGAGTTATCTGGCACAGACCTGTCTCATGATAAACCTGTTGATGAGGAGTGCATGTGGCAGATGTGGAAGATTCGCAGGGAATCACGGGCCTTATGAGGCCGCTGAAGCCGGCCAGCATAAAAACAAGGGTAATGAGACGCAAATCAAAACATTGGCACCTTTGCATTTGTGAAGAAGTCACTCCAGAGTCCCCTCATGATAAATTAAAGTGAATTTTTTTTCCCTCTTTTTTGTGTTACATGATTTATGACATGATTTCTAAATGATTGACCGAAGAAATAAATAAATACAAAAATAAATACAAAGTGCCACTATAATGCTATTCTAAAGGTTCCTAATTTTGTTTTGGGGTTATCCAAGGTCAAATGGCACTTTAATTGTATTATTATTTACATGCACATCACTTAATTTCTCAGAAAGTCTGAAAAAGGTTAGTTCGAAGATTCAGCCCCTCTTAACCCCTCCTTTCCGAGAGTCTATGCTCTGATTGGTCAGGACGCCATTAGTCTGTTATGATTGGTCGAGTGTCGGCAATGAAACATCTGAATTTCAGCTCCGGAGGCCTCCTCAGCTCTCGAAGACACAGTGATATATGAACGATGCCCTTTGTTTGATGCCATCCATCACGAGTTCTCATGCTTTTAAGTGGATTCGCACAAATCAAAGTCTTCAGTTTTTGAGGGCGGGTCAAAGTGGGCAGCCAATGATTATGCATTATGCAAATGTGTTAAATGTTACAAATCGGACAACGCCTCCATTTGAGGGCATCTACAGATGGAAAAATGAATTGTAAATGAAGCAAATGTGCCACACACAAACACATGCTGACTGGCTGATTATAGCGAGCTA
Source organism: Pimephales promelas (assembly GCF_016745375.1). The sequence continues at coordinate 37,575,943 of NW_024121099.1, forward strand.
CAGGCGAGCAGGTAATGCGTTATAAACGCTGGCGTGAAGGTTAAATCAGCTTGCTGTCTTCAATCAATAGAATTGACTGCAGAAGATAACAACAGATGCAGATGGAGACGGAGACGGCGTGTCTCTTTTGTGATGAGAGCTCAATAAAAAGGCACATTAACGCAGTCATAAATTTATTCAACATGCTCACAAACAAAATGTATTCCTTGTATATTGCGAACAGCACTAGATAATGTGCACTGGATTTGGAAACATTTTTCTTTTTCTGGCTAAATCAATGTTGTTAATTAGCCTGGGTTTCCCCATACTGCCTTGCTGCAGTGCGAGGTTATTCACGCTGCTAGGTAGTCTGGATACCATGGACCAGATTTTCCAACACTATCTCACGACCAATTCGTACGAATTCGACACATGATTAAAAAGTGTCTAATTCGTACGACCTCACTCGTACTAATTCGTACGATTTGTCTAAACCCACGTGATGGTTAGGTTTAGGGGCGGGGTAAGGGGTAGGTCATTCATACGAATTGGCCAATTCGTAAAATATGTACGATTTAGCAAAATCGTTTTAATTCGTACGAGTGAGGTCGTATGAATTGTTACGAATTAGCCACTTTTTAATCATTCGTCGAATTCGTACGACTTGGTCGTGAGATCGGGTTGGATTTTCCCCTCATTAGGGAACCAATCACAGGACGAGGAGGGAGCAGCTTACAGTATGTACACATAAACTTCTGACCAATCGTCTTCTTCCTCATCTAATTTCTGTTGCTCTACATACATTCATAAATGCATTTGTAAACCACGCCTCAAATACGAGAAAATGAACATGTGCTTCCCAGACCAGGCTAGCTGTTAATGATAATAAAGAGAATTACGTTGAAGCCAATGTTTCGGAGTGTGTTGAGCCATGTTTTATGCCATTTCCTGATCCTTTCAGAAGCAATGTAAATATAGCCGTGACAACACTATACTAACAAGAGAAATGGGGTGAGAGAGAAAGCGGAAACATTTAAGTGGCTCAACACAGCTGTTTGACATTACACCCTCATCAGTGTCTTTTTGTTTTACAGTATTTTGCAGAATCAGCAGCACCCGCGAGGGAGTGAGTCAGCAAGAGGACAAATCTCAATATCTGTCAGTGTTACGCCTCCACTATCACTAATACACATCTGCTGTCCTCCTACTACCAGACTGCACTTCACCAATAGCAGAACAGAAATATACCACCATAAAAACTAAACCGAATAACACACGGATTAGGCACTTGCTTTATTAAAGAAATAATTAAAAGAATCAAAAAATGCCTTAACCCGCTGGGGTTGTTCGGCCCAAATGGAACCGAAGAATTTAAATACATTTTTTTTTTTTTGTAAATCACAGCTTCCTCGGAATGGTCTGAAATTTGGTGACTTTGTTGGTATTTGGTATTTGAACACCCCAAAAAATTGGGGACAGGATGTGAGTAGTCTAAGTGGTTGTAAAAAAAAAATAGTCACACTTGGGGTGTTCAAGTGAAAAATGAATGGGAAATTGGCAAAAATGTGAAAATACTGAGTTTTTTTGTGCGTACAATCTACAAATCAGCCACGATCTTGAAAAAAAGCACACAACAGTGAAGTGGTGAATCTATAAAACATCAAGAGTGCAAAACAGACACATCCAGACAGACACACACTTTTATACACAAACACACCAAAACATTCAGATTACAAATGCGTTTTGCATTTTTAAAATGCTCAGTTTGTCCACCAGAAAGCATCCATCTCATTTTAAAAATTGCTTTTATGAGGCCTAGGCTTGACTCTAAAATGAAATACAGCTTTAAAAAAAATAAAAAATAAAATATTATTTTAAAATATTTTTTCTATTATGTTCAATGGGTCGGAATTTTGTCATAATTATTGCATTAATACTAATTATAACTTATTTTTTATTTTTTTTTGAAATTCTCAAAACACCAAAAAATATTTTTTTCTTCTTTAAATATAAATCCCGCCCTTTGGGTCCATTTGGACCCGAACACCCTGAGTGTGACTCTGAAACGAACAACTCCAGAGGGTTAAAGGACATCCCATTTGATGTTACTAACTTTATAGGATAAATATCAATAACTCTGATAGAAACTGCATGGTGAGTTTAAGAGACACTACATTTAAGAGACAGTAATGCCTATATCTCCTCTTCATTTCATTCAATTTAATGTGCAAAATGCTGTAATTATTCTGAAATGAATACTTTCTCCAAATTACTGTGTATCTATATTAGTAAGACTTCATTAGTTATTTAATTTCACTAATGACTTTTAAAGAAGAAACTGCCTTACAAATTATTCTGACTATAGGCTACTGAAAACATCTACATTTTGTAAAATAAATAAATAATTATATACGTATCCCCCAAAAATCCAGGTCAACATCAAGATGTAAAATATCAGTGATCGTATACATGACGCATCCACTACAGCCTTTATAGATAGCATGACATCATTGATTCCTACATAAGGTGTTGCTTTACCACCCGTGTCTTTTTCAATTCCCACTTTTTTGATGCAGGTTCCTGGATTCAGGCCAAACGGACATCACATTGAGATGTTATGTCCGGTCAGTACTCTCAGGACCTGATCTGTGAGTTTCTGCAAGTCTTAACACACACGAATCCTCACGAGAGGATTCTTTTTTTTGTAATGAGGGTAACAAACTTCAGCTGACAGATTGGGTTGAGGCTGGTGAAATATTTCAATATTGGCTACAGCTTGTAATCAATGTCATGTATCGTCATATTTACCTCAGAAAACTCACATAAACTCGTTAGTCCACACTCGTTAGGGTTCTTCAATATTTCATGCATATTTGAATAAATCTGGCAAGTTTTTATGACAGCCACCATTTAAATGTTTATATTTCATATAATCTTCTTATTATAAAAATAAATAAAAGTGTAATTTAAGTGTTTACAAAACAGTTAATTATTACCTTCATATTAGGCTACAACTAGACGATATATATAGACCATAGTTTACAGCATTTAAGAGATTTGATTCCCTTGAGAAAAATTGCCATTTATTGTAACTGATATCCAAAATAATCGATATTGAATCGAAATCGAATCGAATTGCAAGCTTGTGAATCGAAATCGAATCGAATTGTGAAATTTGTCTCAATACCCAGCCCTATTGGCTAATGCAAATATTTGCCAAACAGATAGCACGATAAATTTGGAACAACAAATTCCCATGCTCAATTACGTCAAATATGAAAACCTACAGTGAAAATACATACACTACCAGTCAACAGTTTGAAATAGATTTGTGTTTTTGAAATAAGCCTCTCATGTTGCCCTGGGTGCATTTATTTCCTCAAAATACTAAAATATCACTACAATTTTAAATAAGAGTTTTCTGTTTTGTATAAATGTAATGTATTCCTGTGACCAAAGCTGAATGTCCAGCATCATAACTCACATGATCCTTCATGAATCATATATTTTATGCAAACTTTGATACTCTATTCAACATTTTAGGGTAAGATTTAAAAAGGCAATTAATTAATATTTTATGATACTTTTAAGCAGCAAAAAACTATTCTTAACACTGATTATAATAAGAATCATTGTTAATAACTGAGCACCACTAATAATCATCATATTAGAATGATTTATGAAGAATGTGACACTGAAGACCGAGTAATGATACTGAAAATTCAGCTTTACATCACATGATTCAATAAAAATTGTATAATATTTCACATCATTGCTGTTTTTACTGTATTTTTTTTATAGCATAAGCTTCTTTCATGAACATAAAAAAGAAAAGCCTTTTCAATATACAAATTCAATTTCAATCCAACTGACTGGCTTCTTTAAAATTGTTGGAAACCCGCCTCGCCAATAAGCGCCACACGATTGGTCATTTTGCATGACATGATGGTCTAAATGGGTCAGTGTGGCAACATAAGCTGTAATATTGACCACCAAACTATGAACCTAAGCGTAGGCTATTCAATAAATAAACTTTGCTTCAAGCTTCTATTCATAATAAAATTGAATTTCTAGCCACAATCCATCAACGATTTTTGACCTTCTTCTCAGATATCACCGTTTGACCTCTTCAACCAATATATTCCCCACTGGAAAATGAACCGTGGCCTTGGTGTGAACGGGATCATGCAATGCTCTGTGGACATGATTCCTCATGTTCAGATTAAAAAAGACATTTAATCACACTATCAGAGACAGTCTAAGCCCACAATCTGGTCCTGAAAGGGAGAAACTGTGCTAATCCCAATGATTTTCAGCATTAGGCCAGATCTCAAGATTTATATTGACCACTTCTGTCTCCCGCTCATAAATCCCTGCCTGCATATCCCTCTCAGTGATGGCCGCATTAGAATTAAGATTTCATTAGGTCTTAAGGCAGAGCCTCTCTGACAGAAATCTTCCCCATCTGCCACTGTGACACATGACCACACACTTGCCCTGTCTGTCTGCCGGACTCTTTCACACACACACACACACACACACACACACGTGTGCACACATTTATCATGCAATTTATACGCTAAAGTGAGTTTTTACGTGCATAGGATACACATGGGTTGGTTAGGGTAGGGTAACGCATTCTCATCCTAGGGCGTCATATAGTTTTGACAATGTATACATCTAACACACATGGCACCCTGGCCTTTGGCGTCAATATAACACGCTTCGGTTATGGCTAGTTTTAGGTCTGGGGTACACTCTTAGAAGAAAAGGTTCTATATAGAACCTTAAAAAGTACTATCAGCACTACGTATTTGGAACCCCTAAAAGGTTCTATACACTCTTAAAAAAGGGTTCGTCTTGGTTCTAAATAGAACCCTGGGGTTCCATACTTGGCCAATAGAACCTTTTACCAAAAAAATGGTTCTATATAGAAGGGGATGGAACCATTTCTGGTTCTAAATAGAACCATTTCTTCTAAGAGTGTAGGGTTAGGGTTAGAACACTAGGAGGCGCCTTCTGGCCCATATATATCTGCGTCTCAAATTGACGTTAAAGGGTGCCATGTGCATTGGTTGTAGACACATTGTCAAAAGCGTCAGTACATGACGCCTTGGGATGAGAACGGGCTGGTGTATTATACGTTTGGTTAGAATTAGTGGTGTGGGGTTTTTGAGCTGATTTAACTGAAAACACCTTGCACTGAGATATCTTAAAATATGACTAAAAAGATGCACACCAGTGATTTTTTTTCTTTCTTTTTTTTCTAAAGCACGTTTATAAAATCTACTTAAATGCCCTAATTGAACTAAGGCCTAATCCTGGCTTAATATAAATCCATCTATGAAATAAGGCCCATGAAACACACTTGCTTACACAATCATCATGAATAACGATGAACATTCACTATATTTGGCTTTGCTTTTGCAGTTTAGTTTAAACGGATCCCAGAAAATGTTTCCGTTTACAGGCATGCTATGATCTATGGCCATCTGATCTATGGCGAATGACTGCGGCAAAAACCTTGAAAATGACGGCTGCAAATGTGTCAATTAAAGGTGCCATCTGGCACATAAAATCAAATCATATTCCATACTCCATAACAGATGGGGGCAGTATACCTCCAGAAAGTGAGTTGTGTCGCGGCCGCGCGCACTCTCACGTCTTCAAACAACACAAGCGAGCGCTGTTTTGCTCTCTTTCTCGCGCATATTATTCAAATCATTTGACACGATAGCAAAAGGTTGGAAGACCGCAGTTTCACGTGGACCGCAGGTTCATTTGGAGACTCAATGAACAACATCTCAACACTAAATGATGAAGACCGTCCCGTGTCGACGATATGGGAAAATAAAAGCCTGGGCTATTATTTTAAGTTTACGGTATCATTTTGTTCATATTACACTTTTATTGTTAGTTTGAATTAATTTGACAGATATTGATCAAGCTAGCGCCATTCAGACCTGCCAACAAATTCACCATGAGACACACGCAATTAACACTTAGCAAGCAGGTTAACTGAGCTCTCAGATTCTCAAACAATAAATACCGTTTTGGCACTTGTACATGTTACACCAGAGATCCCTAACGCACGTGAACCGATCATCTCTACTAGCTAATGGAAAAAGAACACGAACACTGTTGAAAGATACAGTATGCTACAACTTACAAAAATGTATTCCTCATGCATACAGTAATGTCGACCAATCATTTTTTGAACTCTTCCCTGAACTGAAATGTAGTAGCGGGCTGTATTTCCACACGACTGACATCAGGTTCAAGTACACACAAAAGCCGGCACGTCCCACTGTATCATGTTGTATCATTTTTTTATATTTTTACCTCAATTATTACATATGGCACCTTTAAAAACAAAGGAGCCAAATCATATGTAGGTTATAGATGTGTGCAGAGCGAAACAGTCAAGGTCACGGTCATGTCCAGCAAGTTGTAGCACACAGTGGGATTCTTCAGTCTAATAATAGAAAATATGACTGGCCTTATTAGTGTTAGGAACCATCACGCATCTCCAGAAGAGGTCTTGCCTCTTCTTTATTAACCTGCGGACACCGAGCAGAAATGAGCCAGAACAGAAGTAAGGTGAGAATGAGCACGCTGTCTGCCTGGTAATTGCAGATGGCCCTTGATTAATGATTTCGCGTGGACGTGAGTTAGAATTAGAGCTTCTTGGCAAAGGAAGTCTGTTAAATTAGCTGAACTTGCACTCAGGCTCATTATTATCTATCCAGCTACAGAACAATATTCTTTGCAAGAAAAAAAAAATGGCATAATGATTTTGTTAGGAAATGTTACCATCATTAGCATGGTTTGAGAAGGGGCAGTCTTCGCTCGATTCAATGCTCGTCCCCTTGAAGTCGCTGACTCTGACTCTTTTCCCTCTGTTATCTTCTGCTCTGATTATCATAGGTGAATGTCCAGCCTTCTCATTTAGGCTTTAAACTCTGATCTTTTGATATTATGAGAACAAAGTTTGGCTTTCATCTTCTTGGCTTTAATAGAGTAACTACAGCTTATGAGTTGAAGACCAGACATGTTAGCTTTATTAGTAATTAAACGGTCAAAGGGGGCTTATTACTGGTGCTATTTTTGCTAAATATATAATAGTGTATTTCCAGAGGACAACAGTGCTGGACAGACTTTCACAATCTCACTTTCAGAGCTCTAAAGATCTTAGTCAAACGAAGCTCCCGTTCCACCACATCCCAAAGATGCTCTATTGGGTTGAGATCTGGTGACTGTGGGGCCATTTTAGCACAGTCAACTCACTGTCATGTTCAAGAAACCAATTTGAAATGATTAGAGTGCATGGTCCTTTATCCTGCTGAAAGAGCCATCAGAGGATGGGGACATGGTGGCCATAAAGGGATGGACATGGTCAGAAACAATGCTCAGGTAGGCCGTGGCATTTAAACAATGCCCAATTGGCAATAAGGGGCCTAAAGTGTGCCAAGAAAACATCCCACACACCATTACACCACCACCACCAGCCTGCACAGTGGGAACAAGGCATGATGGATCCATGTTCTCATTCTGTTTACACCAAATTCTGACTCTACCAACAGAAATCGAGACCACACCCCTTATGCATTGAAGTAACTGCCATGTGATTGGTTGATTATTATTGCATTAATGAGATATTGAACAGGTGTTCCCAATCCTCCTTTAGGTGAGTGTATTGTGCATATAATCAATATTTGATCAATCATCTACAGTACATTGCATTGGTCTTTTCAGTGCATCTTAAAAATGAGAAAACAAATAACCGTGTGACTGTATGGCTGCCATGGGCAGATATGTCTGATGTCCTAGACCTTTCATTTCTGAAATATTTACCATCGACTCCCAATGGCATTTCTTCCGAATTTGGGGGATTTATTTGACGTTTCTTTGATATCCAAAGCCTGATGTCTGATATTACCCAACGGAGAAGGAACTTCCTTCAAAGTGCTCAGAGGAACCATAACATGTCAAAAAATATTTATTCCCACCATAAGATTGATTGCACAGCAAATAAACCCATTTCCAGCTTGCTAAATATCATTTAACAAACATAACACTTCATATTCACTTTACATGTTGTCTGAAAGATCCATTAAATAGCAGTTAAGCACCTCTACTTATCAAAATTAAAGATTGAAGTGAAAATCTTGTAAAAGAGCTGGGCATTTAGAAGTGAATACTACATAGCTCTCATTTCCATAGACAATTAAAAACCTAATTCTAAACATACAGTACCAAAATGTCCCTCAACATTTAAATATGACTGCCTAAATATATATGATCTCTACATTTAGAATGATTTCTAGTGTGGATATTTAAGTCGTGCTTCTACAATTGTTAATCCTCACTGGATTCATTGTTTTCCAATAAAAAACAACAACTTGCACAGCAAATGTGAAATCGGAAACTGTTTAGTGCTTTAAAAACTTTAAAACTGTTCGTAGTAAATATTCATTAAACATTCACGGTGAGAAAGATGCATAACCGTAAAGACGCACTGAATTTAGCATAAAACAGCCTTCATAATAATGACGATTAAATAAAAAAAAATACACTTAAATTGCTGTAAATGAGTTTTTATGAATGAATGGCTTGCTCTAACTGTTGCTCTGGTCTTCAACAACACGCGCTTACACGGTGAGGTCAACTAACAGCAGATGGAGATCATGCTCGGTAATCCACTGCTTTTCCTGCAGTTCCTGGATGTCAATGTTGAATTTACTGTCGAATTTGTGGAAGCAAATTTGCAAAGCGAAATAAAATGCACCGAAAATTGCCTATTGAATATTATACAGTGTTGTAGTCGAGACCACCTCACTGGAGTCCGAGTCGACACCGAGACTAGAGAGAGTCGAGTCCAAGTCAAGACCGAGTCCATAGAGAGTCCGAGTCGAGTCCGAGACCAGAGACGGTCAAGTCCAAGTCGAGACCGAGACCAGTGAGGGTTGATTACCTAATTTACTTTTATTTACTTAGAGAAATCCTTTTTTTTTTTTTTTTTTTTTTTTACTGAATTTACTTAGAGTTTAAAAAATATGATCAGTTTTGGATAAAATGGCCACATAGTAGGTGGTGTTAAAAGTAATTTTATTACAATTTGTCATGCGCAGTTGCGCACTAGAAAATCACCAATCACTGGGCGTGTCAATCAATTTAAAGAAATATTTTATTAACATACATTAATAATCATGAAAAATATTTTAAATTGAACTCGAAAAAAAATAACGTTCGAAAAAATGTTCGAGTATGAGTCAATTCCGAGTCCAAATGCACACGAGTCCATGACAAGACCAAGACCATTAAAATATGGTCTCGAGACCGAGTCCAAGACGAGTCCGAGTCTCCAGTACTACAACACTGATATTATAGGTTGTATTTTTAAACAGTTTGCATATTTTGGAAGTGAATTATGAAAGGTGAACATGGACTATTGAATTTTTAATAATACAAATGTGTATGAAATGTTTTGAAATGAAATATTCACAGCTTAAATATTCAACCATGTTGAATTTCAGTCCAAAAAAAAAAAATGCAAGCCCTAAAAATACAATGCATTAAGATGCAAGCAATGCAATGCAATGCCTATTTTTTTTTCCAAGAAGTGCAATTCAACAAGCTTTTTTCTTAAAAAAAAACATTTGCCATTATTTTACTTCCAGCATTACTTGTGTTAATATGTTGAAGGGACCATCCAAATAAAGTGAAACCAAAATCTTATATGACAAATGATGTACAGCCTGATACACAGCAATATGGCAATGACTAGCAAGGCTCAACATTAACAATATTTTTCAATCCATTCCAACTGATTCTTCCAAGACTATCACAAGTCATTCTCGCAATCCCAACAAAATCTCATCTTTGTCAGCCAGACAGATAATATTACCATTCCGACACATTTAGATCAGCAGATATTGCAAAACAGCAGTGCAAAAGAAACAAGAAAAAACCTACAAGGCAAAAATTATGATTCATGAATGAAATTATGCTGGAAACAGAGACAGGCCCAAGAGGGAAAAAATCTCAACAAAAAATGGCAAATAAATTCAAATGATTTCAAAAATATCAACACAATATAAAAATGAAATATATAAAACTACATGCAGATTTGTATTTAATGATTTAAAAACCATTTTATATGTAACTTTCTTTGATTTGACTCAGCAAGCTAACCAACTAGCCAGCAAGCTAACCGACTAGCCAGCAAACTACTTTTTCTAGACACAATTCTAAAAGTTAAAAAATGACAAGATCATACCTCACTTAATTATGTAGTGTAGTGTCCTCCAAACGATATTGTCACTCATTCCCATATAGTACAATCCCTCCTTTTCTCTTTCCAAAACATGTTTGTTTGATTCTTTCCAATGGCTGCAGGTGTGATAATACTGTGACTGGTGATAAAGCCAGCCAATCAGAAAGTATGACACACAACTGGGCTGTGCAACCTAAATCAAAGTAGGGTTTTACTGGTTAGCATGGCCCAGTTGCTGGTACCTGCAATACTTGTCTCTACCGAAGCGGTCATATATTCTGACAATGTTTTATTCATTATTACTGCGAGCACCATATAAATTATAAATATTTAATTATATTATAGTACTTGCTTTGCTATGTATGTATTTATGCACAGGATTCCAAATGTGATACTTTCAGATACACTATTTTCAAATTCAAATTTGATGTTATTTTGCTCAGAATGAATTATTCTTCGCAAGTCAATTTTCCCACAACACCAAGCTCATGTTCATGTTCATTCCATGCCATTTTCACATACAAAATGCATTTGTCTAGTCATTATCATGTGTGTCAGCACATGCTGTTGGCTACAGGCGGACTAAAATCGGGTCACTTGAACCAGTTCAAACCACATGCAGGTTTTGCAGTATGGCCAGGTGGCAGAGCCAGAGGTGTCAGGTGACCCGACGTAACCCATTTACTCTCAGGCTTTGGCCCATAATGAGCTAATAATGCACCCTCCAGAGCGGACTCAGTTTACGCCACCATTTTACACCCATAAAAGAAGTGGAGGTCAAACAATCAGCAGAACAAATAGTGCATTCATCATTATCAGTGTAAAATCCAGCGGGCTGCACCACAAGCCATTGGCGCACATGCAGTGAAATGAACAAATCCACAAGCAAAACGCTCTTTGAGTTTGAATCATAAGACAGATGAGTCTGGCCTCAAGTCTGCATCTGATATGGAAAACATTCATCAAAGAAAGAGCGGGGAAACTGCGTCTATAGACTTCGTTGCGCTCTTCTGTTTCCACCTTCTTCAGAGTATCACATAAATCTTGCGTTGCATTGCATCAGAACAGAACAAACACCACAGAATGTTAACCGTTAGCGACTTTTATATTCAGAAGATCCTAAAATAATCCCATGGGGTAAAACAAGAGAACTTGGACTGAGGCACTAACTTGTGTCTTTTTATATTTAAACACAATTCAACATTCAGTCAGATTCAATAAACAATCAGGCAGTCAGTCAACGCAGAGAGGTTGAGTAACTTTTATATCAAATTAACAATTGAAATGCATGAAAAAGTCTCATTAATTTGGGAATGGTTTTATCGACCGTTGTTTCAGAGGCTATCTTCAACTATTTCAGATCGCATGTTTCCAGCTCCACACTTTTGCACAAGCGTGAATAAAATATATCTACGTTCCTAATGTGATTGAAAACCCACCAATCTGGGTAGATTAATCCGTGCGATATGCTAGATCAGGAAGAATTACTGCAAGAGTGATTTGATTACGCTGAGGGGAAAAAATGAAAATTTGACATTGTTTATTGATATGCCTATGATATTTATGAGGCTCCATAAATAAAGCATAGCAAGCATGCCAGACGGACACGGCCATGGCCAGTTCGCATAGAAAGTGATGAGAAGTGTGCCCTGCATGCTCACTACAGTCCTCATTGAACATAAATAGCACGACCCAGAGAACTACATGTACGTTCCAGCTCTTAAAGTTGCTGGACAGGTAATCACAGGTAGACTAGACTGATCAACAGAGACTGATAGCACCTAATTGCTTTAAAAGTGGGGTGAGAATGCAGAATTTATGATTTGTGAGGTGAGATTTACTTTTTAAAGTAGGGTCTAACTCAGCAGCAATAAGAAATGGAAGCTTTTGTGTTAAGTTTGGCCTTGGGTCAATTGCTTACACATGTTTGAGTTCACAGATGCTGACGCTTTCATTCACCTCCATCCTCCTCACCACCACCATGTAAGCATATTAAGCTATACTAGCCATTAGAGTTTTGTTCTGTGTGAAAGGCTATAAAGGTTCTTCATGAAAACATTGATGCCAATAAATAACCTTTATTTTAACCTTTTATGAGTGTTTGAGTTTGTTGAGCAACGCATTCTCATCTTAGGGCGTCATATAGTGACACTTTTGAAATTTCATCTAAATCCAACGCACATGGCACCATTTAGCGTCAATAAAACACGCACAGAGCTTTGTTCGGTTATGGTAGGTTTAGTTCTGGTATACTGTAAAAAAAAATATATTTTCAAGATTTGTTATCACAACATATTTTCTTTTGTCAAATCAACTTTATAATAAATTTTATTTAGTTGAGATAATTTATTATTTCGAGTTTCTGATGATTAAATGATCATTAATCTCCTTCATTATAAACTCACTTTTTCCAGTTCAATCAACTTAAAATTTTAAGGCAACCCAGGTTACTCACTTTTTTAAGTTAAACCAACAATATTTTTTTACAGTGTAGTAATCACATTTTTTCTTTTGTCAAATCAACTTTATAATAATTTATTAGTTGAGATAACTTATTATTTTGAGTTTCTGATGATTAAATTAATCTCCTTCATTGTATTAACTCACTTTTTCCAGTTCAATCAATTTCAAATTTTAAGGCAACCCAGGTTACTCACTTTTTTTAAGTTAAACCAACAATATTTTTACAGTGATATAGTAATCACAACATTAATTCTTTTGTCAAAACAACTTAAATAATGTATTTAGTTGAGATAACTTATTATTTTGAGTTTCTGATGATTAAATTAATCTCCATTGAATTAACTCACTTTTTCCAGTTCAATCAACTTAAAATTTTAAGGCAACCAGGTTACTTACTTTTTTAAGTTAAACCAACAATATTTTTTCTTTTGTTAAATCAACTTAAATTATTTAGTTCAGATAACATATCATTTTGAGTTTCTGATGATTAAATCATTCTCCTTCATTGTATTAACTCACTTTTTCAAGTTCAATGAACTTAAAAAATTTAAGGCAACCAGGTTACTTACTTTTTTAAGTTAAAACCAACAACATTTTTTTTTACAGTATCTGTGTCTCATGTTGACGCTAAAGGATGCCATGTGCGTTGAATGTAGATGAAATGTCAAACGCGTCAGTATATGACGCCTTGGGATGAGAATGGTCTGTCATGTCCTACTTGGTTCAAAGACGGTAAGCATTCTGTGTAAGATAAAGGGCATGATGACTTTCTTCCTACTTGTGCCCCATTTTCCTCACTTTTTTATGTTCCATAATTGGAAGAAATATTACATGAAACCGTGCTCTGCTCCAGCATAAGCAATCTCCAAACTGAGAGAGAGAGAGAGAGAGAGAGAGAGAGAGAGAGAGAGAGAGAGAGAGAGAGAGAGAGAGAGAGAGAGAGAGAGATGAAAAGAGCCTCTTGGGAAAAGGCGACAACCAGCTGTGTGCTACATAATGGTGGAGAGCAGTTTCCAACTCCCACAATTAACACTGTTTAATTAAGGTGGGCTTCTCCTGCAGTCTGAGGAGGGTGCCATTAGTAGGGTGGAGAGGAGAGGACTCAGGAGAGACAGAGCTGAGAGCGGAAACCATCTGCTGTGTTGGTTTAGTTGGAGCTCGGAGAAGGTTTTCAGTGCTGTTTTTTTCCTTTTCTTTTGGTAGTGTATAAAACCATAGAGCAGGATTGGAAGCACTTTCAATGTATTTTCACAATGTTTGCACAGTTTACACCAAGTGAGAGACGTTTTCTTGGCCGTTCACACGACTTTATCATTAATGAGAAACTGTTGTGTGACAAGTGTGTTTTTTTTATCTCACTAATTTGTCAGCTGGTGGTATATGAGGTAATTGGAACGCGCAAGGGAATATTTGTAGAAACTAATGACAGACTTCAAGCATGTTTGCGCTGGGTAAACAGGAGTATGCTAAAGATTTAATAGCTTAAAGATTGTCTAGGTGTTGAAGACTTGGAGAAGGTGTTATGAATCGATAATTGGCTAGAGACACAAATGCGGTGGATCTTGCAGAGTCAGACACTTTTGACTATCACCTTTCTGGTTCATAATGCAATGTATTCTGGTCAGAAATACACCCGGTTTGACACGAAGGGAAGGCTTTAGACATGGAAAGTGGCCAATCACAGTTTGCAGGAACCCTGGACATAAACTGTGGCCACAGACAGACTGCAATATGTTCCCACACTTTCTGACTAGTGCATTGCATTAAAAAAAAAAAAAAAAAAGATTTTACCATGACTTTCCATGCAGTCATTGGTGCTGCTAGGATTACTAGCACAGGAGTAACTGTACTATACGGTCTCATTACTATTGGCTATTAAGCAACAATGATCAATTAATTTGTTACAGTGCTTATTCAACTTTGCTAATGCTAGCTACATTGTTAGATCAGGTTAGGTCAGGTGAATTAAATAACTTTTGATTTTAATCATGTAAATTAGTAAATTTTGAAATTAACCTAATTAACTAAGATAAATAGATGCTTTAGACGATTTGATTTTTTTTTTTTTTTTTTTTTTTTTTTTAGGCCATGCTGTATTACGGAAGCCCTGAACCGCAACCTAAAAAAAAAAAAAAATCAGTAAAAAAAAAAAAAAATCTGTAAAAAAAAAAATAAAAATCTAGCATTTCGAGATTAAAGCTGAAATGTTTCGAGATTAAAGTCGGAATGTTTCGCGATTAAAGTCGAAATGTTTCGAGATTAAAGTCGAAATGTTTCGAGATTAATTAATTAATTAATTCATTCATTCATAAAGCTGGATTTCTCCATCCAGTTTGAAAAGTGTTTTCCGTGTTGGTTTTCCTATAGGCTAAAGTCTATTCCGGCGCATTATATTTTATAACGATAAAGTAAGATAAGTAATTCAGATAAAAGTAAAAAGCTACTATTTTGTGTTTATCCATGGCAGTTCGACTTCACACGCACACGCGCACACTCTGAGCCAGTGGACGCGCACTGTTATGAATGCACAATGTTTCGACTTTAATCTCGAAACATTTCGACTTTAATCTCGAAACATTTCGACTTTAACATTTCGACTTCTGAATTACTTATCTAGCTGCTCCCGACGAGCTGGCTGGCGCCTTGCATGGCTGACACCGCCGTCGGTGTATGAATGTGTGTGTGAATGGGTGAATGTGAGGCAAATGTAAAGCGCTTTGGTGGCCATTAGGTCTATGAAGGCGCTATATAAATGCAGTCCATTTACCATTTACCATTTACCATTTAATCTCGAAATGCTATGGTTTTTTTTTTTTTTTTTACAGATTTTTTTTTTTTTTTACTGACTTTTTTTTTTTTTAGGTTGCGGTTCAGGGCTTCCGTACTAACTAGTAACTCAACTGGAACCTTGGTATAATTTATAATGCAATAAAAATATAATGCAAAAAAAAACAAAAAAACTTCACAATACAATCGGAAAATGGATATAACCACATTTTTTTATTTGAAAACCTTCCCTCTCTCATATTCTGACAAGCTCTTGTTTTTCACATAATATTCAAATTTGTCATGATGTAAAAACCAGCCTTTCACAGCCAACCTGGTCTGACTGCAAACCATGACCTCTTTATGCTTACATTTTATTTAAAGAGATGTCTGTAGGGGATGTCTAATTGTTCTCAATATCATGTTTCAGAGAAGGGAAAAAAGTCTCCAGTTTTAAACTGACATGTAGGGTGGGTGGGGGAAAAAAACTTTAACGAGACAGTTCCTCAAAAAAAAGTATCCATGAATTTGATCATTAACTCACCCTCATGTTATTTCAATCTCTTTCGACTTACTTTCTTCTGAAGAAAATAAAGATATTTTAGAGAACATTGGGGTCCAAACATCACTGGACCCCATTGACTTTTTACATTGTATTTCGAGAGGAAAAAAACTTATAGATATCTTCTTTCATGTTATACGAAAAATAAAGTCATGCAGGTTTGGATTGACAATGGAAGGAAATGTACAGATTATGTACATGTATACAAGCACCAGAAAGCTACAGAAAGCTCAGATCATTTCAGTACTTTTTTCCCACCTGCTGAAACCGGTTCCCCACTTTACTTCACTTTGCAGTGAACACAATGTATTTTTCATGACACTCACACTGTTTCACTCAGTCTTCATTGGGTCACTTCGGGTGATGGTTTTGAGTTAGAACAGCAGCCTGTCATTCCTGGAAGGACAACCAGGACAAGGGTACATTATTACCGTGAGGTGCCAGGTTAAAGGAGGAGAGTTATGTAAATGTTTGAGAATGATGACAAAAATGAGCCTATTCATCAAAATCTGACATAACTTTCCCTTATTATCAAGCCCTGTTCGGCCCATGCCAATCACTCACTGAAGGCAGTGAAATGTCTTTTGTCCTAATCAGGCTCATTTTAGAGACAAACCAGAGGCGGTGAACATTAACATTCATTTTCCCTCCGGCGTCCCAATTTCAGAACATAAACGTGTTAGATGTCTTGATTGAACCAGACAATTAATTTTCATCTGGTGCTGTTGACATGTCACTATGTCTCTCTTTTTTTTTTTTTCTTGACCAATATGGATTGATATGACTGTGACTGTTACAGGGTGTTTCAAGGTCAATGTGTTCATTTTTTCCACATCAGACAGGTTGATCTACAGAATAAAATGTGGCATGCATGAGCTGCAGATACTTGCTTAAGAAAATGTAGCATTAAGAAGTTAATTAGAGTGTTCAAATGGATAGTTTTAATGTTTAAGTGTTCATAATTAAACTTCTGGAACATTAGTGGCACCAATCTATAAAAACTGCAATCTATAGTCTGTCACAGACAAGAGACAGGAAAAAGTGGATCTGACTCGAACTTTGGTCATATGTTGCTTATTTTTAATAATATATTTTTATAATATATATATATATATATATATATATATATATATATATACAATTTATTATCAGGCCATGTTAGAAAGCCATGAAAGGGGCATGATATCTCAAGAATTGACAGCCGGCCTCATCAGAGTTGGTAGATACATAGACAAAAAACAAAAAAACAAAAAAAAATTACAAGTATTCAGCATCTCCTCAGAGTACAAATGTTTTCATTACTGTCTACTAAAGTTGGAAAAAGGATTTAAAAAAAATAATACAAACTTAGACGTGTGGTGTTGGGACCTTAATTAAAGGCACACTATGCACTCTCTGGTTTTTTTGTAAAACAGTGACCTCTAGAGCCGCTGTGGTGTACTTGCACTGTCGTAAATAACCGTTATTCCCCTGTTACTGCATATCTACTGAACTACTGTCAAGTGCTAGACTGCTTTTTAATAATAAAGTTGCCTATCGCGTTTGCTGGCTTATAGCGTTTTTACATGATTTCTGCAAAATCAGAAGTAAATAGCCTATAGTGTATAGGCTACTGTATAATTTCATTCATGTTTTTTGATTGTAATTTTAAAATTACAAAATATCAGATGACATCAATCAAGTTAAATGTACGTCGCATTATTTCATAACATTGGACGTTATGATTTAGACATGATTACAATTTATCATAATAGCAAATTGTGTTCAATTATTTACAACCTCTAGGCTTATATATGTCCTAATAATTATGTGAGATATTGACTATGTCCTCATGGTAATCGCAAGAATCAACATCAACAGCGTCAAGATTTGATTGATTCATAATCAACACAATTTGAAGTTACAGTCGGGAAGTGTACTGTTAGTCAGATAAACTTGATATAACAGTAACTTACACACGTCATAAGAAATCCGAACCAGACACAGGACTAAAGATACGTGATAAATACACATCACAACACCTGAGTTCAGCTGGCAAACTAGCTCTTGTGGCAAGCTCGGCAATAAAACATAACGGAAAAAACAACAAGACTAAGAGAAACGACTGTTTTTAGGAAGTCTGCTTAAAGCTCTGGTAATCGAAAGCTATAGACATGTGAGAATTATTGAACTGGTCTTATTATCAACAACGGATGAATGAACAGCACCGTAAAAAATTACATACCACAAGCCAGTGCAGCAACATACAATATAGAAACAATTATACAAATACAAACAAGTTTATAAATAAGAGATTTACTTACAAGTCCATCAACAAGATCGCCAGGTCAGCATCGCAGTTACAATCCAGTGCAGCTTTTAAGCTCGCGCCAACGAGTGAAAGCCCGACCGAGTGGACTCTTGTCCGGTTTCTAGCACGGTCCGATTCTCTTTCCCTGTTTCGAAAGTAGCTTCATACAGTATGATGTTGTTGATGCGTGTGACGTCGTTGCCGTAAACCATTTCGTGATTCTCACGCGCTGTGTCAGGGGCGCCACTCTCAAACTTGCATGGCTGGTTTTTCCGGCGGCGTCCCCCCCAAGCTTTCCTACCAGGATGATTCGCCCTACTATGACTTTGTTAACCACCAAAACGACTTTGAAGCTGTTATATTAAGGTACAGATCTTGCATAGAGTGCCTTTAAATGCATTAAAAGAGCAAAGTTAGGCAGCTAATAATTGTTTTTGAACCCAAACCTAAACTTTGATTGAAATTCAGGTAGTTTCATACATATGTGGATGTGACCGGCCAATTTCAAGCGTCAGTCGGCTTTTTCAGTGCGTTCCACACCGTTGGCTCCAGTCGGACACCATCATTTTTTTTGTTTTGTTTTTTTCAAAGACCACATTAATATAACGATGCTAAGATATTAAGCAGACAGTCAAATAGTATAATGACTGGTAGTTGGCATGTATTTGCAACGTTACTTATAGTTAGAGGAATGTCTAAAGTGGACTATTGAACTTTATAATCTTTATATTGCTATAATCATCACCCTTAATTGGTGTTATCAGCCCTTTTACTCCTAAACAAAAGTTAGCTTTGCAAATTGGTAAGAGCAAAACACTAAAATAAACCTGTTCAAAAATAAGTTTGTATAACATAAAAAGCAATGTAAGACACGCGTGTCACAAAAGATCCACGACATTGAGGTCATGTCAAAAACGTCCCCACACCTTCACTCCTCACTGCTATTGATTGATTGGTTTTTGAGGCGCTGTAGGACACTTCTCGGGGAGCTGTAGGGGAGCATTTGTCTTATTCGTGAGAAGGATCCCACATTGCAATGCGTGGTCCTCTTTTCCGACCTACAGAAACTGCTGACCCATCCAGAAATTTGGAAACAGATGCTTCCCTGCATTCCCCTCTCCAGTGTACCTGCTGCCTGAGTCTGTTTCTTCTACCCCATCACCCTGGTTCCTCTCTGATTTCCCAGGCCTTAGGTCTGGACATCTGCTAACCAATTCCCAAGCCCCCATAATACATCTGTGTATCTCACACATTAGTCCTTGGTTAAAGTACCCTTCAGCTGCACAAACTAAAGCTCTGTTGACATACTGGTCGGACGGAGGATAGGTAACTCCTATTGGTTGTTACGAACTTGACGTGTCAAGTAGTCGGCTCGCTCTCATCCCAAGACGTCATATAGATGACGCTTTTGACATTGTGTCTACATCCGACGCACATGGCATCCTTTAGCGTCAAAATGAGATGCATAAATATATGTGCCAGAAGGCGCCTCCTAGTGGTCTAACCCTATCACTACCCCAGACCTAAACCTACCCATTACCGAAGCGTGTTATATTGACGCTAAAGGGTGCAATGTGCGTCAGATTTAGACGCAATGTCAAAAGCGTCACCTATATGACGCCCTGCTCCCTCCCCGTTCTGTGATTGATCGCCTCACTGTGCCGAAAATTTGGTCCATGTTATCCAAACTGCCTAGTCTAACAATTTTGGTCGTACAGTGTGTGGTGCGCTGCCACGCGGCAAAATCAACACATCACACACAAACCGATTTGACTCCCGAGCATTCCTAGGTCAGACGGAAAATCTCGCAAAATCCCTCGAGATATACAATCATGGCGAATGAAGAGGACGCAGTGGCGATAATTTGTAGTTTGTTTTTAACCGAAAAAAAAAGAAAAGAAAAACATTATCAAAAAGACAAGGCAATGGTCAAAGTATCTCCGACGTCCACCGGACTTTCTGGTGCGCCAGGCCGCCGGCTGTTTTGATTTTGTTTCCTGGTGCTTCATCTGCACCTCATCATCACCTTGCTTTCTGTTGGCTACACGCCACAGTCCACAGTGCTCGTTTGCCCCCGGGGACACACCAAAATGTACTTATTAGCACCTAAAATGGACAATTTCAAAAGGTCCAGCCCCAGTGACAGCTTTTGTACCTTTTTTCAGAGTGACTAAATTCATATCACTGAATAAAGGCATTCGTTTCTTTAAAAAAAAAAAAAAATCTCACGGACCTAGAATATTTTAATGGTAAGTATGACTAGATGACTTTATCTACACAGAAATGTTTAAAATTTGTAATCACTTTTTGCATTGTTCTCTCTCAACGGTCTTCTCTTATTCTCCTTTGTCCTTTCTTGCAATCTCTCCATCTTTATCCTTGAGGAATGAAAATTTAATGGTCTCAGCTGTTGCCAGCTCACACCCCAGCTGTCGCCCCGGTGCAACAAGCCATCCTTAATCATTAAACAGCCACAGCTTCCATTTTGTCTCCTTTTGCATGTCTTTGATGTGAGTGAAGGTTCAGTTTAGATGCCAGCACACATCTGCGGTTGGATCTGCATGCACCTTCAAATACAGGGCCAGGAGTCTGATGGCGGCGTGCCGGCGATTTACTTTCTTCTCGCTATTTTTTCATTAGGAAGAACCTGGTCCCACAGCAGGATTCTGGCAGACGGCTAAATGGATCAAACTAAAAACCTGGAAGAGCATAACAGCTTACTGTTTTGTACGTAAAACAAAGACTAAACGTTAGCCTGGGACAACCCAGAGAACTTCCGGCAAATTTAGATTTGCTCTGAAAGTTAGGCCCTGTTTACACGAGAACGCTCGCGGGTGAAAACGTGAAAATGTTTTATCGGATGAGCCTTTCGTTTACACGGCGACGCCGTTTTTGAGGCTTAAAAATGCAAAAAAGTGAAACCACCCTCCAGAGTGGAAATCTTAAAAACACTCCACCGCCGCGTTCCCGTGTAAACGGTAAAAACGCAAAAGTCTGCTTGACAGTGAAGGTTGTACGCAGGCGCGTGGACTTGGTGTTGTTGTAGTATGCACTCCTAGCCGCCTGAAGTGCATACTACATTGAATTGCACACACTTTTGCGTCACCATTTGCACGCGGATTTCCCCACACAAAACGCTCGTCTAAACGCAGAATAAACAGCCCATTCTCACCCCCAAGGCGTCACTTAACTGATGCCTTGGGAAGCATTTGGACATGCTTCAATATCTGACGCTTTAGGCGCCCTTTAACGTCAGTTAGATGACGCCCTAGGATCGCGTGTACCCTACCCCCACCCTACACCTAAACCTAACCGCGTCCTCTAACTGACGCTTTCCTTTAGCGTCACTTACATGACGCGATCCTACGGCGTCATCTAACTGAAGCTAAAGGAAAGCGTCAGTTAGAGGACGCGGTTAGGTTTAGGTGTGGGGTGGGGGTAGGGTACACGCGATCCTAGGGCGTCATCTAACTGACGCTAAAGGGCGCCTAAAACGTCAAATATTGAAGCATGGTCAAAGGTGACGCCTTGGGGTGAGAATGCGTTGGAATAAAAAGTGATGACGCAACGCCACTTTTGCGTTTTCTCTTCAGAATCGTTTCCATGTAAACATAGCCTATGTGTACTACAAACTACAAAAATGCAAATTTATGAAAACGGTGATGTCACGCGCATACGTATTACGTCCAGTCTACCTATGTGTGTCGCGTTTCTGTATAAAGTGACATTGTCAACAATTAGCCTGGCATGAATACAGTGTTTCAGACGGTTTCCCTGATCCGTGTGAACGTTTGTACACAGCCTTAGTCTGGCAAGAGCTCATTCAAGCCCATTTCCAATCCGTCGAAATCGCGGCACCAATCAGAAACGTTGGGGCGGGCTTTACACGACGACGACAGTGCTGGGATTTTGAAGCAGATTTTGTAGCCTACATTACAAAGATGGACGCCGCCGTCGAACATCACTCGTTCGAATCAGCTATCGCATCTGTTTTAAGTGATTTGAACGTTTCCTTTTTGTTAAAAACCGAGCAAAGAACAACACCCGGCCGCCGCTATGCATACGTCATCTCCTTCATCGCTCTGATTGGTTTTATGTCTACCCACGACGTCCGTTGGTGATGCCCCTCTGGAAATGATTTGTCTATGACCATAACTCAGTTACAACTGAGAATGGTCTGGTTTTAACCAGTCTAACTAAACTTGATATTACATCCAAATTCTGAAATGGTCTGTTTAATCTTCTCAAAATAAAAGAATTTACCACGGTAATCACATTTTATACAAAAAGGCCATAGATTACCACCACATTTTTTTTTTACTTCAGTAAAAATCCATTGTTCTCAAAACAAGTAATATAAACAAGAGAAAAATGCACTTTATTGGGTGGAGAGACAGATTGATACTGCACTGTAAAACAAAGATTATGATGTTTAACAAGAAAATACTTTCTACAGTACCTCTAAATTTCACATTTAGAATCTAGTTGTTTCTTTGTAATTATTAGTGAAATTTACTAGCATTCTGAGCGAAAATAGTATTATATATAGTAATACCATTGTATTATATTTGTCTTCATTTTTATTTAGTATGCTCTTCTAAAGTCAATTTTCCCCTCGGTCAGAACTGTTTTTTTTTTTTCCTAATACAAAACAAACAAACAATACAAAAAAAGTTAACATGGTATTTTAGAATTTTTATTTCTTGTTTAATGAACTGTTGTATAAGAATACCCCACAGATAATGCTTAAATAAACCGATTCCTCTTTGTGACTCATGTCCTCATTTAATCAGATCTCTTTTTGTTTAAAGTTGAGCATCTACCTCATGGGGTTACAGCTCCGTCTACCCAGCAGGCAATTGTGAAAAATCTAATATAAGTAGAA
Source organism: Pimephales promelas (assembly GCF_016745375.1). The sequence goes on from NW_024121099.1 coordinate 37,599,164, forward strand.
ATCTAATTGCCCTCCAATAGAAGTAGGCTACTCGGCTGAAGATAAAACCACAAGTATGGTTAATGTGCCAAGGATAAAAACAAAGATAAACTCCTATTCGATGACGAAAGCTCCAGATTCCTGTGGATTCTCCTCATCTTTACCAGGTGGGCTATTTTTGACTCGCCCCATAATGTTCAGACTAAAACACTTCTGTGGAAAAAAAAAGAGCACACAGTGTAGCAAGAAGCGAGTGAGTGGATGAATATTCTGATGAAAAGTTACTCTCTTGTTAGTGTTAATGCATCTGTTATCCACAGAACAAATTTTATGATTGGTATTAAGTCATAAAAATGCAGAATTATGTCTTTTTTATGAATTTGGTATAGTATATACAGTAGTCAACATTGGAGCCTTTCAAAACCTTTCATCAAAGTTATACATGAATTTTGAACAATACCCGTTCTTGTCTCAACTTTGATTAACTTTTTAGACACACTTCACATGTTGACTACTGTAATATATACTGTATAGTGTAACCACTTTGGCGGTTTAAATTTTATAATATATACATTTTTCAATTAGTCTTTTAAAAAGGTATATGAAATAATGAACTAAGTGCAATGTAGTGTTGACAAAAATATAGATTTTTCGCACATAAAGTCGCCACTAGTTCGAAATTTAGCTATTTCTCTCTGCTTAGTGCGCTTAAACAGTCAAATAGAAAAAATAATGTCAAAATGCCATTTTTTTACATAAAAAGTCAGTTATGTTTTAAATTAACATTAACAGTTGAGTCAGAAAGCGCATGTTTAACAGTATAAAGGATCTGTGCATCATGTCTTAAAGCAAAAAATAAATAAATAAAGAAGCGTCGACGCAAAAATATGACGTCGACGAAATTTTGACGTCGAATCATCGACGTCATCGACGCGCCGCTACAGCACTACTATAGGTTAATATTAAAAAACACGTGTCAGGTTTCTGAGCATCTGTTTCATCCAGATGCTATTCGTGTGTTGTTCTGTTGTAGGAGATGGAAGGTTAATTACTGAGGAAGCACAAAAGTCTCTTCGAAAGATTGACGTGACCACATTTCTTGCTCGAGGCACATACGCTCAGCTCAAAGACAAACGTCTCTCACAAGTTTGGTGAAATGAGTTTATCCCCCACACACACACACACACAGTTTTAAAACATCTAATTTAATCAAGATGACTTGATTAAAATCTCTCAGGGTTTGTCGAGCCGGTCTGACCCCTCACCAGTTTGCTTTCTCGTCTCGTCTCATACACAACCAGTCATGGAAATGTGAACCTGTCAGTTGCACTTACTCCTTAAGAAAATGACAAAAATAGACATTTGCTACAGCCATTGGATATCTGTGGCAGTCTAGAACATAATAAGGAAACAAACGGTTTCCTTTGTGAACTGGCAGTTTAGAGTTTTCTGAAATAGATGCAAAGAACTGTGAAGGGAAAAAAAAATTGAGTGTCAATTGCATGCTTTTACAACACATTCTCATCCCAAAAAGTCATATAACTGACGTTTTGGGACGTCTTTTGACCATACGTCAATATTCGCCTTTTTAGGGCCCCCTTAAACGTCGGTACATGGCGATCCCGGGCCGTCATACAACTGACGCTTTACCTTTAACGTCAGTTAGGTGACGGGTTAGGTTTAGGTCTGGGGTAGAGTTAGGATCCCATAACCTCATCTACCGACGTTTAAGGGGGCCCTAAAAAGGCGAATATTGACGTATGGTCAAAAGACGTCCCAAAACGTCAGTTATATGACATTTTGGGGTGAGACTGCGCTGGCTTTTAAGAGCCCTACAAAAACAAAAACATGTAAATAATACAAAAATGATGATGTAATTTTAATGGACAAAATAAAAAAAACATGGGCAGAGCCAAATATGACTGAATATTTAATGGTATTTTAATGGTTTTATTGATTTTAATCACAAATTTTACTGGTCAGGAAATTTGCAATCGCACAATACTGTAGATAAAGCAACTTAGCACCAGTTTTCCAAACTCCCTGAAAACTGCAGTTGTAAAAGAGCAATCTGAATAAGACCATATTAAGCAATCTCAAATCTTCCATTCATAGGCAAGATCGTTGAAAAAGTTGTCTTCAATCAGCTGAGCAGATTCTTAAGCTCGAATGGATACTTTGAAAATTTTCAATCTGGTTTCCGATCGCATCACAGCACAGAGACAGTTCTCATAGAGGTAATAAACGATATTCGCATGAATACTGATGGCAAATTATCAGTACTGGTACTACTCGACCCAAGTGCTGCATTTGACACTGTCGATCACAACATACTTCTTGACGGGCTGGAAAACTGGGTCAGGCTTTCTGGGATAGTCCTAAAATGGTTCAGGTCATACTTAGAAGGGAGAGGTTGTTATGTGAGTATGGGAGACCAGAAGTCTGAGTGGACATCCATGACATGCGGAGTCCCTCAGGGCTCGATTCTTGGGCCACTCGTGTTCAACCTGTATATGCTCCCACTGAGCCAAATAATGAGAAAGTACAGGGGTTGGACAATGAAACTGAAACACTGGCCAATGTTGGAGGTTTCACATCTATATGCCTGGCGGCCAATCTTCAGAGTGAAGCACGGGTGGATCAGTGATGGTTTGAGCTCCAATATCATGACAATCCTGATTGTATTTGATGGACACGACACTGCCGAGGACTACCAAACCCTTCTGGAGGATCATGAGCACCTGATGCTCAAACCGTGCACCAACACACACAGCAAGACTTGTGACAGAAGGGTTTGATGAAGATGAAAGTGACGTTGAACATCTCCCATGGTCTGACAGTCACCAGATCTGAATATTATTGAGGTGTTTTGGAGGAGCGAGTCCACCAGCATCATATAGTGACCTGGACACTGTTCTGGAAGAGGAACGGCTCATAATCCCTCTGGTCACTGTGAAGGACTTCTATCTGTCAATTGGTGCTGTATTTGGATGCAAAATGAGGCCCTCACCATTCCAACAAATTATTGTGTAGTAAAACCAGCTGTTTCAGTTTTTTTGTCCAACCCCTGTACCAAATTGCTTACCAAAGCTATGTAGACGACACACAGCTGTACTTTTCCTATCGCCAAACAACTACAGCCCTGTGCCAATGCATTGATGAAGTCAACAATTGGATGTGCCAAAACTGACAAAGACAAAACTGAAGTCATTGTGTTTGGAAACAAAGATGAAGTTCTCAAGGTGAACACATGCCTTCACTCTAGGGGTCTAACAACTAAAAAACAAGTCAAGAATCTTGGTGTCTCTAAAATCAGACCTCAGTTTCAGTAGGTATGTTAAAGCAATAACTAAAGCCGCATACTATCATCTGAAAAATATTGCAAGAATTGTATGCTTTGTTTCCCTTCAAGACTTGGAGAAACTTGTGCATGCTTTCATCACCAGCAAGGTGGATTATTGTAATGGACTTCCCAAAAAGACCATAAGACAGTTTCAGCTCATACAGAACACAGAACACCAGTCCTCAGGTCTTTACACTGGCTCCCAAATACATTTAGGATTGATTTTAAAGTATTATTACTGGTAGAAATACCAAGGGTTCCCTCTAAGCATGGAGAGTCCGCTTTTAGCTATTATTCTGGGACCAGCTTCCAGAGGAGATCAGATGTGCTTCATGACCAATTCGTACCAATTTGTATGAGGTGGCTAATTCGTATGACCTCACTCGTACAAATTTATACGATCTGTCTAACCCCACATGAGGGTTAGGTTTAGGGGTGGAGTCAGGGGTAGGTCATTCATACGAATTGGGAAACTCATAAAACATTTAGACAAAATCGTACTAATTCATACGAATGAGGTCAGGTTGGACAGTTAACTAATAATTTAATGACTGCTAGTTGACATGAAGTTGCAAAGTTAGTTAGTAAATGTCTAATAATAATAAAAAACCTGACCAAACAAGAAATATTTGTGCTGCACTTTAAATTCGCTCAACAGTCCCATAAGCAAACTCAACAACAATACCCAACACACTTTTATCTGTTTTCCAGACTGTGTGATCTTCCTTCACCCATCATGTCCCAGTGATACTGGCCCTCAAATGCAAACAGCAGGTCCAGGTGGGTTGCAGACCGACTGAGTGATCCGTGGCCTGTGCGAGGAAATCAAAGCCTATCCTCCATCCACTCCTTCCCCTCTCACCCTTTTCTCTCTAATGCTGCAAATCAATTGGATTTTAATCAATACGGACTTGTGTTTTTATATATATTTGAGAAGCAACAAGAACAACACTCTAAAACTCGAAAGGTCTTTTCCCAGGGAATTGTGGCAGCGGTGGCGGAGTCAAAAGACACTTGTTCCTCCAGACATGAAAGGTTCCCGAGATCAAGCACCTTGAAAATGAAAAGCATTCTGTCTTGTAGATTCGGGTCTGACAGGAAGCAGGTGTATCAATTTGAACAGAAGCAAGGACCGCATTTAAAGGGATACTTCAGGATTTAGCATTAAGCTTTGTATTGGTAGAAAACCTTTAGTATTTTCAAATTACCGTGCTTTCCACCCTCATATCCCCCTGAGATGATTTTTTTAAATCCTCAGATAACGCAAAAATCATCATTTTATGTCCAGAGGCTAAAGACTACAGTCAGTAGTAGGGTCTGTCCCGCATGTTCTCAACCCGCCCATAGAGGGCGATCTCACTCACAGAATGAACACATAGTGTCGGCCATCTTTTTTTGGAAGCTAAGCTAGCAGGCTCTTGTTCTGTGGAGAAAGCCGAGTAGTAGGGGTTACCATCCTCTTTTTTCCCGGACATGTCCGGCCGTCGATGTCCGGGATTCGGCTTTTGCTTTCTGCAGTCGCCATTCATTGTTTACATGCACAGCTTTTGATCTGAATCTGAATGTAGTGTTTACATGAACGCTAAACAAGTGATCGGTTGATGTGCGTTTTAACATTGCTAAGAAAATTCCCGCTCCTCCGTGAGAGATACGAGACCGGTGCGTCTCACAGGTCACCGGTAATCACGCCACCGGCCTCGCGCCGTTCTCCCGCGGCCCTCACTCATCCCGCTCGCCACAGTAAACATGAAGAATGGCGACTGTACAACGCAAAAGCCGAAACACATTTTCGGGTAGACTCATCACGAAGACTCGCTAGTAGCCTAGACTTGTTGTTTAACTAATGCGGTAAGCGTGGCCTCCTAGGGCAGCGAAGCAAGTGCATTCTGGGAGTTGTTGTCTTTCATCCACATAAGCTAAAAATACTTTGCATGGCTTTTCTCAGTCTAGAAAGCTCCAAATTCAAGCTTTTCAAATTCATTTCTTCTACATAAATGGCCCATTTTAAATGCATATTCATCCTTTAAGGTGACACAATAAATAAATCCACATGTGCTTAGAATAAAATGGACAGTTAGATTCAAGATCGATCTTAAAACAGGCCAATTGTTTTAACAATTAGTATTATTGTTATTGAGTAATTCGGCAGATGCTTTTATCTATAGAGAAACGGTAACACTTCATTTTGTTGGTCCATTTTGAACACTCTATGGAGTAACTTTACAACAAGATGTCAACTAACTCTCATTAGAGCATTAGTAGATTGTCTACTTAATATCTGCTAACTCTTTATTGTTATGACCTTCCAACAGACATTCTACTGACTATAAGTGACTTTGCAACTTGTCAACTTATTATAACCCTATCTCTACCAGTCAACTGAAACTCTCCAATGAGTTAAAGGGACCATCACAATAAAGTGAAACCAAAGTGATTTATAGTGCACTTCCAATTACATGTATTCATTTGGCAGACACTTTTTTACCAAAACGACTGATTCAAAGTCTACATTTCACTAGTACATTTGCTCCATGGGAATCAAACCACAAGTTGTCGCTTGTGCCTTCAGAGGTTAATTTGGGTCAAACAGAATTAATTTTGTTCAGAATGCTTTAAAATAATTAGTAGTTTGTTCATTCATCCATTCTGCCTCAAATGTGTTTGCTCTGGACTCCTATCAGAACTGCTTGTGTTCACTGCAGTCAAAAATATACACCACAAAAATGTATTTTCTTTTTTATCTTTTTGTATTTCTCTCATGCGTTACAACAAAACACATGACAATTATTTTATCATTACTGGATTTCATTATTTTAAACAAAGGATTGTTGTATTTAATGAAAGATGACACTAATGAGAATCATAATTGAGAATAATAGAAATTATAAAAATCCATTATATATTATATATATATATATATATATATATATATCACTGTAAAATCTAACATTGTTCTTACTAAGAATTTTTTGTTAACTTTACTTTAAGTGCAATAATTTGTTGAACTTACTTAAAATTTCTTAGTAATCTGTACTGTTTGCATGTTTGCTTTTGTTACTCAGAAAAACCTTGTAAACATTACTTGACTGGTTTGAGTACCATTTTCAATTTGCATTCGCTCATTTTCCAGTCATCTTGAGTGTTATTGTCAATACACCTAAATATTTTTGGGAGAACATCAAAATTCTTTAGTTGACTTGTTGATTTCCCTTTCTCACCATTATTGTGATTGATGTTCCCTTTGGTTGGGCACTTGGAACTTAATTTATATTATTGTTCTCTTCCAATTGTTTGCAGTGATGCAACTTGAAATCATAATTATTTGATTTCAAAGGAAGTGAAGTAATTTATATATATATATATATATATATATATATATATATATATATATATATATACACAAACACACATACTTAAATTAATTAATAAATTATTTATAACATAAATATATTTCATGTATAATAATGATCTTTTAACATTTTATTGCTAACGCTTATGGCATAAATCTTTAATTGGGTTGATATAATCCCTCTATATTTGTGACAATATCTTGCAATTTTGGTTGAGTCACACACAGACTTCAACATTCAGCATGCAAACCACAACAGTGGTAACATTTTAAAAAAATCATTTAATTAATTGGACATTACAATTTTATTTGCTGTCTCTTTTCAGTATAACCCCAATAACCATAGCAAATAAAATTGTAATAAAGCCAAAAATAGTAAAATAAAGCAATTAATTTATTCATGCCGCAATGCACTCTGGGAGTACACTTCCTCGGTTCACAAATACTGGAAAGTAATAGATCAAGTATAGTATAGAAATTATTTTAAGTTACTGGAACTCTCTTGTAAGTGTACACTACTAGGCATGCACTTGTTAGTACTACATATTATTCCTATTTCAATTTACTTAGTTTTTTTGAGTGCAATCGGTTTGCATGCTTTTTTCAAGTAAGGTGTACTAATTGGATTTTACAGTGTATATATATATATATATATATAAAATAATGTGACTTTAAAAACTGGTGATGCTGCACCAATGACATTTACTAAACCTAAACAGCAGAAATCATCTTTTTTTTCTGAGAAAACAGTGTCTTTCCACAAATACATTGTCTATCCTCTTTGATTAATTGCAAAAAAAAAAGACATTTGCCCACACAGATGCACTCATCAACAGCATGAAATTGCTTATTTACATGTAAACTGCTCTTAATATCAAGACAATATTTTTCCATACTCACCACCAAACCAATTATCATTGACACTAACGACATAAGAATGCAATGTGCCATAATAATAATAATAAAAAAGGTTTTGTATTTAAATGATGTTTCAATGATATAAGCTTCTTAGTTGAATAAATGTTGTCTACTCACAGTATGAACACAAATCTGAGCTCTCTGAGGACATCTAAACTATGTACTATGAGCTCTCTGAGGACTAACACATGTATTAATTGGAGGCAAAATGACAGTAGGAGGTAGATATGTCTAAATAGAGCATTAAACATGGATGCATATCCAAATAGAAACATTTAATTAATGTATGTTGATATCCGTTTTTATTTGAATGCAAGTAAATTATTTTTTAAACATTATAAATATTGATGACTTCTTATTAAAAAAAAAAATTTAATCAATCATTCATGCGGTTAGCTTCTTTTTCACATATACACTCAGAAGGGAAGATAGTCCTCAAACAAACTCATCTCGAGAGCAGATGGTGGTGAACACCTGGATGATCCGCAGAGACAAACGCTCTGAACATCTCAGCTGCTTCTGCCGTTCCCTTTAAAATAATAGAGATCTTCCAAGATGTCTGACATCCCTCCGGTGCGTATAGGGAGTACTTGGATTGCAGTTCGCTTTTAAGGATCCCGGCACGTTCCGCAGCGAGCTCTTTTCTTTCCCTGTGATCTCTCCAGGAAAAGGCTTTTGAGCGCAGATCTTACAGTGCGGGCTTTACCACACACAGCGGATATGGCTGGGAGGTCATAGTGTGTGTTTAGGCTGAGGATTGCAGTTACACTTCAGCACTTCAGACTGCATATGTTAGCTGGAGCTTACCGGTTAAAGATCTCGGCTAATAGCCCAAAGGCCCTGCGTTCAAACGCTAGAAGGGCTGATATCATGTCAGCCTCAACCTTACAGCGCAGCCATCAAATTCCTGATGCATATTTACACAAAAACAGCAACTAAAGCCGGGCTCAGGAGTTTTAGGCCGATTTATGCCAGATTTATTCCTCCCAACATTCGCTTCCAGGACATCATTGGTTCCGATGTTAATCTGGTAATGTAAGGCGTTTACAGATCAAATCTTTTTTTTTTTTTTTTTTTTTCAAATAATTTTCTTATATTCAAAGGATATACATATAAAAGTCTTTAATCAAACTAGCATCCAAGCACTTTTAAGGTCTTGTTTCAAGATATTTTTATGTCTTAATTTATGTATTTATTTATTTATTTTAGAAAACTACTGGAATATTTAATAATTGGCTTTCCTGAAGCTCAAACAGTAGAGCAACGCCAAGGTTCAATTCCCAGGGAAAGCCAGAACTAATAAAAAAGTGTACCTTGCATGCAATGTAAGTCGCTTTGGATAAAAGCATCTGCCAAATGCATAAATGTAAAAGTTAGGGATCTGATCTTATCAGTGATGGCTATTACAATTTTAAAAGTCATCTAGCATACCAGTACCTAGGAAAATAGAGAACTGTAATACCTTTGGCCATAGCTATTAAAAACACTTACTTGCCTTTGTGATTAATTGTTCGTTCCACATTCTTGACAGAGCAAAGTGTATACTGAATACTTCTGCAGCTGCATTGTATTTCTAAAGCAACCAACAATGTCAAATCATGGAAATATAATTGCAATTAGGTCCCCATTTAACCACATGTTAGAACAATTAAGTAACAAATGAGCACCACATGTGCCTCCAAATCCAATGCTCGCTTTTATTCTATAGGGAATGTAAACACATCATTAGATGAACTGAAAATACTGTTGTATATCACCTCTCGCTAACAGTACCAGCAGTGAGCATCACTGAAGCCCGTTAAATGGATGGAAACTGTTAAATTACCCTATTATTTCTCATTTACATCCGCTGTGCGTTTTGATGCAGTTTGAGAAACAATAAATCTGTTTGTTGTTTAACCGCATTTACATGGACATTGTTTTTTTGTGCTTTGAGTAGTTGAGGCGTGATGGAATGAAACTTTCGTTTTCTAATACTGTTGAAAAAAATAGGTTGTGTTGAAGCTTACTGCATACTATTGTCATTATTTATTAGATATATTGATCTGTGTATTGCATTGTTTTTGTTTTGCTCATTTGATTCTGGGGAAGGAGTGTCTCCATTGATTGACTGATTTGATGTGTGGATGTCTTGTCTTGTGTTTATAATGTTGTTGGCATCTAGTGTTGCTTTAATTTCTTGTTTTTTAGATCCTGCCGCAGAGTAAATTTCCTTTCTAAGGATAAATAAAGTGAAACTTGAAACTTGAAACTTGAACCAACTCCTCCCACCTTACATATACCTAAATCTACCCATCTCCGCCCCCTGATTCTTGACCCCACCCCTAATTCTACTCATCTCCACCCCTTAGATCTGGATCCAACCACGCCCCCTGGGTCTAAGTACTGCAATGAGGTGCTACTGATCAAGACAGGCGCTGAAATCAACAAGAAATTAAAATTCTCAAAAGCCCTCTGACACGAGTTTGACCAGTGAAACAACGGTAAAGCAAATCGGCAAGGGCTGATACCACAGTTGCAAAATTTCTACAGAACGCTCCAACCAAGACTGTACCTCACCTCAATACTGTATCTTACCAGCACTCAATTTCTTACTCAGCAACGTATTTTTTTCCAAATGAACTCTTTTCTTCCGTGCTTCACCAGCAATGCTGGTTTCAGTGTGACGTGAGCAAAACACTCTATGGATTTTTCCATAAACACATGAAATAGAGAAGAGCTTACCAGTTAATCACTTACACGCTCTACAAAAACGTGTTTAATTGGAAAGTTATCAAATAACTCACGACACAGTGTGCCTCCTGAAAGCGGATATTGATTTCAGGTTCCCAGAGCTATTGCACAAATGCCATCTCCAAGAGAGTTTCCCATCAGCGGCCGTCAACGAGAGCGCAGACAATGATTGATCTTTTACAAAGTGGATGACCATTGATCATTACTCAATCATGGAGATGATTCCAGCCTGTAAAACGTCCCTGTCTAAACAGGTCATTCATCTTTAGATGTCACAACGGCTTCAAAACAACAACAACTTCCACCAAACGGGCAAATGTGTTGCGATTACTCTGCCCGCTCTGCCAGCACGCGGCTGGTTAGGCAAACCCGCAGACGTCAGATTTGATTCGCCCAGATTCCGTCTAAAGTTGATATCTCATGCGAGAAAATGTTCCACTGCATTGCAACGTTTTCCAGTTCTTTAAAATCATGAATGCAAAACGAATGCTCAGCGAAGTGTGAACCGAGCGATTGCAAACAAAGTTAAGGCATGCTGCATTTCACATAATACATTTCATGCTGCAGACTTTAAGGGCTGGATTTGGATAACAGTTCTATTGTGTCATGCCGTATATCTGTCGGTGCTCAATCAGATATGCCAGTTTACACCTGCTGGGCCAATAATTTGGTCCTGCCAGACCTGGCACTGCTGCGAGTGTAAATTAGAGAGACGATTTTGGACTCAGGGCCTGAAATATCTGACATCTTGGCATTTATTACCTGCTGATCATCAGTGAAATGCAATGGACAGCTGATCCAGACCTTTCCTTATGAAATAATGGCAAATAATTAGCTTAAAGGAACCTTAAGCATCTATGGACCTTTTTCCATTCTAAAAAAAAGAAAAAGTTCTACAGATTATTCTTCGCGGGTTGCGTTCATTAATTAAAACAAGTAATTTCAATGTTAAGTCAATGCAAAGACGTGTTACGAGCGTAAAAAAAATCTGCGAATGAGGCGTAGTTCCCGGCGCGGTAGACGCGAATAAAGCACCTGGCGCGTTAAGCAAGTTACTAGCGAATGATTTAGTGCTATTTGTGCATTCATGCGTCTGACACGACTTTTGGAGGCTGGCTCCATTTATCATCAAAACAAAAATAAATGACAGATTAGGTGGAAGAGGGCAAGGGTGATCCGATGCGGGACAACAACTGGGCAAGCGGGACAGGCGGAAGTAACGCTGAAAGTGGCCAGGCACAGCTCCTGGAGCAAATGGTGAAACTCGCCAAACTGGGTTCGCCACCAAAGGGTCTGGTGGACCCAAAAACGGCAATAATGATCCCTACGCCGCTGTTTTGCTCTCCAGAACAACTCCATAATGGTGACTCTCTCGATAAATGACCAATCAACAACAGACATATTGTAAAAAGATGGCCGCCAACGGGGTTAGAAACTTTTGAAACTTTTGACTCTGATGTGTGTGATGTCAGTTTCACACTTGACGCACAAATTAACACTAAGTTGTCAAGCGTCAAACTAGACGCGGTAGATACGAATTTGACGCGCTATTCGCGTCTGAACGCACAGTAAGAAAAAATTACTTTTCACTGATAGGTTCTTTGGGGAACCAAATTAGCTTTTTTTCTATGCCATGCATCACTACGAAAATCCTGAGTGTAGTTGCGCTTATGTTATTCTGAACCCTTTTGACTTTCGTACTTCACATGAAATATTGCATAATGTCCAGCTAAAATTTCATCTTTTTCTTAATAGGAATAAGGAAAGCCAAATGAAAAAAAAAAAGCACATTAAGATGCCATGAAGCTACAAATATTCTCCTCCGCTGAATTCATGCTCATTTCAATTCAAATATGGAATGTGTAGTAGCGAAAATCCAAACATCAAAACAAAAATTGGTGGAAAGTGTACAAAATTACTTAAATTGCACTCTAAAAAATGGTCCCACTTTTGGGTCAAATATGGATGAACTCAACTGTTGAACCAAACAACACAGAGTTTCATAAGAGTGTGTTTTGTCTCTGTTGCATATACACTCTAAAAAATGCTGGGTTGTTTCAACCCAAATTTGGGTAAAATATGGACAAACCCAAATGTTGGGTTAAAAATGTAATTAAAATTTGTTTTAATTACATTTTTAACCCAACATTTTGGTTTGTCCATATTTTACCCAAATTTGGGTTGAAACAAGTTGAAAGTGAAAGCTGAAGTTGGTTTAACATTTTTTAACCCAACATTTGGGTTTGTCCATATTTTACCCAAATTTGGGTTAAAACAGCCCAGCATTTTTTTAGAGTGTAGAATTGTGTGGTCTGAAAAACATACACTCACACCAGCAAACAGTTCAAAACGTCTAGACAAACCAAAGAAATGGTTGAGGGTACAAACCAAAGAAATGGTTTACTTACTTGAGGGTAAGTAAATAATGGGCGAGATGTGCTCTTAAAATATCATCTATTAAAGAAAATCTCAGTTGCTTGACAGGATCAGTCAGGAATATTTGTGATTTAAACAATCCCGTTTGTAGCTGATTTATGATCTCAGTGGACTGGAAGGTTATCAGACCTGTGAAAACACACTTATCGCTCCTGGACATCCATGGCTCCTGTTCAGAAACAGAGTTCAAGGTGTGTTATCAGAGGATGTGCCTGATAATGTCCTAAAGCTGTGCTTTGATGTTTTGCTGGTATTAATATTCATCTTGTGTGATTAAACTATATCTGTTGCAGGTGCCAGCTTTTTATGGCGTCATTGTTCTCCTGACACAAAAAGCAGCTGTAAACAGTAAGCATCAAATCCACATAATGCTGGCTCACAATATACCTCAACTTTGACAACATTTCAGTGCATTCTTCCTGCAGAAAGACAGGTAATGTCAGGATGCAATGCAGCTAAAAAACATTGTGCAGATGACTCAATATAAATGTTCATCAATTACAGGTTTATATTCAATAATACTCAACTTTTGTAAAGTGCGTTCAGTCCCATTTCAGTCAGGATGCTCCCTTGGAAGGTAGCTGTCCATTTAGACCGTAGACTGCAAGGCAGCTTAGGTCTTGAAACCAAGCTCAATGACACTTGTCTGTTGTAGCGTGTGAGTGTGTGTTAGGTTAAATATGACAGTGGTCAGCAGTTTCCATTGACAAGCATGACAGGTATTACTATTTCAGCTAACTCGTCTCTCAAGGCTATTTGAGAGCACTGGTTGTGCATTAGGGTCACTTAAGAGCAACATGTCTCCTTCTCCCTCAAGATCAATACTGTTGAAGTAGACATCACCTGCTCCCTTTATTATGTGATAATTGCTGATGCTTCCAACCCTATTCCAATACCCTTCTCCTTTCCCTTGCAGGACAGGCAGCTTTCACAGCCAGACTTGTTTACTATTTACAAATCTTGTCCATTTTGCAGCGTGACAAGAACCGCCCAGACTATGAGACTGCCGTTTGCATAACACCGTTTTCAACTAAAAACTGAAAACTTTTAATGCATTTTGATTAACACACATTTTTGAAAACAGGTTTCAAAGTGCAACTTTGTGAAAATCACTGACTGTAACATACTGTTTTCTATTCAACCCGGTCTCATCCCAAGACGTCATATAACTGACGTTTTGGGACGTCTTTTGACCATACGTCAATATTCGCCTTTTAGGGCCCCCTTAAACGTCGGTAGATGAGGTTATGGGATCCTAACTCTACCCCAGACCTAAACCTAACCCTAAACCTAACTGACGTTAAAGGTAAAGCGTCAGTTGTATGACGGCCCGGGATCGCCATGTACCGACGTTTAAGGGGGCCCTAAAAAGGCGGATATTGACGTATGGTCAAAAAACGTCCCAATACGTCAGTTATATGACTTTTTGGGATGAGACTGTGTTATATTATGCATGCCAAGCCAGAAGTTTTGGCGATGTCACTACGTGGCTATAGACTGAACACGTAATACGCATGCATTCAAAATAAATTCCAATTCATGAATTGAACTGGAATTTAAACATTCTTAATTCAAAACAACTCACTAGATTCTAAAAATTGCATGAATCATGATAATTATGAAAGAATTAGCAAACCGTTGTTTATGTTAACAGTTCATGAAATATGCAGGACAAGTGAGATGCTAGCATGAAGCAAAATAAAAGCCAATTTAAAATAAATTGAAATTCAAATTTCATAAAGCTGATTTTTAACTGAAAAACAAAGTTTGTCAAGACAAAGTTTAAATGATGGCTTTTTGAAAGTTTAAAAAAAAAGTCTCACTCTCAGAAAAAAAGGTACAAAAGCATGGTACATATTAGCACTTAAAATGTACATATTAGCACCTAAAATGTACATATTAACACCTAAAATGTACATATTAGCACCTAGAATGTACATATTACAGTTTTTCTCAATTGCTTTGGCTCAGTTCTCAAATGTTTTTTTTATTTCCCAAAACATTAAGTTCAGATCTCTGAACAATTCGCTTCTTTTTCACATCAGATTGTAATTTCTTATTGATTTGAGCAAATTGCAATTGCTTTGGCACATGTGTGCAAAGAGTACATACAACTGTCTGCAGTTTGGACAACAAATAATTGCATATGGCTTGTTGATCAAAACTGATGACTCGATTCTCACTTACACTGTCAAACACTTCAGAACTTCTCAGACATTTTTTATTGTGTAAGCCATAACATTCAAAACGATCTATTCAATTATCATAATTAGTATACATGAATGTATATTCTAAAATATATCTGACATTGACATTGTTTGTAATCTAATAAAATCTTTGGCCTGACCAACGTGAGCGACAAGATGTCCACCAAGAATATATATATATATATATTTTTTTTTTTCATGAATGTTATTTGTTGTTTGTGTATTTGTGGTAATACACAAATATGAAATGTAAAGTGAAATCGTGTTACTCTTGTCAGTTACTTTACATGTACAGTAAATACACTTGTATTGTGTATATACACATGAAGTACAAAAATAAACACTGTAAAAATACAAATGTTCATAGAATATTTTTTTTTCTACATACTATTGACTTTTCTCAACAAATATGAGATTTGTTTACAGTAAACCCTTAATTTTCATGGTTGACTGTTGTGGTGAAAAAACAACTAAACATTTTGACCAGTGTGGCTCACACAATGACAAAAATACTTTAGATTTTGGTGGCCTTGGCCAAATTATTGACAAAATAACTAGGTTTTGAAGCATGAATTAAATGTTTTGGGTGAGTAACTACATTTTGCAGACATGCTATAAAGTTTTGAAGTTCCTGCAAACAGTTGTGACATTTGCACTCACAGTTTAGAGAATGTTAAGACTGTTTCGAAAAATGTGCCAAAGCAATTGAGAAAAACTGTAGGACCTAAATGGACATATTAACACCTAAAATGGACAAAAGTTTACCTTTTTGAAAGGTACAGCCCCGGTGACAGCTTTCGTACTTTTTTTCTGAGTGTGTAGAAAACCTTTAAGTTTAAAGATTTGTGAGACTTAAAGATAGAGAGAATGACAGATGGAACAATATATGGATAAAACGATAGATAGATAGATAGATAGATAGATAGATAGATAGATAGATAGATAGATAGATAGATAGATAGATAGATAGATAGATAGATAGATAGATAGATAGATAGATAGATAGATAGATAGATAGATAGATAGATAGATAGATAGATAGATAGATAGATAGAGTTGTTATGTTGTAATTCATTTTGATTCATGACTCAGAACTCAGTTGCCTATGAAGAAAATAAATATTAGTAAAGAAAAAAAACGTTCACAACGGGCTGTCAGACCAAGTGACTAATGGACCAGCCTTTTCAATAGATAGATGCTATTTCTGCATGCATTCCACTTCAGACAGTCAGTAAACCGTGCCTTCTGAGGGTGTTACTGCATGAGGGTTTTATGCCATAGTATACAGGTGCTGTTGTTCACAGAGCCAAACCATCAGCAAGACTTTTTTCCCCCTGTGGCCACTTTATTTTTGATATTCTAGTGGGCATTTGGCTTGTAAAACTGGCTGCTAGTGAACTCAGCGTGCATTTGAGAGCCATGAATGCAACGCCTGAAGCCAAAACACGCGATACAGACTCACAAACACACACACACAACACACTCACCACCTTTCAAAGAATGTAAAAGGACTTTAAAACATTAATTTCCACAAATCTGCTTTATCATTGCAGGGTTTGCTAACTTCTGCATGCATTTAACCACAGTATATTTCTTTTTGGACTGACTTGCAGACGTCTCCAAACTAAACACATCCTGGTCTATGCAAAATGCTGATAAGTAGCCGTGCTGTATCAGCTGGAGCAGAAGCGTATCTTCAAATATTCAGACACTGAAATCCCGCTCGTCTTATTTGCTTTAGTGGTGGTAGACTCGTTTTCCTCTGCACTGCAGGTGTCTGGCCATGATACAGGCGTGGGATACAGTGAGAGATAATGCTTATTCTCATGAACTATTGCTGAGCGTTTTGATTGAACTGTCAGATCAAGTTGCTATTCTAACAAGAAATCTGTCAAGCACGCTTTTTCACCTCATGTTTATTTTCTGTCAAAAGCCCGGGCCATTTCCTTCAAATGTCATCGTGCTCGATCGAGTCCACATATCACCCATCCTACCGTCACCATGTCCGTTCAGCTTTTCTCAAAAAACTGTTTGCAGGCATTTAATTCATTACACGTTATGGGGCTCTCAAGTTTTTTTCATTTAATTGTCTTATCCATGTCTCCCCTAAAAATTCCCTAGAAAAAAAAACGTAAAAATATATATATCTTACATGCATCTAACCCTAAATCAGACCCTATTCATAATCCCAACCCTATAGTAGCCTAATATTACTTAGTACTATTGTTACACTGTAACATGGTCATCTTAAAATTAGGACTTAAAGGATTAGTTCACTTTTGAAAAAACTTTTGCTGATAATTTACTCACCCCCATGTCATCCAAGATGTCCATGTCTTTCTTTCCTCAGTCGAAAAGAAATTAAGGTTTTTGATGAAAACATTCCAGGATTTTTCTCCATTTAATGGACTTCAATGGGAACCGGATGGTTCAAGGTCCAAAAGACAGTTAATAACTGTTTCAGATGCAGCTTCAAATGTCTTTAAACGACACCAGACGATGAATAAGGGTCTTATCATGCGAAACGATCGGTTATTTCAAAGCTTACTCCAAAAATGTAACTTTTCTAAGGACAAATGCTAGCCTTGCTCTATTCTGTGAGGCGCGTTTGCAACGTCACGTAATACGTAATTACGTTCAAAAGGTCACGGGCGACGTAGCCGAAAGTACAGAGTCAGAGTGTTTACAAGTTGAACGCATAGGTTGAACGTGCAAACTAGCTCAAACACCGTTTACAAAAAAAGGAATTAGCAAAAGGAATTACAAAAGGTAAAACAACGATGTCGGACGATTTTGTTTCTGTACTTCCGGCTACGTCGCCCGTGACCTTTTGAACGTAATTACGTATTGCGTGACGTTACAAACGCGCCTCAGAGAATATAGCAAGGCTAGCATTTGTCCTTAGAAAAGTTACATTTTTGGAATAAGCTTTGAAATAACCGATCGTTTCGCATGATAAGACCCTTATTCATCGTCTGGTGTCGTTTAAAGACATTTGAAGCTGCATCTGAAACTGTTATTAACACTATCTTTTGGACCTTGAACCATCCGGTTCCCATTGAAGTCCATTATATGGAGAAAAATCCTGGAATGTTTTCATCAAAAACCTAAATTTCTTTTCGACTGAGGAAAGAAAGACATGGACATCTTGGATGACATGGGGGTGAGTAAATTATCAGCAAAAGTTTTTTCAAAAGTGAACTAATCCTTTAAGCAATTAAAATTTATTAATAAACATGTCAAATTATTGTGATAGCACCAGGTTTTCAATAACATAAATGAACCTATATAATTGTTGTCATATGCTCATAACCTGCTCTTTAACCTCTTGTAATGGAGTTTGACATGCTTTGTAACCATTTTCCCCCTTCAGTAATGAACTCAATCATCACATTCCCATCCATTCGTCTGGGGACAGATTTAAACAGAAGGCCGTTGCATGTTAAGAGAGAATCCCGTCACTAATTGGAGCAATGCAAAGCCACTTAATGAGAATGAGGAAACAATATGAAATGGGAAACAGTACAAATGTCCCTGTGTTTAGAATATACCCCCAGAGGGAACTTGTGCTTTGACATTAAAGCAAACAAATCCATATGGTTGGTCTGGACGCCCACACATTAAGAAATGTGTGACAGCAGCTCTCTGCGATGAAATTGAATTACTGCATGCTTTGAAATCCCAAAGCGACATAACGAATGCGAGGGCTAGACAAAGAGCGAGCTCGCCCCGTTTCTGATGTCTGAAGAGTCGGCCAAACCGCAGCTAGAAAGCACACATCTTCGACGGTGGTCCCGTCCTCGTGCGGGAGAGCTATCGGCGGAGTTAAAGTGCGACATGCAGGGCATTCTGGGAATTAAACGTGTCACAAGTCATTAACCCTGAGCTTAGTGTGGGATGTGTGGACGCCCATAGGCAGGGCAGAAAGCTATTGATCCGCCACATACTGAACCCTGATGCTGGGCGGGAGGTTAAGGCAAAGGGGACGTTACCGTGAAATCCACAGCTGCTCTCCTTCATTCTCACCCTGATGTGGGGTCTGTTCCTCCGGGTGACCTCAAAGTGAGTCGGCCAGGCCGTGAAGACACTGTAAAAAAAAAAAAAAGAAATGAAGGTTTTTGATGAAAACATTCCAGGATTTTTCTCCATACAGTATAATGCACTTCAGTCCAAAAGACAGTTTCAGTGCAAACTGTTCAAAGGGCTTTAAACGATTTCAGGCGTTGAATAAGGGTCTTATCAAGCGAAACGATCGCTCATTAAAAAAAAAAAGTTTACGTTTTAAAAGATCGTGCGTTCGTGACTCTCCTGTTTGAACTTGTTTATCAAAATGAACAAATCTTTTTTCGTGTAACTTGGTTCATTCAACGAACGAAATGAACGAGTTGACTCGGGAAGAGATTCGTTCATTTTGATGAACGAGTTCAAATAGGAGAGTCACGAACGGGCATTCTAATTCTAATTCTTGCAATATTTTTCAGGTGATAGTATGCTGATTTAGTTATTGACTATTGAAACTAAGGTCTGACTCTAGAGACACACCAAGATTCCTGACTTGATTTTTTGTTGTTAGACTCCTAGCGTTCAGGTACTGATTCACCTTGAGAATTTCATCTTTGTTTCCAAACGCAATGACTTCAGTTTTGTCTTTGTCAGTTTTGGCACATTCGCAGACCCATGGCATTTCTTTGCCATTGGCTCGTTTTGTAATACTCGAAGTTGATATGCTTTCTAAGCGAAACCCCATTTCGTCGTCATCCGACGTACAGTAGCGTCTCCGTTCCCCACTCAGGTTACATACGCAACCAAGAAGTTCTATGGTGACTTTTCTGAAATAAATTCCACATGCTTGTGTGGTGATAAATAAAGATTGTAGATTCTCTTTGCAATGGTTCCATCATCCTCCTCTGACCAGGAAATGGCTGAAGCATCGGAAGCAAAGACGCAAGTCTGAGACCAATCCATCACAGGGGGTGTTCTGAATGGGAGTCTCTCCCGTGTGTGACCACAGTAAGAGACGCACAACATCAATCGGGAAAACATTTTCTCGGAGACTTTGCACAAAGAGCATCGTGAGGATGTCTGCCGAGACCCGGCTGACACTCGGGTAAATAACACTGGGAAAGAATGATGTCACATCAAAAGCAATTTGATCACACGGTGCAGAAAATGAAAGGGGAGAGAAGTGTTGTCAGACTAAAAGGAGTGTGAGGAGAGGAGAACGTTCAAACACATCCAGCAATCTAAGATTTAATTTGCTTGCGATAGAAATTCCACACGAGACCAGCGAAGCAGCTAGAGATACCAAAACTAAAAATAACAGTCCTTTCATGACTGTTACTCCTGTTAAATCAATGATGGCTTTATTATAACTTTCAAAGACAGGAGTGTGATGACATCTCTTCAAATGAATCTTTCCACAGTGAAAATGGCTGATAGACTCTGTGTTCACACAGAGGGCCTGATCTTACATTCGCCATGACGCGAGTGCAACTGGCTTTTAAAGGAAATGGGTGATGAGACTCTGATTGGTTTATTGCACGTAAAGCCCAAATCACAACCATTACTTATTAAGAGAATGGTAACAACCCTCTGAGACCATGCGCCGGGCGCTGACCGTTTTTCCCGTCATTAAACTAGCAAAAGTGGCGCTCAGCTCTCTTTTTGCTCCGTTTTCCATTGCAGACTGTA
Organism: Pimephales promelas; assembly: GCF_016745375.1. The sequence goes on from NW_024121099.1 coordinate 37,619,820, forward strand.
ATGCCACAAACAGTACCCGGTCTTTCGCTCGTTACCCCATCAAGCTCTCGCTGGATCCACTCTTCGGCCACCAAACAAAGGAAAGTCTGAACCTCCTCGTTTGACCACGGCGTATTCTTCCGAGTTGCCATAATAATGGTAGTAAGTTTAGTAACTATCTCTGGCCAAACTATTTAAAAATGGCTGGGTTACTCCATCTGGCGCCAAACATAGTTATAACATATAGTAAGGATAAGCATGATGTGTATTTTGCCTAATTGCAAGCTTGTTTCAGAAATGGTGACAACAATTTTTTTTCCATCATTATTGAACATTATAGGAGTATTAGTTTGAATGAGTTAGAATGAAATGTTTTATTAATCATTAGAAAATAGACAGTAAGTGAATAAATTGTTTTGCAAGTACTTTTACTTTTAATACTTAAAGTACATTTAAAATCAGGTACTTTTTACTTTTTACTTAAGTATGGTTGCTGTTACTTCTACTTTTACTAAAGTAAATATTTATCTGGTTATTTGTACTTTTACTTAAGTACTGAAATTCAGTACTTCCTCCACCACTGGTGTTAGTTTAACACGGGAGATTTTGTCGTGACGAAGAGCCGTAATTAACTGACAAGCTGAGCCATGGTAACCATAGTTTTCATGCCATCAATACAGTGGCAATTTTGTCTGACTTTCAGCAAAACGGTTACTATGGTAATTTATTTGAAAGAGTATTAGAATACAAAAAATAACGAGACAAAAAGATGTGTTTCAGATCAATATTTGCTCTCAAAAGCGCTGCGTCCTCTCTCCCAGGCGGGCCGTGTCATTCTGGGCCGGGCCGCTAAACGACAGCTTTACTTACGCCTGACAGCCTGTCGCCACTCACAGATCGGGTCTGTCTCCTGCATATATTCTAATTGATACAGCAACCGTGAAAAGCTGTTCTGCGTGTCCATCAATCTCTCATCTGCAGACAGCAGGTTGAGGAGAAATGTATTCTGGGGCAAGGAAATATGATGAAATGTATGCAGCGCCTTGTTATTTAACAGTCTCTTGAATATTGAAGTGGAGGAGGGACGGTAATGCAACTGTGGTCTCCTTCTCATAAAGCGCCTGCGGTCACTCGTCTCAGCACATGGGGGTGTGGATATACACATTCTTTTGCATAATGCATCCCAGCATGCCCTGTTTCTGAAAGAAGTACTTTCTGACAAAACAGGGAATTTAGGAATATAGTATGCATGATGTCTTTCAAAGCTCTGCACCACGGGCAAAATTTGTATTTATATATGTAGGCATGTCCTAAAACACGGAACGCTGAAAACAAGCAAACGATTGATGCAATATTTCTGTGACTGCTGGGTACTGCAATGGTTGCAAAATAAAGGAAGTCTATAAAATACCTGTGATTTAGGTGTCCATGATAGACAAAATGCTTTGGGATTTTTGTTTTACATGTGGCAGAAAAATGTATAAGGAATAATTTGGAAAGAAAGTCACAATGACAATCCCTATGATCCCTATGATCAATCGAACACCATGCATTTTTATTTCTTTTGGCATATGAAATGAATTCACTCAGGCAGAGATCAGGATGTTCATCAGTGGTTTGCAGAATAATATTAGAGCTGACCATCCATGAACACTTTTTTTGGGCAGTGTATACATGGTATTAAAAAAAAGGATTTTTATACTGATAAGAGACGAAAAAGGTGAATGTTTAAGGCCGGTTTATACAGAGAGGGCTTAGATCAAGCCAGGAGGTCTAAGTTAAATTGAACATTTAAGTAGTTTTAAAACATGCATTTTGAGACAAAACAATGGCACTGACATATTTTAAGATATGTCAGAGCAAGTTTCTTTCAGTTAAGACTGCTCAAACATGTATTTCAGTCTTAGATTAGGTTTACGCCATGTACTGTACATATGAAACCAGTGATACATGTCTGTTTGTGTAGTTTATAAGTCTCATTGTTCTTTGATGATTGTGGTTCTTGCATGTTTGGCCTTTTTTGCTGAGGTCAAAAGCATAGGATGACTAATATTGTAGTCAGCCTCTATTTCAGAATGATAAAATGCACCCACCTAACAAATGTGCTTTGATTGAAAAAAAAAAAAAAAAACTAAAAAAAACCTGCCCCACATAAATTAATTTATACATTATTAAATAAATATTTCACCCCAGAAAAAAAAAAATAAAAATAAAAAACTTTCATAATTTATTCACCCTAAAGTCACAATGAATGATAATGGACATATACTGTAGATGGGCAAAAATGTTAAATCCACCCACTCCCTTTTTTTTAATCCCCGTAAATCATAAGCAGTATCTCAGAATTGATACCTTTTGTGACATCACACATGCTTAGGCCCCGCCCACTACTGTTGATAGACTGTGCCCTATTAACATATACCCCCCCACCCCCCAACCCCCCTGTCTTTTATTGTTCAGCAGAAGAACGAGATTCATAAAGGTTTGAAACAACTAGAATGTGAGTAAATGACAAAGTTAGGTCATTCGTACAAAGTCATATGAATTGGGCAACTTGTAAAATATGTACAATTAAGCAAAAATTGTACACATTTGTACAAGTGAGGTCGTATGTATGAATTTGTACGAATTAGCCACCTCATAAAATTCGAACGAATTGCCGTGAGATCAGGTTGGTATAGCTCAACTCAATATTCATTCTGCAAGACAAAGACATGGCTGTGCAAAATAGCATTGAATAATTTCTTGTAACAACTAGATCCCTTTGATATACAAGAACATCTCAGATGTGACAAAAGGAATTGATAATGAACCGATACACGGGGCAACATCAATACGACTACATACCGTCAATGAACTTTTAGATAAAATGGTTTCTTTGTCTATGTCTGTCCATTATTAGAAAGACCGTGGCAGGATATAGACAACGATTCCCACCTCCTCCACACATGAACGCTGGAAAATAGATCTGCTCTCCGGCATGTCTACTCTCATTAAGTAAATGTCAGTAAGGCTAAAGACGACCTCTCGCCGGACAAAAACGAACGGGTGGTTTCATCTCATCTGTGTTTTCCAATTGCTTTCTTTCCCTCTTTAGTTTCTGCAGAGAAAACCCAAAGAGAATCCACATGCTACTTGTACTATATCGATTGTGAGAGAAGGATAAATGAGCTCAAGTATGTTCAAAATATGCCATGGTGCATGGGTGGGATACTATTTCTGGTGGATTATTGTATACTAGCATGCATTTGAACAAATGTTTATTCACAACCACTTGCACTGAAGGACAAAAGTTTGATATAACTGAAATCTGACACAGGTAGAAACAACATTTCTCAAGTGGAACAAGACATTAAACGAGAAGATGTAAAATTAATTTAAATGTCATGAATTTAGAAAGACATGCAATCACACACAATCTGCAACAGAGGGGTTTGCGGTATCAACATGAAAATGAACATTGTGTTTGCATGTTCCAGTCAATACAATGCTTCCCATCACTAGGACAATACATAATTGCAGAGCATCGTAGAAGTGGGGAAATTGGGAGGCAGATTTTGTGAAATTATTAATGTAATGTCCATCTTGAAACTCTGAAAAGTTATGGAAATGTATGGAAATTACTTTTTCCATCCAATTTTGTTGGCTTTTTATTTGTCTTCCAGCTGAACGCCGATCAAAACCATGTCAATTATTATTATTATTGTCTTCAAAATAAGCATTCTGACCTGGAAAAGGGACGTGGGGAGTTATAGTCCAACTTGTATAAGGATTATTATTGTTGTCTAAAACTAAACCCATACATAAAAATAGTATATAAAGAAATTATAGAATATATATATCAGCTACCAAGGAAGGAAACATTTCTCACATAATTTCTCATTCTATAAAACTATATATATATATAAAAAAAACACTGGTGTGTATCTAATCACTCTTGAGGTGTTCAGCTGGACTTTGCTAAATCAACAAACTCTATAACCAATGACATGTACAGTTCCCTGTTTAATTGTGTTTTAATTATTCATGCAAATTAATTGTTAATCTATTTCACCACCGAGCATGTTCCATCAGTCTGCGCACAGATGCCTCAGGATAAGCCTTATCTCACACTGCAGTGAATGATGGCACGTTGCTGTAATGAATTACACATCACAAAACTACATAGGCAGCAAGCGAATAATGTAAATCTCGATTTACAGATCAGTCCAACTGCTAAGCTAATAATGCAACATACATACTTAGCAAAAACAAAAACACCACAGATGAATTCTGGATTAAATTGTTAATTTTTTAGTCATACTAACCCCACTGCAGTCAAACCAAACAAATATTCAGACACCATATATGGCATAGTGGGTGCAGGACACTATAGTTCATTTATGAAAGTAAAAAACTGTGACATATTATACCCCAAAATCCATAATAGAGTGGACTACCAGCTTGGTAATTGGTTGAGCTAAATTGGTATTATCTAATGGTGTACATAAATGTAACAGCGGACAGTTATTCAACCTAATTCATTTGGGAAACCAGTGAAATATCAACTGATTTGATAACTCTGAGGTCTTGTCATGTATTACCGTTTTCTAAACTATCAATCAATCAATCAATCAATCAATCAATCAATCAATCAATATTTATTTATACAGCCCTTTACATCCCTTTTTCAAGGTGAACCAAAGTGCTTTCCAAAATAACAATAAAAAAATAAAATAAAAAACCAATACAATGCAAAATGACACAGAATGAGTCAACAAAGTTTTGATATGAAAGCCAGTCTAAATAATTAAGTCTTAAGCTTAGCTTTAAAAGGGCCTAATTCCGTGATAGTTCGTAAATCGGCAGGTATCTTGTTCCAAAGTCTTGGCCCAGCTATACAGAAAAGGCCCGGTCACCCCATAGTCTGTACCTTGTCCTTGGGACAACCAACAAAAGTTGATTTGTTGACCTGAGAGTCCTGTTTGATTCTCGTAAGGTTTGCATCTGCAGTCACGTATGGTGGAGCAAGCCCATTGAGAGCTTTAAAAACAAACAATAAAATTTTAAAATCAACTCTAAAACTATAAAAGAAATAAAACTATAGCGAATAAACTGTGATAATGTGAGAAATGTTAAAGATGTCTGAATAAATTGTGGTTTGACTATGCTGTGATTCTGCCTAAGAATTTGACCAAAACGAGGTAACAGCGTAATTTAATAAAGGCCTTCACAACAGGGGCGCACTAACGCCCTAAAGTGCAGGAATGTGTTTTTAACATTAGCATCGGTGTAAATTGGAGATGAAGTTTTTCTTTGGTTGCTCTGACCTTGAATTCACAGCAGGCCGTGTAAACATGCTACGCCTGAAAGCAGTGTGAGAGAAGATGTCAGACCATCTAATTGAATAATTGTCCCAACAGTTCTGGCGTTTGCATCTCTCCTCGATCCCCACGAGCTGATCAGTAGACAGACATTCATCATTACATCATCTAGTTTTTTGTAAAAAAGTGATATCTGCTGTCTTTATATCCATCTTTACTGTTCAATTATGGTACTGCAGTCTAATTTGTCATATATGGAGGGTAATAAAACGTAAATGCGTCAGATATGTAAATTAAAAGTTTCTTGCTCTTTTTTTTCAGCTGTGCTCATTTCCAGTGATGTGTCTCCTTCCAGACAGAATATCCGTGATGACACTAAATGGTGTTTAGATGAAACTGTTTACATACGCTGACTGTGAACTCAACACTGATGCATTGATCATAATCATGTGCGACATGAAATGTCTTTCCCTTTACACATACTGCAAAAGCAATGCAACGAAATAGATTTTACTTTGTTTTCAGAGTAGGTCTATTATGAAACACATATTTCAGATATTGCTATTTTGTGAGAAACGCATATAAATGAGCTCAAAGCTATACAGGCATGGAATAAAATACATTTTTTGTTGTTTTTTAAAGCTAAACCATGAAACCATGACATTTGAATTTTTACGGTAAAAAACGGCAGCTGTAGTTGCCAGAACTTTGCCGTCAAAAACGTTAGACGGTAGCAACGTTATTGGTTTTACAGATTTAATTTAGATATTTACCGTATTTCATTATCTGATATAATGTTCATTTACTGACCTTTTGAAGTATTGATATCTGTTTTGTTTCATTGTAATACACTGACAGCCAACAGTAATGAGTCAAATGATCAATCAAAGCATTCGATCAATTAGTCATTCACACAAACATTAAACACCATCATGGTAATACACTTGAAATTTTAAAAACGCAATAAACATTAATTTAACATTAAATGTAACATAAAACCCTAACGCACAAAACTAATTAGAAAAAAAGAAAACTATGAAGAAACGGTTATTTCAACAAAATATGAAGCGTCACACAATGAATTGTGGGAATGCCAATTTATGTTTTTTTACTGTAAATTACAATACAATACAATGACTTCCAAATGGCCTTTTCACTTCCAAAAACTGTACATTTAACGGTATTTTGGTAAAATGACGTTAAATGTACCATTTACCGTATATAAGGAAACTTTCTGTTAACCAGTTAACGTTTTTTTCAAGGCCGATTTCTGCATTCTCAGACTTGTCTCGGACTTGTTCCTTCACAGACTTGGTCTTGACCTTTCACTAAACATATTTAGATATATGGAAGACGATTTCGATATATATCTAAATATGTTTAGTGAAAGGCAGTGTTGTAGTCGAGACCACCTCACTCGAGTCCGAGTCCAGACCGAGACCAGAGAGAGTCGAGTCCGAGTCAAGACCGAGTCCATAGAGAGTCGAGTCCGAGACCAGAGACGGTCGAGTCCGAGTCGAGACCGAGTCCACTGAGGGTTGATTACCTAATTTACTTTTATTTACTTAGAGAAATCCTTTTTTTTTTTTTTTTTTTTTTTTACTGAATTTACTTGATCAGTTTAGGGTAAAAAGGCCACATAGGTCCTAGTAGGTGGTGTTAAAAGTAATTTTATTACAATTTGTCATGCGCAGTTGCGCACTAGAAAATCACCAATCACTGGATGTGTCAATCAATTTAAAGAAATATTTTATTAACATTAGGGCTGTCGCGGTAATGGAATTTCCCTTGCGGTAATATTGAGTGGCTCAATAGCGCGATATGCGGTATTACCGCCATTTATTTATTTAATTTATATGTTTTTGTTGCTATATAAATAACGTTTACGATGTGGACAAAAACGAGGACATTTTCAGTAAGCATTGTAACCGAAACTAAACAGCGTCTACAGTATGCGCATTGAAAAACTTTCACTCAGCGCGCATATTGTTATGACAACGGACTTTGAGCGAGTCATTGAACCGTTCATTCAACGAACACGTTTAAAAAAGCTGATTCATTAAAAGAGATGTAAAGAAACAATATGTTAATTATTTCTAACATTGATGTTCAACTTTTCGAGGCTCAGCTGAGCAGCAATGCGTCGCATAGGCAACGCTGAAGCTGATGCTTCACTTATTAGAGACCCATTGATTCAATGCGTGCCTCACTGATTTTATTTCGGCTTCCTTGTGCTGTGGGATGTTGAACAGCGCTGCTGCTGATGCGCATTTATGGGAAAATACACGTGAAGAGAACGTTAAAATGATGATGCAACAAATATTTCGCTTCCCTTTGATACGACAAGCTTTTCACGACTTCAAAGACAGAGGCAGGTAATTGCACGCGCTCTGCCGATCTCTCTCATTCACTATCTGTGTGAAGCCTGTAGGCTACACATCACCATGATAAACAGTCTTGTTATCATTATGAACTGGTTTAACATTCAATACACATGCATTACGTTCAAAACAAGAAGGGTATAGCCTTATAAAAAAAATTGAATATCGCGGCTGCTGCGGTTACGTGCTATCCTCTGCGGTTGTCTTGTCAGAAGCGCGGTAGCTACTACAATATTGCGGTTACCGCGGCAGCCCTAATTAACATACATTAATAATCATGAAAAATATTTTGAATTGAACTCGAGTGGACTCGGGAATAAGTCCGAGTCCTAAAAATAAAAAATGTTCGAGTCCGAGTCAATTCCGAGTCCAAATGCACACGAGTCCATGACAAGACCAAGACCATTAAAATATGGTCTCGAGACGAGTCCGAGTCTCGAGTACTACAACACTGGTGAAAGGTAAAACTTACGAAATCTCTATGTAAACAATGAGTGACGTAGACGCGCAAGCAATCACTTCCGGCGGATGCGCAGACCGAAGAGCCCGTGCCGTCAGATTAATTGGACGTGGCTGTGGTTACACGAGGTAAAAACAATGTAAAACGGTTCGTTTTCTCACACAAACCGCTCGTTTCGTGTCTTAGGCCATCAATGTGTACTTACATTCACGAGTCATTAAATCATGTTTAATCTGGACTTCTCTGTGCATGCTCTTTGAGGTTAAAGCTCCATTATATGACTGATAGACAACAACGGTTTGACCGAAAAATATCAAAATTGAAAATACTGTGGAAAAAAAGACACTTACATCTTGGATGCCCTTGAGGTAAGATAAAACATACCAAAAATTGATTTCAAAGTGAACTATCCCTTTAAAGTAGTCTGTTTCCGGAGTTACAACAGCATTTATGTAAATATCAAAGTACATTAATAACAATCTCTTAAAAAGTTTCTTGAACACCATTATAATATTCAGCGAATTTGCTTTACAGTTCTAGGAATATCTCATCATTCTGAGCTTGAAAGAGAAAGTAGTTCATGCATCATTGCGTTGGTAACAGTTCACACGGAACATATGGATATGAGGAACAATTAACACTAGTAAGTGTCTCTTCATGCTTTTAATTATGCAGGCTGTGTGAAGCCCTTGAGATCGTATCACCGGGGAGAGCAGAACTTTCTCCATGTAGACATTGTGTGTCTCTCCTTGAGCAGAAAGCACTCATTGTTCATGCTCTGTAACCATGGCAATGGTCTTGGCTCTCACAGACTGTCACTTTCAATACTTTCAACATTCAAGGCTTATGGAGTCAAATATACAGTAAGTACTTCCTGTCCACGGCCATGTTTGTTCTGTTGCCGTTGAAATTTCATTTAGTGTGTTACTCGGAGGTTTACTGACCAAATAATACAAATAAGACGGTTTAATCTGCACGTGTTCTTCTTTTCAGCAAGTGAACTGTTAAACAGTGTCAATCACAGGGGTTAATTCACACTTTTCCGTCTAAATTAGCTGGCCTTGGTGAAAATGACTTTCATTAAATATGAATTGATGGCTGGAAGTATTTAAATGGGGTTCTGCGGTTTACAGCTTGACACGCAATCTTCCTCTTTCCAGTCTCAGAGCAAATTAAATCAACAAGCTGGAAAAAAAAGTCAGCTGCAATTTGAAAAAGCACAGGAAATCATGATTATGTCGTATTTAAAAAGTTTGGTGGGCAAATCACACCTTCTGCAATAGGCTACATGTTTATTCTACACTGAAAAAAAAAAAAAAGATTTTTTGGTAAGGTAAATACTACTGAAAAAAAAAACAATGTAATTTACAAGAAAAAGTTAGTTCAGGCAAGAATTTAAAAAAAAAACTAAGTAAATTCCATATCAGTACTTTGTTCAAGCGAGTAGAAATGAAAGCATAAATATGAACTCAATAAAATAAAGTAAAAAGTACTCAAATTTTCTGATACTGGGGTTCCCATCATGCACTGGACCATGAATAATTAATGAGGCTCATTTGTCACTGGTTTCCAGCTGTATTTACACTGTTTTATCATTGCTTTTGTTGTTAGGATTAGTAACTTGCCATTTTGTGACATTTTGAGGAAATTTTCTGCTCAAAATGACACATTCAAACACAAAAACGATCTATCAAATGTTACCGTCATTGTGTATTGTCTACCAAGTATTGAGGTCTTTGCATTCACATCATGTTAAACATCTGACATGATGAAGTATAAATTACTTAGATAGCCTAAGTAAACTATACTATAAATGACTGGTATAATTCAATAAAATTGTTTGAGTGAAATGTAATGCGGAGGAAATTACAACTAAATCGATATTAATCAACCTTTTACTAGCCAAGTTACTTATATTATTTGTTACTTTCACTTAACTAAAGTAAAGTTGACTTAATTCCATATTCCAAGTAAATTTTAACTTAAGATTTCTAATTAAAGCTACTGATAAATATGTTTAGGTTTTTACTTGGCAAATCTTTGTAAATTTACTAGCATTTTCTGAGTGGAAAAAGTTGCCTAGCTTTTTTCCAAGTAAATCCTACTCCACATTTTTTTCAGTGTAACATGTTTGAATTATTTCAGCATGCTCTCAAAGATTGTCAACTAACTCTAATTAGAGTATTTGCAGACTTAAGTTTAATACTTTGGCTTGTACCCAGATAGCAAACTGACATTGAATCAACGTGGAAATATGACATCGAAACAACGTTGATCTGACATTGTTTTGCTCATCGAATTAACATTGAACCAACGTCAGACGCGTCATTCTTTCAAAACTAACGGAAAATCAACTTGAAATCAACGCGTTGTTTCAACGTTATGAAAGCAAACCAATTTTCGATTTTCATTTAGCTTTGAAGAATGCAGCGTCTGACGTTGGTTCAACGTTAATTCGATGAGCAAAATCAACGTTGTTTCAATGTCATGAGAGACGTCGTTTCCACGTTGATTCAATGTCAGTTTGCTGTCTGGGTACTTGCAAAAGATTAATTATAGTCAGTATAATGTCTGTTGGGGAGCATCAAAATAAAGAGTTAGCATATCAAGACAACATGCTAAATGCGTCTTTATAGCACGCATGTGTATTGATATATGCTAAAGTGAGTTTTTACGTGCATATGATACGCATTGGTTGGTTAGGTGTGCGTGTGTATTATACGTTTGGGTAGAATTAATGGTGCAGGGTGCGTGTGTATTACACGCAAATGAGCTGCGTATCAAATGCATGCGAAAAACTCCACAGTAAAAAGTATAGTAAAAACTCGTTTTCGCGTATAGCAAAAGTTAGTTTGAAATAGTTAACACAGTCTCATCCCAAAAAGTCATATAACTGACGTCTTGGGACGTCTTTTGACCATACGTCAATATCCGCCTTTTTAGGGCCCCTTAAACGTCGGTAACTGGCGATCCCGGGCCGTCATACAACTGACGCTTTACCTTTAACGTCAGTTAGGTGACGGGTTAGGTTTAGGGTTAGGTTTAGGTCTGGGGTAGAGTTAGGATCCCATAACCTCATCTACCGACGTTTAAGGGGGCCCTAAAAAGGCGAATATTGACGTATGGTCAAAAGACGTCCCAAAACGTCAGTTATATGACGTCTTGGGATGAGACCGGGTTGAAATAGTGGAAACATTAATAAAAATATGATAATATCTCCATGATACGAAAATAACACTGGTTGCATGTCCAGGAAGTCTTTGATATTAAGTTCTGCATCTGTTGACAGAGAATTGAAACGTACGCCTCAGAAACTATCCACAGCGCAAGATTAAAAATAGATAAAACTGCTTCTTGAAACTGCACATTCTCTCCCTTTCTTCTGAAATTATGTTTAGTTTATAATGACTCCAAAGTCACCAATTTTCAAATGAGCCTCATCTTTAATATACAGTCCGAGGATCTCAAGTTCTCTGCACTGCACCATTTCTATGAAGAAGTCATTTTGCCAACTAAACAAGCAGGTCTTTAGGCAATTGCTTGCTCTCATCACACTGAGGGCAAAACAACAACAACAACAACAACAACATCCTCTAAGGCTGAATGAGAATATGTTTTAGTTAACATCTTGCTTTTTTTTTTTTTAACAAATCCAGACATAAATCAAAATGTATTTAAACGCATTTAAACCCAATGGGAAATGTTATAGTTCAGAGGTTTCTTTATAGTTTTCTGATAGAATGGTAAATGTGTTTATTTAACAATTGCTTGAAAAAAATACTCTTTTAACTAATTTAATACAATCATGGACAGTGGCTGCACACAAGCAAATCATTTTGAATCTATGTAAGCTCCTTGTATTGCGACAACACAACTGAATGGGAAAGAGTCTAATATCCAAACAAATTACAAAATTGCTTCCCTGTAACTTAAATCAGTTAAGTTTGGCGAACTTGCCTTAGTTTATTTAAAACTGCACTGAACAATTAAAGTATGTAGGATTTACATGCTACCTTGAACAAAGGTAGACCAGCTACAGTAGCTATTAGCTAAAAGTAGCACTTATTAATATATTAAATGCTTAATTACAAGAATCAGTCCACATCCTAACCAAATGCTTCACTCTACTCCACAACGGTAACCCACTGTAATTTAACTGGTTCTAATATGTAATTGAACATTAAACACAATTACACACTATAACGTCTTTCCCTTTCTTCATTTTCTCAAAAACACATAATGTAACACTTAATTTCAACACTTCAACTCTTAATTTAGCTGTATGCAAAGTATGCTGGGAACTAACAAGCACAGCCCAGTTTCAGTTAATGCAACAAAAACCATTCATGTAGTCCAGCACAAACGGATTAAGTAAACTTCAATTTGACATATTTCAGCCCGTTCTCATCCTTTAGCGTCATATAAAACGCTATATGACAAAACGGCGCTATACTACGCACATGGCACCCTTTATCGTTAATATAACACACGAACCCAAGAGGTCATAAATCCTTTAGCGTGAATATGACACGCAGACCCTACCCCACACCTAAACTTAGCCCTCACAGCGCGTGGTATATTAACCATAACGGGTGCCATGTGCGTCGTATAGCGCCGTTTTGTCATTTTCTATATGACGCTAAAGGATGAGCAGAATGAACACAATCAAATTAGGTTTGGACAAAATGTAGCAATTATGTTACTTTAGCTCGTTTGAAGCAATTTGAACAAGCAGAAAAAAAGTATTTTTTGTTGTATTTTTTTCATTGCAATATATTTAAAGCATTCCAGAAAGGATTTTCCGAAAATACTAACAGAAATGAAAGACTTTGCCTTAAGATTAACTTTATATTTTCTCTGAGGCCATGCACCTTGCCACCTAGAATTAGATTATACATAAAATACATGAATAAAAAATAAATATTGGAAAAATGCGACTATGTGAGACTACAAACTCAGAGGACAATCATATTGTTCAAAGCCTGAACCTTCATAGATCTCAGTTATGAAGAAATGTATAAATTGACATAAGCGTGACGCGTCTGCCACATGTAAATTCTTTACTGCTATACTGAAGAAATTTGATATATATATATATATATATTTAAAGATACAGAACACATTATCTTTGGCTTTAAAAGAGTCTCAGTATGGTAACGTATCTCGTTTTTTTTGTGATAGATGCACTAATACAGAACTGTGACAGACGACAGACGACTGCAATGATCAGACATATTCTGATTTATAACGACAGAGGTGACTGAATGTGCATTAATAATTTTAATCAACTTCACGAGTGGGTAAAAAGTGATTCCCCTCTCGGCAAACTTCACATGCAGTCAATCAGTGAGATGCAGAAGGAACTTCAGGCAGTAGCTGAGGCCGAGGTAACCCCATTTCAGTGGGTTAACAGAAACCAGTTTGGACATCTCTGTCTTGTTTGAAAAGTTGGAGCTGAACACTGATAGTAAATGGCTGTTGCAAACTTCTAAACCCAGCACATAGCAACTATATGTCAACTGTGTTTTCATGCACCCATGATAGTCAATTCATGACCCTTAAAACTGAAATAGTTGTTTTTGTGTCGATACACTTAAATATTTCACTCAAAAATTGCTTGGAAATAATTACAAACAAACAGCAAGTAGTGCATTGAATTAAATGATAAAACTTTTAAAAACTGAAAAACGTACGACATACATTACTCCAATAATCTTAGTTGTATTTGCAACTTTAAAAATAACCTTTTATAGTGTACCTTTAAAACATCCGTTACCTCTTAAAGATGGTCATTGATGTTAAACAAGTAGCGATTCCCTTTCCAAATGTAATTTGCATTCTTGTGATTCACAAATCAAGAATCAAACGAAGTGATCCAAACTTTGGAAGCTGTAACATGAGAAGTGCTCTAATATGTTAGAAGAATGTTCAAATAAGTAGAAATTAGAATACAGCTGAAAGTAAAAAAAAAAAATTGTGAAAGATGTTTTTTAATCATACACAAAGTACAAAGATCATTTAGCTCATTCACAAGACTTAATCAAGAGCTCACGGACGGACGGACGAATGGATGGATGGATGGATGGATGGATGGATGAACGGACAGATGGACAGACGAATGGATGGATGAACGGACAGATGGACGGACGAATGGATGGATGGATCGATGGAAAGACAGACGGACGGACAAATGGATGGATGGATGGATGCTTTAATTGACCAAGGAAAATCCAGAGGCCATCTGACTGGTCATCTGGCCATCTGGTCATCTGAAGCAACCAATCAGTATGTTTTGTTCAACGTGATGTTTAGTGTCTTGATATACTGAAAATTCAATGTCCCTTACAACAACAGCCAATCAGCAGAGTAAAACTCTGCATATTTCAAAGGTTCTTTTTCTGGTTTCCGTGGATCACAGATTAGGTTACTGACATCTCCTATCAGCATTCACTTTCACTGCACATTATTTTCCATACAAAGAAACTGACTGCTGGTGTCACTCTGACAGACATCCCATTTCCACAGAAGAAAGTCAGTCATATGGATTTGAAACAACACGAGGTTGAAAAAAAAGACAGAATATTCATTTTGGAGTGAACTATCTCTCTAATGCCTTCAAAACTGTGCAGCACTACTCCTAAATGTGGCCGCTTTATTGCATGAATTTATACTTTAGTTTGCAGATAAATAAGTGCATTTAGTATTTAGCTATAATTTGAGTGCTGTTGATGCCTATCAGCCCCCAACCAACAAATTGCATTACGTCTTGGAAGAATAGAAAGGAAGCATCTGGAAAATTGTTCTTATGAAGTCTGCATCTGGACAAATTGGTTGCCTGACATGAAAGGCATCAAGTGGAGGTCAAGTAATAAAGGCTCGATTGGTGCCTTTGATCTTCCAGCAAGCAAATACCCTGCAGGACCAAGGACACTTTCCTTTTGCTTTTATTTTTTATGCCTTTTTTGTGATCGCTTATTATTGAGTTTTACTGCACAATCTCAAAGGGGAAATCTACTTAGAATGGCGCCCATCGGTTAGACGATTCACCCCCAATACTTAATGATGTCTGATGAGAGATGATGGGGAAACATTTATAAAAGGCACTTCACTATAGCGGGCATCTGACATCATTTGTACCTTAAACTCAAACTTGTATATGACATGACACAATTACATATGCATTTACAATGCACAAAGTGTAATTCAAGATGAAGTTGTCACACAAGACAACAATCACAATTTATCAATGCATTCACATCATATATTGCGAATAATGCAAAATCAATAATCGGCATTAGGTAATTAGATCAATTGAATTTCATTAACACACAACCCTACTAAACTGATATTAAATATTTTTCAAAAAAAAAAGTTTGCATGTTTTTATGCAGCATTAGAAAAATCAACTGTAGTCCTTGTTGGACAAAACATAATATTCAGGGTTTTGTTTGTTAACATATAGACCATTTACTAATCTTAGTTAACATTAATCTCAAAATTTTATACAAATTTTTTAAGGTCAAAAGTTTTATTAATTAACATTAGTTAAAGGTAGTTGTATAGTAGTTGTAAGTTGTATATATATATATACTGTATATATATATATATATATATACACAACTTACAACTACTATATACATATAGTAGAATCAATACATATGGGGAATCAATGTATTACACCTGTTGTTTCTACAAGTGGAAATCGAGGATAGTGCGGATATTACATCATTGATTTTCAACAATGACAAAAGACGAGCCATTATTTAAAAATGGAATTTCTTTGGATTTACAAATCCTTGGAAACTTTTGGGTAATGTAAGTACACAACTGCATTAAATATATCACACCGTGCTAGCGGTTTTTCAATCATCAATCAATCATTTATTTATAGAGCACATTTAAAACACAACCGAGGTTGACCAAAGTGCTTTACAAGGAATAAAAGAGACACAGATATAAAACTGCAATACAAACTTTAAAACTAAATGAGACAAGAAGGCACTAAAAAAAAAAAAAAATAATAATAATAATAATAATAATAATAAAAAGAAAAACAGAAAAAACAGGAAGACAGATTACAGGGTGTTAAAAGCCAGGGTTTTTAAATATTTTATTACAAAAATCTTACATATTGTACATTTAGCTTTAATTTAACTAATAATTTACAATGCTCAGTTAGTTCGTGTTTACTAATACATAATGTTAACTACATAAATGAGACTACATATTGTAAAGTGTTACCTATACTGTGATTACCTGACCAGTGCCAGGGAAAAAGCAAAAAAACTCCCAAATCAAAATAAACCTAAAGGTATTTAATCTACACTTTTCATCCATGTGCAGTGACAGAGATTTACGGCCAGACCTTTCATGGATGCCGGACTTCACACGATGGCCCAAGGCAGGCGGGAAAATAAGACTGACCTTTTCCCAGGCCGCTACACTGGGATACGTTTATAGACTTTAGTGTTAGGACCAGAATGGGTGAGCGAGAGCAGGAAAGGAGAAAGAACTTCTGGACTTAAAAGACAAGTGATTGAAAAAGGTGAACAGTAATGAACGCATCGTATGACTTGTATAAACTTTACTGCAGTGTGTTCCAAAATATGTTTTTGAAAAATGCAATTGTAAAATCAATCGGGAGCAAAACAGATGGTAAAAAGAAAGTTATTGTTCAGATTAACAATGTTTTGACGCTTTAATATCATGCAAAACAAAAGAGCGTGGCACTAATTTGAAAATCGTATTATTTTATATCAGGGTTCTCAAGTTTGAGCAAAAGCTTGGAGTGAGATCACACGCGGTTAGGGGAGGAGCCATAATGAAGCCCCGCCCCCAATTTTACCCATTGTTAATAATTAACCAGAACAAATTAAAATTATAACAATTAGTAAATCTGATAAATGACAGAGCAATTCATCACATCAAATACTCTTTAATGCAGTACTACAAATATAGCTAACCAAAAATATAACAAATTGCTCCAAACAGTTTCAAACAAATCTTTAAAAATTGCATTTTGATTTTTGAATGCGTCTTCTATCTAGACGAATGATTTATTGTGTGGTGGGACATTGAGAACAAATGGACAGATTAGAGTGCACCACCTCTTCCACTGTCTCCTCCTCTAATCTGGCAACCTTTTTGGGGGGCTTACCCTTTGGTGCCCAAAATGACAAAATATCTTTCTGCTTTTTTCCTGACATCTTTGAAAAATACAAATGCAACATTATGACAATGATTAAATATTACCCAGAGCAATCTGCTGTAATACATCCTTAATGTAACTAGAAAGACTATTAATATTACAGTATAATATAATTTAAAATAAAATCAGTAAATCTTCATTCCTTTCCATACCCACTAAGATTTCTCTTAGTTTCAGATAACGTAAGATAGCCAAACTGAGCCTGGTTGCAAAGTAGTTGTAGAGTTTTTGACTGCATCAATAATAATGTACGATGGGCTACATATTAAATGTTCTAGCCCAAAAATGTTAGACGAGCTTCTTCCAACTTACCTTCTTCTCCATCACGACACATGTGTTCGCGCGATGTTGTTGGTTACCTAGTAACGAACGTACGGTGACCGAGGATGTTCCATCCATTTCCGTGTGTTCGCGCTACTGAATGACATGTCATGTATCGATCAGTGGTGCACGCAGCACGCATATATGTTGCCTAGTAACGAACGCAATCTGGCGGAGATACGCGGTCGCGCTGGCGGCAGGAAACTTCACTTTGTTTGCCTGCGCCTCGTATACAACGTTAGAAAGCTTTCAGCCAGGACAACTTGGTTGGCATTGCCTTTTCAGCGTGAGAAATACATAGTGTGGCGTGTGAGCGTGTGAACCGGTCGAAATGCGTGTGTCTCACGGCCAATGCGTGAGACTTGAGAACCCTGTTTTATATAATAAATGTTTGTTTTGTTCATAAGTTCATTAGATCATACCAGGAAAACTGCATCGCTGACAGATATTTGAACTTATTTCAGTTGACTCAGAGACAAAAGAGAATGTGAAATAGGCTGCTCCCTCAAATCATGCCAAAACACAGATCAATACGATTCATTTTGTGTAAACAAGACCTCCCAACTCTCGCTGCCATCAAAGCGCTACATGGTGAGAATTGAAAAAAAAAATCTATTGTCTCACCTCATCTAGTGAAGGATTTTCTTGGAGTCGGTGAGAGCTTGTTAAGTCAAACGCACTTGTAAAATTTGGGGGGGTATGGGAGAAATGACAGACAGAAAGGAGGGTGTTCAGACGCTCTTCATTGGCCTGTCATACAACATCTAGAGCGGCAAAAACTGCCAGAAAACTGCTTTTCAGGACTCACATTTTACTGTGGTGACTGTTTATCTTACTAGTGGTGTTGTTGACAGCCAAAACTAAAAATATTAAAAAAGAAATCACTTTTGTTAATTAAATGAAGATAATATAAATATATACAGTATATTGATTATATATATATATATATACACTTTTCACATACACTTTTCTCCTTGTTTAAGCCTGTATTTAATAGTCCAGGTGGTATTTTCTTGTACCTTGTGTAGTTTTTGATCCTATAAATTACATTGAGAAATCTGCTCATGATGCATGCTTGTTATTTCCTGACGCCACACCTCGGCAGGCCATCTCTCTCAAGGAGCTGCTGAGAAAACATCCCAAACATCAGCTCTGGCTTACAACACAGCTAATGGCCCATCAACAGGCAAGTTCCTCGCCCACCGGACCAGCGCGGTTGGCTGCTTTTGGCTGATTTACTCATTTCTAACACCAAGAGAAAATCACATGTCACCCTACAGTACAGTAGGTCCAGAAACTTTTTGCTTTTGCACCCATGGGGGTAAAACGGCCCTCTAGCCACTGTTAGGACAGTCTACACACTTCACCTCTAGTTAACATCGGTCGAGTTCTGCTGTCAAGCTCTACTGCATTATTTTTTATCATGCATTCTTTTGTATAACTTGTGTAGACTTTAATTGCTGAGTCCCATTTTTTTCAAATGTGTATTTTATCTAATTATGCAGCATTATAGTACACCTACTATAGTCCCAGAAATATACATTTCTTAATATTATATTCTGATCTCATGAAATATAATTTTAAAGGTGCATTGCGCAACATTTCATGTTAAAAATAGGCGTTTTTCTAACCTATACATGCTTAAACGATTGCCTGATGGGACCCTTCTCTGATCACTGTGATTGCATCTATAATCCTGTACAGTAAAATAAATAAGAGAGATTCAGGACGGTGTTTGAGACTGGCCGTGACATCATGTGCGTTCACGCTCGCCTGGCTATGTCTGGCAGGTTTGTGTATTCGCCGCCATTCTCCGTATCAGCGAAGACAACTCGAGCGACACAACTTTAGTCAACTTTCCACAAAAGTAGAAGATGGATTCAAAGAGACCGGCTTGTAGTTCATTCCAAACCCCAACGCAAACTCCACGTAAGACAAAGAAAATAAAACGTCTGTCGGAATAAGACGAGAGTCGACATCGGGAAGCTTTCAACAAATGGAGAGCTCTCCGCTCTGCTCTAGGGCTCAAACGGGTCCTATACAAAGTAATAACTTCTATTGTTCATGAACGTGTTTCCATAATCATACAATCATAAGTGGATACAGTAAACACATAGTACAGTTCAACGTGGAGATAGATGGGAACAAAAAGCGAAGTTCCTCGTTTCCCCTCACACACACACATAAGTGTGTAATTTACTCAAATGCATTTCCTTTCATATATTTTAAATGACTTGCAGATTTATAACTTTATAACCTCTGAAGACATTAAGATTTGAGCGGTTGATTTGTATTTGAAAAGATTTGTGCGGAAACTCTGGTTGCAGTTTCACTTGTTGCCAGAGGGGGCGTAGTTCTGCAAAAACTCAGAGACTGCATCCGAAATCTGAGTAGGTACTATATTTAAATAAGAACGTATACTTTGTGACTGTTAAAAAAGTAAGTTCTATATAGCATGAATACGGGTAGTATGAATGATTCCGTGCGTACTACATGCGCCATGTTGTTGTCGCGTGACATACGCGGTCATAACAGTGCGAAAATTTAAAGAGCCCATTCCACTGACTGTACCAACTTTGCGCCGTTTTTTGTTCTGCTTTCTGTTTTCATCTGTGTTTTTAAGTCGTCCGAGCCAACAATCAAGAGGAGGCATCGGTCAGCTGCTCGCAGATCACGCCTTTTGTGGAGTTTCTCAAATAACATTTATTTACCTAATAAATTTTACCTCAAAAAACACACACACAACCCCAACGAACAATGACAGATGTTGATTTTTGGCAAGGAAAAAGCCATTACCGTTACAAAACGTTACAGCCGCGTCTTCGGTTTCCGACATTTTCTAACATTTTCTCTCCCATGGCATTGTGGGATAGTAAAGTGTCCATCGTATGCGCACTTCAAAATCTCGCCGGAAGTAGTAGGTCATCCGGGTACTTTTCGCCTACTGTTTTTCGTATACTACATACTAGGGAAGTATTCGATTTCGGACGCAACTAGAGAGGAATGTAATCCGGACGTACTATGTTGTCATTATCACGTGACCTACTAGCATCAGTTACATCGCTACATTGCCATTTACAAATCCTCATGGGATGGTAAAGTGTCCATTGTACGCACACTTCAGAATCTCGCCGAAAGTAGAAGATCACTTCCAACTCTTTTACTGTGTACTGTGAATTCGAACATGCAAAATAGGGACGTATGTGATCATAATCCACATCCCTGCAATGCTCCATTCACATTTGAATTCACATTTGTAAAACATGACTAGGACATTTTTTGACGGATTTTGTGAGATTTACCTCAACAGAAAAGTAAGTGATGTTCATTAAAGCATTTCATGGGGTCTTTAACTGACATAATGAATGCACTCGTGTTTGTTAGAGCTTTCTTACTGCACTAATTACTGTTAGTTGCACAGAATCTTGAGCCAAAACATTAATCTTGTTTATGTGCTCTCCAAAGATTTGACATGATGCCTATTTTCATTTGCTAATTCTCAGAGAAGGCAACACTTTCCTCCCCACCAAAAATCAGAAACTATCTTATACTAATTAAAAGTATAAGTATGTCTTATACTAATTTACAAACCTAAACTCATTATACTTCAGACTTATGTGCTATCCAGAAACTTGTGAAAGTGAACGTCGTCTTGTGATGTCATCTCAAAAAAATGCACAAAATCTCTTTCTCGGACCTTTAACTTGTCTGTTCCCTGCTGGTGGAAAGATCTGCCTAACCAATCCTATCTCACGGGAATTCGTACGAATTTTACGAGGTGGCTAATTCGTAACAATTTGTACGACCTCACTCGAACTAGATTTAGCTAAATCGTACATATTTTACGAATTAGCCAATTTGTATGAATTCGTACGAATGACCTACCCCTGACCCCGCCCCTAAACATAACCATCACGTGGGTTTAGACAAATCGTACAAATTTGTACGAGTGAGGTACGAATTAGCCACTTTTGAATCACTCGTACGAATTCGTACGAATTGGTCGTGAGATAGGGTAGGCCTAACTCAACCAGACCTGCCGAGTCCATGACTATTTTTAAGAAACGGCTGAAGACGCATCTTTTTCGGCAGCACTTGATCCAGTAATACTAGCATTTACATGTACTGCGTTAGATTGACAAGGGTCATAGCACTTGCATATTGTTGTCCTAGTGTTAGTTGAATTGATTCAATTGTTCTAATTTTTAAGTCGCTTTGGATAAAAGCGTCTGATAAAATGAATAAAAAAAATGTATAAATGTAAAAGTGAGGATTTTTTTTTTAAAGAGGCGCATACATCACATTAATCTAATTAAGGAAAATAAAAATTGCTTAAATATATTAATTATTTGAATTATTAATTTCCACGTGTTCAATTTGATGATCTCAGCATCACACAGACTCACATCCTTGCATGCACAAAGCAGGACATTTAAGATATGTATAATGCATGCAACAATAAACATGCCCCTGTGACTCAAGAGAAGCATTTGTTGCTGTAATGACACTGTAATGTGACATAAAAGCAAAGCATTACTGTGAGAGAAAATATGCTTTTTGCGCTGTATTGATTCAATTACCCCACACATTTCTTCGAGTCAGCCTCGAGGCGCACCTGTGAGCTCATTTAAACCAAGCTTATCGTGAAACCGTGTGTGTGTGTGTGTGTGCGTGCTGGTTTGCATGCATGATGTGAGTTTGTGTTTGCAGCTATAGCAGAAAATAGACAGATTATGCACATATTGCTCTATTGTCCATCTGATTGTATTGAAGTAAAGGAGTGTGAAGGCACACAGCAACAGTCAATAGCATGAAATTGGAAACTATGAGGCCGCGTTTCAATCAAGGGAGGAGGGAGAGACGCGGCGCTATTGACTTACGATCCTGTCACAATCCCTTGATTAAAAATATAGCTCGGTTCAATTTCACAGCATTGACTGACTTATTGATTGCTATTTCTGTACGTGAAGTAGCTTTCGCAAGAAATGAATTGTAGTTATTTGGACTAAGGGAGTACATTACTGAAGGCCAAGGGAACCATTCAAAGTCTGCATATCACTTTGCTCGGCGCTAAAACCCGGAAATTATTATAAATTTTATGCACTTTACTTTTCAACAGACAACATTCTGTGAGCTAAAAAAAAAATGCAAATAAATTTCTCCAAGAATGCATAAAATCAAAACATAATGGAGTTCTGTGGCTTTTAGCTTTTTAACTCCTAAAAATGGACTAAATTAACATTTTATACATGCAGTTAAAATATACAAATTCCAAAATCTTGATGCTATTTATGCAAACTAAGCAAATTATAGTTTTTGGCTTTTAAAAGAGGAGCAGTCATAAGTAAATTTCTATATAATCTGTTATTGAAAAGTATACATTAATATAATATATAAACTATATACGGTAATATAATTTGGTATTTGAATAAGGCAATGTGATTGGCTGAAACGTGCGTTGGCACTTGAAAAGTTGGTCCCTACGTGCAAAACGAAGCGTTGAGAACGTTGTAAGTGTACTGACCGTTTAATAAGAAGATACTTTACAAAGACAGTTCACTTCATGTATACAGACAGGAGCCATCTTTGGAAAACAGTCACGACAAGTCAAACCAGATCTGAACTGTATGAAGTTCGGCGAACTTCTAAACTGTATGAACGGCGTTCGGGGATCGACTTATCGAGACTATTTTCTAAGATGGCTCCTGTCTGTATACACGAAGTGAACTGTCTTTATAAAGTATCTTCTTATTAAACGGTCTGTAGACTTACAAAGTTCTCAATGCTTCGTTTTGCATGTATGGACCCTCATTATGTTACTGCGTTAGTGTGGGGCTATTTTGAGCCTTGTTAGTGGTATAAACTAACTAGTTAATGCCCCCATTACTAGCATTATACGCTAAACAGTTTTAGAGATAAAACTCTTTACATTTGATTATCATGAAAACAAATCTCAGAGAACGGTTTTAGTTTTAGTTTTGTTAATTAGCCTAACCCTGGTCCCCAAACACTTTTGCAAGCGCAGTAACTAGTCGTAGTTACTGGTGAAGAAAAATAGCCATGTATCTCCACCCTGACTCCTTGAAAAAGCCCAACGCCATCAAATCAGATTTGAAGCTTGGAGCTCTTGCCATTTGTTGTGTGCAATAATAAACATAAGATGATCAATGAGCGGTTGGTGCACAGTGGCGTCTGAGGCCAAGACTATCTATTACCCCTAATGTTGAGCTTTTAAGGAACATCAGTCTTTCCAGAACGCAGAACCGAACCATAACCCGACTTCTCTTGGATGTCTTAAATGTGACCTGATGCATTCGGTGCCAGGTGATGTGAGAGGTCAAATCAGATCATGTTTCAAGTTCTTTTGACTTTTCTTGGAGAAACTTCAGCTTTTCACTTCTATCTCTGACACAGTCTGTATTACGCATTGACACACAGGTGCAGGTGTTTGATGGGCTGGAAATGGATGTCAGTCCGTAAACCGTCCCTATATACTGCATCGCCAACTCTGTCACAGCTGCCGGAAAGATGATGTGCTTCCTCACATTCAGCCTTCATTTTGGCACTGATTTTCACTGTCTTTAACCCTCTGTTGCACAATGTTGCCTTTTCTTAACGACAAATATAAGATCAAATAGGCACATACAATGGTTCATAAAAAGTGACGAATAGCAAATACTTTCTAGTCATTATAGGCATTTTAAAATTATTTTCTGCTAAGTGGAAGACATACAGTACCTGTAGTCTCATTATTTCTTTTCTTCACTGTTCAAAACATGTAATGCACATTTGGTAATAAGTCAACTTGAGTCATTTTACAGCTATATACTGTAAATGATTTGTATGTTATGTATGTAATTGCACAAACAGGCTGAGTTTCAAAAATAAATAAATAAGAATGATTAAACAAGTTATAGGCCTAATTGTAGCTATGAAGTATTCAATTTAAACTATTTGCAAATAATATTTTATTTTAAAAATATATGCGTAAAAAATATGCGTAAAAAAAGAGGCGACAATTTGCAAGAGCTCACTAAAATTGGACAGTTGAAGACTGGAAAAATGTCGCCTGGTCTGACGAGTCTCGATTTCTGTTGAGACATTCAGATGGTAGAGTCAGAATTTGGCGTAAACACAATGAGAACATGGATCCATCATGCCTTGTTCCCACTGTGCAGGCTGGTGGTGGTGGTGTAATGGTGTGGGGGATGTTTTCTTGGCACACTTTAGGCCCCTTAGTGCCAATTGGGCATGGTTTAAATGCCACGGCCTACCTGAGCATTGTTTCTGACCATGTCCACCACTTTATGGCCACCATGTCCCCATCCTCTGATGGCTACTTCCAGCAGGATAATGTACCATGTCACAAAGCTCCGATCATTTCAAATTGGTTTCTTGAACATGACAATGAGTTCACTGTACTAAAATGGCCCCCACAGTCACCAAATCTCAACCCAATAGAGCATCTTTGGGATGTGGTGGAACGGGATGTGCATCCCACAAATCTCCATCAACTGCAAGATGCTATCCTATCAATATGGGCCAACATTTCTAAAGAATGCTTTCAGCACCTTGTTGAATCAATGCCATGTAGAATTAAGGCATTTCTGAAGGCAAAAGGGGGTCAAGCACAGTATTAGTATGGTGTTCCTAATAGGTGAGTATAAAATATAAATATACGTTGTCAACATTATTTATTTTAAAACTGCTTTCATAATGCATCCAATTGTTTGGGTTAAATAATAAGAACACACATGGGATGCTTTTTGTCTTGTTGAGAGTCTTGAAGGACATGTGCGAATTGCAGATTTGTCCTTCTTGTTTGCTCTTGTTCACGTATCAAGGGTGGAATCAAATCAGCATGACGGCCGCTTTTCTGTCTTGTCTTTTAAAAACAAATCTGCCACATGTAGAGCATCAGATGTCTTTAGACAATGACGCAAAACATCATTTTCTCGACCATAATAAAAATAAGCCCAAGTCTCATTTGTGTTGAAACAAAATCACTAAACATTTTCGCCCAGAAGATTATAAATATGCAAATAAGAAGAGTCTTTCCCAAATGAAATGGCAGAGTTAGATTTCTAACATTCAATGTGTCTTTACTCTTTCAAACTTAAGGCACCTAAAGAAGCAATCTTGTCTGGTCTCCATAGCAACAAATAAATTTTAGCTCTTGACCTTTACTGAATAACAGAATTACACACAGCAGTCATGTTCCAATTAATAAAGGCCTGGAGGAAGGCCATTTACTACCCAAAAATGTGTTTTGGAAGGCAAATTCTAAAATCAATGAATTTCATAGTTTATTTGTCCTGTGTCTCCTATAGACTCGAGCCTCGGCTCCAATCAAAGAAAGTTCAGTCTAATCAAGTCTGAGGTTACACTGGAAGCAATAACGCACAACCAAAATAAGTATGCAAAATTCATGTAGGCTGTTATTATATTTTCAACCTAAACAAAAGAAGCCGACAGCAGAGACTCCTGAGAACATGGAGATACACCAAAGAAAATGAGTTCACTTGTTTAGCAATGCATTTGCATTTTTAAAATCAGAATACTGTCAATTACAAAACAAAGTGCAGATTAAGTCATCAACATCATCATCATCATCTCAGAACGCAAATAATTTATTCGCATTCACTAATGCATAGCTGAAATATTCAGGTTTATTTATTTGAAGAATATGTATTTTTATTTTATATTTATTTGCACACATTCATTTTGTTTTCTCATGCTTTATGGGAACTTCCATAGATAATGATAATAATGCCAATACGCCAATGTTTCATGAGATTCCCCACACCCAATGCAACAATGCAGATGCATTTTCACAATCGGCTTAGCTCATACACTCTCAGAAAAAAGGTACAAAAACCGTCACTAGGGCTGTACCTTTTCAAAAGGGAAAACTTTTGTCCATTTTAGGTACTAATATGTATATTTTAGGTGCTAATATGGACATTTATATGCTAATATGGACATTTTAGGTGGTAATATGGACATTTAGGAGCTAATATGGACATTTTAGGTGCTAATATGGACATTTTAGGTGCTATTGTGTACATTTTAGGTGCTAATATGGACATTTTAGGTGCTAATATGGACATTTAGGAGCTAATATGTACATTTTAGGTGCTAATATGGACATTTTAGGTGCTGTTATGTACATTTCAGGTAATAGTATGCACATTTTAGGTGCTAATATGGACATTTTAGGTGCTAATATGGACATTTATATACTAATATGTACATTTTATGTGCTAATATGGACATTTTAGGTGCTAATATGGACATTTTAGGTGCTATTGTGTACATTTTAGGTGCTAGTATGCACATTTTAGGAGCTAATATGGACATTTTAGGTGCTGTTATGTACATTTCAGGTGCTAGTATGCACATTTTAGGTGCTAATATGGACATTTAGGTGCTATTATGTATAGATTTTAGGTGCTTATGTGCATTTTAGGTACCAATATGCACCCTTTAGGTACTTTTGAAAAGGTACAGCCCCAGTGACAGCTTTTGTAAATTTTTCTCTGAGAGTGTATTTACCAAGGTAGTCATGAATCAAACCATCACACTACAATTGCCTCAGAAAATTCTTGTCTCTATAGTTGGATATACTAATGATGCTGAATATTGTTCCTGTAAGACAACTTTTGTGATCACTCCTTTACAAGGCTGTGCAAGTGATTTTATGTGCCAGAGCGTATCAAAGTTCTGTCTTGTGTAGCTAGCTGTGCGAGAATCAGAGCCAATGGAGACAAACGGCCAATGAACAGCTGCTTTATGCTGATAAGAAACCACATGATCACCAGAGAAAACCATATCATTATTGAGCATAAACAAATGTTATGGTCTGGTCACTTTTGAGACGTGGCGATCTACAATTTTTCACGCTTATTTAAGACGCACACTGCTGATGCTCCAGAAACGCCTGGTGTTTGCAGTTGCAATTTGAATTTACCTGCATTAAACATGCTGTGAAAGAGTAAAAGCACAAATTGAAAAAAAGCAGAAATAAGCAAGGATTATAGACTGATTCCTTGCTGCATAAAATATGAAAAGTATCTCTCACTGTCACTGTCACTTACAGTAAGTCCAATAATATTTACTTATTAAAATCATCATCGCTCTCGGTGTTGCCAGTGTCATGGTTTTCCCTGCTCAATTGGGCTATTTCAAAAATGCTGTTGCAGGAAAAATGACCAAAAGAGGTTGGGTTTGTTTGGGCTACTTTTATAAGCCACATATCCTTTTATAAGCCACATATCCTATTCATCATGTTCATGTTTTGTAGACAAAAAAAATGGAGCCTTTTACTAATGTGTATTGATCACTGGAATGAATACCTGGCTAACTAAGAGCCGCTGAAAGAGCAAGTGTGTGAGAGATATATGGAAGACACCTGTGATGTTACATTGCAAACTAGACGTGACGTGACTTTCACCCAGAAATTAGAAATGAATTAGATTGAGTTTGCCATTGTAGATTAAATGGACATTGATGATTGTGTGTAGAAGAAGAGTGAAAGGATAACATATAATTAAAAGTCTTTAATCAAATCATTACATTCCAGAGAGGATTTTAACTTAATGAATGGAGATTTTCAGTAAAAGCACAATTTCATTTTAAGGCAGAAACTCGCCAATTTTAAACAAAGTTATGTCATCGTATTGTGTGTCTATCGGTCTGTTGGTCCTCCGTCTGCTGCCAAAAACAACACCGACCCACGGAGGCATGGAGTCTAACACCCATGAAGGTGTCCTGTGCTATCTGGCACCAAGATATCAGCAGCAGATCTTTTAAATCCTGTAGGTTATAAGGTGGAGCTGCCGTAGATCGAAGTTGGTGCTCAATTAGATTGAGATCTGGGGAATTTAGAGGCGAGGGCAACACCTTGCTGATACTCTGGCTTTTGGCTTGCTTAGTTGGGGACACTTAATATTCAACACTATTATTGATCTGCATTGACACCATTACAGTATATGAGAACTGAACTGAGTTGGATGATGACATCACTCTCCAAAGCAGCAGTATCTCACGAAAGTGAGTACACCCCTCACATTTCAGCAAACATTTTAGTATATCTTCTCAAGGGACAATACTATAGAAATGACTTGGAATAGTCAATGTGTTGCTTGTATTGCAGGGTAGATTTACTGTCCTCTGAAAACAAACTGGAAACAGAAGTGAGTACAACAACACTGTAACAAATAATTTCAAGATTTGTTATCACAACATATTTTATTTTGTCAAATCAACTTTATAATAATTTATTTAGTTGAGATAACTTATTATTTTGAGTTCCTGATGGCTAAATTAATCTCCTTCATTGTATTAACTCACTTTTCCCAGTTCAATCAACTTAAAATTGTAAGGTAACCCAGGTTACTTACTTTTTTAAGTTAAACCAACAATATTTTTCTTTAAAGTGTAGTGATCACAACATTTTTTCTTTTGTCAAATCAACTTAAATAATTTATTTAGTTCAGATAACATATAATTTTGAGTTTCTGATGGTAAAATTAATCTCCTTCATCGTATTAACTCACTTTTTCCAGTTCAATGAACTTAAAATTAAGGCAACCAGGTTACTTACTTTAAGTTAAACCATCAATATTTTTTTACAGTGTAACTGCACTGTAAAAAAACATTGTTGGTTTTAACTTAAAAAAGTAAGTAACCTGGTTGACTTAAAATTTTAAGTGTATTGAACTGGAAAAAGTGAGTTAATACAATGAAGGAGAATGATTTAATCATCAGAAACTCAAAATAATAAGTTCTCTCAACTAAATAAATTATTTAAGTTGATTTGACAAAAGAAAAAATGTTGTGATAACAAATCTTGAAAATATTTTTTTACAGTGGTACGTCGTTTTACTCTTACTAATACACTATTTTCTTTAGATCTGCTGTTCAGTAGCCTAGAAACAAACTTTGTTGTATTATTTTCCTGTTTTCACTGTAAAGCTGATTTGAAACAATCTGTTTTGTAAAAAGCACTTTAAAAAATATTTTCATGATTTGTAATCATAACATTTTTTCTTTTGTCAAGTCAACTTAAATAATTCATGTAGTTCAGATAACATAATATTTTGAGTTTCTGATGATTAAATCAATCTCCTTCATTGTATTAACTCAATTTTTCCAGTTCAATGAACTTACAATTTTAAGGCAACCAGGTTACTAAATTTTTTAAGTTAAAACAACAATATTTTTTTACACTTTGCTATAACAATTTGGCACTTGTCAAAGTCGCTCAGATAGTAATCCTATACATGTTGATTACGAGAACCGATTGTATACAGTAGCATCTAATCAACCCAGACCTCAATACGTGGCCTTGTTAGGAGATGATCAATGATATTGGCTTCACCTGCTGTGACTATATAATGTTCACTATATACTGTGCCTGAACACAGCAAAAAAAAAAACAACAACAACTAATTGGCGTAAAACTCTTCATTCATATCTGTGAAATACAACATATATAATTTTAGTTCAACTCTGAGAGTCTGTCATTTAATTGGTTCATGATGAGCTTTAAACGTAACTAGCTTTGTAAAAATGGAAAGAAACTCGTCTTACTTGTTTTAATCATTTTCCAGCGGAGCTACTACTGCCTGATCAGGGCTCTTAGATCATGACTGTGTGTATCAATACCGTCGTTCGCAGCTACCTGCATTTTAAACACAAATCTCCTTTGCATACATATCCCGAAAACCGTTCTACAAGTAAACATAGTTTCATTATGCAGTCTATAAAAATTGCTGTGCCAGCTGGACTGTATAGAAGAGCAAACCTCTGAAAATATAATTTCACTCCTCCTAACCCCTTCTTATAGGGTGTGAACACCACAGTAAAACATACTTTTACCCTGATTCATAACCTGCTGCGACAAAGATAGATCTCTCCCAGGTGAACACTTAATGCAAATTTAAAACCACAGATGCCCAAAGGAGCACAAAAAATTATGGCGGCGCAAAAACAGGGCCGTAAACAGAATCAACAGCCGCATCGTTCATAAATAACGCCGCTAATAACTCAAAACGCCACTCGGTTTCAATTGTCCTGTGGGATGGACTCATATTTTTAGTGCAGCGTCACACTGTGCTACATAGGCGGACGAGTGAAAAATGCAGAATGTTCATTGAGCGAGTCAGAGACGTGGATGGGCAATTTTGGATGAGTAAAAACTCAACGAAATATGTATTCATCATCACAGACTTATTGTACTGTCTGCAAAAACAGTCATGAATACATTATTTAAGCCAGTGATGTCACTAGCGCCAATGCATCAAGTTCTGAATGTTATATTTGTTTGATCATTTTGTAATTTATAGATGAAAATGTAATTTTACAGTAAAATGTGCAGTAATTACAATAAACACAGAAGGAAGGAGCCATCTGAAAAAAAAAGTATCATTAAAATCATATCAAATGGCAGGTCAGACGCATATAATCAAAAGAAGGGAAATAACTATTAAGTTCTGCTTTTCTACAGTCAGTCAATATGAGAGTTATAGAGCACAGAGATCCAGAATCATGGAGCAACCTGTCTCCATCAACCTGACTCCACAGCTGTCAGCCTGGTGTTCGCTGGGAAATTTGATGCACTGTTGACTTTTCTTATGTTTCTTTTCTCCTCCACTGATCTGAGACAAAGTTCTCAGTCTGGATCTCACACAACAGATTCAGGTCTAAATGCACAACTGCTTTACTAACATGAAATGTTTTCTTTTCTTTTTTTCATTTACGAAAGGTGAGTTAAGCTTCTAAGATCTGAGACTTTGCGGGTGTACTTTTGAATATTTCTTGTACTTTTGTTCTTTTAAGTGTACTTTTGTATTTTGAATATTAGCTCTCATTTGTTTGAACGATTGTCAGAATAAATGGTTCTGATAAGAGCTTTCATTCTGGTTTTGACACTCAACCGACCCAGATTTTAACTTCACAGGCTCAACAATAGGCAAAATTAGAAACATGCATGGAATGAACAGGAAAATGGACTATTTCTAAATGCGTTTTAAATTTACTGACCTAACACAGAATAAACGCTATAGGACAACTTTTAAAAGTGGCATTATACAGTAACATTTGGGCCAACATATATACTACTAATATTTTTAGGTTTGGTTCAGGGTTATTAAATAGTGTTACTGTAGTATGCAGTTACTTATATGTATGCAGTTTTAGTTTTGTGACAAACAACAGTTTTCCATTTTAAATTTGTGATTGTGATACAGGAAATCATTATATGCATATAGATGTGTGTCCTGTGTATAATTATTTTTTATATATAAATACACTGTAAATATATATATATATATATATATATATATATACACTGTAAAAATATTTTCAAAATTTGTTATCACAACATTTTTTTCTTTTGTCAAATCAACTTAAATAATTTATTTAGTTGAGATAACTTATTATTTTGAGTTTCTGATGATTAAATCAAACTCCTTCATTGTATTAACTCACTTTTTCCAGTTCAATCAACTTAAAATTAAGGCAACCAGGTTACTTCATTTTTTTAGTTAAAACCACAATATTTTTTTTTACTGTGTGTGTATATAATTTTAATTAAAAATTAAGAATATATAAAATATATTAATTTTATATATTCACTTAATTTGAATTATTTTGTAATCACAACATTTTTTTTTGTCAAATCAACTTAAATAATTTATGTGGTTCAGATAACATAATATTTTGAGTTTCTGATGATTAAATCAATCTTCATTGTATTAACTCAATTTTTCCAGTTCAATAAACTTAAAATTTTACGGCAACCAGATTACTTATTTTTTTTAAGTTAAAACCAACAATATTTTTTTACAGTATGTATATATTTAAGAATTCTTTGCAAAAACTGTATATATAAATACATAATCTATATTATAAATATTTTATACATGACTAACATTTCTACATTATTTCTACACAGCACACACACATATATTATGTAGACACAAACTTTTTGTTATTACTGTTAGCTGCATTCTATTATTTGCATGTGCCATAGTTCTCCCAATCCAAACCGACATGTGACTCGCATGAGGTGCCACCCACCAGCCGAGATCCTCCGCTCCACTTGTCAGTTCACGCTTACTTTCATGTCCCCTAACAAGTCGGCATACCCCGCCAACATGATTCGCCGCTTCTTCATAACAATAGCGAAGACTTTTACAGAGTTTCTCAAAGAGTACGCCATCTTAATTACTCCAGGAATCGACAGCCACCTGTCAGACAAGAAAACTGATGTGAACTATGAGTCAAAGACTATTATTACATATCTTTCATCCCTCGCCATTTCCACCCGACCGCGCTGGAGACGTTTAATCGTCTTCTTTTTAGCAGCTAGAGGCGGCCCATCTGAGCGACCGTAGGAGCGTTTTAATGAGCTTATCTGAGTCAGGAGGCAGATGGCGTTAAGATGCTTGATGCTTTACGGGAAAAGGCCTCGCTGAAGGATGTCTTGCAGGAGATGAGGCAAAAAGGTGAGTCATTAGTAGGGTCCCATCCAGTCAGCTTTTTCTGATCCCTGGAGTTTGGAATTACAGATCATGGAGTGAGAGGTAAACAGGTTGTCTGGCCCACCGCAGGTTCGGAGGGCTAAAAATGTAGCGAGGATTCGCATCCGCCGCGTGAACAAGCTATGAGCCCATTAGCTCAGCGCTGCTCAGGTGATGCATCTCACAGGCGGTGAGGTGTACATTAAATATAGCAGAGGTCACAGCTCATTCAACCTCTGAAAGCTGCCGCATCTGTTTGGGGGATTAATAGTTCAGACCCGAGGACTGTGGCGAGGTTGTTTGGTACACCGGAAAGAAAGACTTTAGGTGCAAATGAAGCTCCATGATGACAGATGATTAATGACCATATGAAAATCGAACATTATAAAAAGTAATGATCTAGTGCATGTGCTTTAAGTTGCCGTGTGAGTTTGGATGGATTTGCTTTGTGTCCATCATAAAAAGGCCCGAAACAGGTTACTCTAATGAACATGAACACCGCATGACGCACAAATGCTTTGTGATGTACTCCACCAGAGGACGGCTGCTCTGAAGGACAAACCAGAAGAAAGACAATTGCCTACTGTTCTTGGACAAGAAGATAGAAAGAGGAAAAACAGACAATGATGTGTTTGGTTCTGGTAAATTCTACATTATGGCGATATCTGAAATCCTTGTCCTTGTGGGCACATTTTTTTGGTCCTCATGAAGAAAGGAGCTATATAGACAGACTATATAGACTATCCACAAGTTTCCGAGGGGCGCTCCTGTAAAAAATAAAGTGGGTGAAACTTCCGGTGACGCGGCGGAAGTAGCATTCCAATGGTATTTTGTGTGTTAGTTAGCGAAGAGGCTAGCTGTTTTTCGGAGAATTATTTTACTATTTAAAGACGCAAATCTTTATGAGAGATGTCGTTACGGAGCTCAGGGACAACATGTGCTGTTCGCGGTTGTATGTATAACCGGACTAAACTAATTTAGTGGCATAAACGGGATTGTTTTGAACATAAGCTGAAAAGGAAATCAGACTGAGTGATCCTGTCAACGACTGTAGTTTCCATCACCTCCCAAAAGACGACGAATCTTCCTGTGTACATTTGTTTAAATTCTTAATGTTCTATAAACTATCAGCATGTGTTTGGCTGTTCTCTACTGATGTTGCACCTAAACTCAGGATCAAAGCCTGTGTTGACAGAATACCAAACGTGCCAGTTAATGTATTCAAGCAGCACATTCATTTATAATTTTGAATAAACTCCAAAGCACAATGACTAAGTGTGTATTTTTTTTATTTTAATTGTTTGTCAGCTCGCACAACTGTCTGTCACCATGCCTTGATGAGTATTGATTATTAATAATGTTATTATAATACTCCCAATCAACTACTGCGGAGGGTAAAGGTACTGTTATTTCACCCTTTTGAATTTCGTTGAGGTTGTGTTCCCACATCGTTAGCTAGTTTGGATCGCTATAACTTGAATGACGGTCAGCTGTTGAATGAACGAGTGTCAAGCATGTCAAATCGCGCTTTGTTTACTTCCAACCGGAAGTCGCGCCCACTTTTGACGCAAGGCCTCATGGGGCGTAGGAAACTTGTGGATATATTTCTTAGGTTAGACGATAGGGTAACACTTTACTTGAAGGGGTGTGCATAAGACTGACATGACACCTTCATAACCATGACATGACATATGTCTTGAATATGGAGTAGGGTTTATGCATGTTTATGAGGTAACACTTTAGAATACGGTTCCTTCGTTAATGAATAACTACACAAGAACTAACGAGTAACACAATATTAACAATCTAGTAACTATTATTAACTAACAAGAAACTCTGATTAACGAACTAGTAAGTAATAGCGCACAGACGAAAGTGGTAGTTCACTATTAAGTAATCAATAACTACTATTTTTTTAATACTTCCCAGAGAACTACTGAAAAAGTTTATTAACAATCTAGTAACTACTATAAACTAAAAGAAACTCTTATTAACAAATTAGTAAGTAATAGCTCACAGATGAAAGTGTTACTAGATACTTCTGTGGGAATTATTAATTATTTGGATCCGTGTTATAAAGTGAAGATCATTGGAACTAACTAGTAATTACTCAAGTGTTACTACATGATCTAGTCATGATTTGTGCAACCGTTTGAGATTTTTGGTGAACTTTAGTATACTTTTAGAAAATGTCTTTAGTAACACTTGAGTAATTACTACGCAGTTAGTTCCAATGATCTTCACTTTATAATACGAATCCAAATAATTAATAATTCCCACAGAAGTATCTAGTAACACTTTCATCTGTGAGCTATTACTTACTAATTCGTTAATAAGAGTTTATTTTAGTTAATAGTAGTTACTAGATTGTTAATAAACTTTTTCAGTAGTTCTCTGGGAAGTATTGAAAAAATAGTAGTTATTAATTACTTAATAGTGAACTACCAATTTCGTCTGTGCGCTATTACTTACTAGTTCGTTAATCAGAGTTTCTTGTTAGTTCATAATAGTTACTAGATTGTTAATATTGTGTTACTCGTTAGTTCTTGTGTAGTTATTCATTAACGAAGGAACCGTATTCTAAAGTGTTACCGTTTATGACAACTGTCATTAAGTGTTTTTCGCTCAATAATGACATTTTGAATGCAAATATGACATTGACATAAACCATAACATCATAACCTGTCAGTGTCTTTGTCATGACAACTTGGCATAAAATTAAGTTCATGAATATTTGTTCGTGACCTCAACTACAGTGGTACTAATTGAATTTGTCATTAAAAAGTTATAATGGCTTCATGACAGCCAATCAAAACCAACCAGCTGACAGTTTAATGTAATGTTAACCAATAAAGCTAGGTGCTTTCTTAAAGTTTGATCATTAATCTGCTATGTCGTGTTTATGACAGGTTGTGTTGTCTTAGTAATGTCAAGTTGCCATGACAAAGACACTGACAGGTTATGATGTATTGGCTTATGTCAAGGTGTCATATTTGCATTAAAAATGTCATAACTGAGCGAATGACACTTAATGACAGTTGTCACAAACATGCATAAAACTTCATATTCATAACATCATGTGATGATTATGAAGGTGTCATGTTAGTCTTATGCACACCCCTTCAAGTAAAGTGTTACTGACGAGAGAATATATAATTAACTTGATTTAAAAGCAATGGATATCTATGCACTATGTCTAACAGATGTCTTCACTGTGTGTGTGTGTGTGTGTCAAAGCAACTGGCTCAACTCTGAGTTTAGACACCTTGTGCACACAACAATAAGTGCAGCTGGCTTTTACCTTGCAGAAAAAAGAAAACACGCAAAACAAATCGCTTGAATATAAAATGAGTTCACACACAAACAAATCTTGTCCAAACACCTTAGCAACCACATATCAAAGACAAATCTCTGTCAGGACACAATTGTAACCCTGGCAACCAGTCACAAAACAAGCATTGTGCATGGTCAAACACCATTCACATCTTTCACTCGCGTGTTTATGAATAGTAATATGAAAGAAAAGATGATTGTGATAAAGTTCACACTTGCTCCATGACTCTGTGTGTTTTTATCAAGTCATCGTGAATGCGTGAGACTTTAGCCCTTATGCGCTGGAAAAATATGAAATGAATTATGATCAATTATGCACAATATACAGTCTCCTCAATGTGTGATACTGTATGAATTCCAATGTGACTCAGTTCTTTGCCTCTGTTTCTGAATGTTGACATGTTTGCAGAAGGATTTAGCCATCCAGGTCTGCAGCATTCAATGAAAGTGGTTTCATTCAAATGAACAAAAGAGGATGTGTGTGTGTGTGTGTGTGTGCTGTATGCATCAACACTCCCACCAACTGGAGAGCAGATGAAAATAGATTACTTGCACACAGATTCCCGTTTATAGTTTATTCATGTCCATGTCCACTATTCTGCCTGAATCATAAATTAAATAGAATATTTACTTGATATAATGTGAATTCAATAGTTAGTAAGTGTTTTCACATCCGGTAGCTTTCCAGTTCATCTCAAAGGCATGTTGATACAAAAGTATACAAAAATGCAGCACTTTCTGCTGAGTAAGTTGAAAATATTAAGCAACGTCTACATGTGTGCTTAATTAAGGCATGGAAATTAAGTAAATATTTGTCTTTAAAAAATGGGTTCTCAAGTATCAGCCCCAAAGTAAAAAGTTGTATTTACGATCTACTTAACTTTATGATGCAGATGTTTCCAGCATGAACCAGGACATGAATAATTAATAATGCTGCATGGTTTCACAGTTTGACAGTTTTCATTTCACTGTTGTTGATTTGATCATTTGAGAAACCTGTTGTTTTGTGACGTGTGGAGTTCATCTGCTTCTCCTCAAAAAGGTCTGTGTGTTATGTTAGACAGCACGCATTCAGTCCTTCGTATAACTTTTAGAAATGTGCCACAATAACTGTTCAAAAATCATATCAATTTTGTCTATTTAAAAAAATGCCAAGTTAAGTGCAGGAATCAAAATGCATGTATTGAATTTAGAAAATGGAACCGGTTCTCGACACTTAAAGGAGTAGTTCACTTTTCAAAAAAAAATTTTGCTGATAGTTTACTCACCCCCATGTCATCCAAGATGTCCATGTCATTCTTTCTTCAGTCGAAAAGAAATTAAGGTTTTTGATGAAAACATTCCAGGATTTTTCTCTATATAATGGACTTCAATGGGAACCAAACAGTTCAAGGTCCAAAAGACAGTTTCAGTGCAAAATTCAAACTGTTCAAAGGGCTTTAAACGACTCCAGACGTTGAATAAGGGACTTATCTATCTCAATAAATAAATAAATAAATAAATAAGTTTAAGTTTTATAAGCCCAAATACTTGCCTTGCTCTGTCATGTGATGCACGTTCATGACTCTACTGTTCGAACTCGTTCATCAAAATTCATTCGTTTCATTTGTTGAATTAACCAAATGACATGAAAAAAGATTTGTTCATTTTGATAAAGATTCGTTCAACACAGAACAGAGCAAGGTGACCATTTGAGCTTATAAAACTTAAACTTTTTTTATATATATATGAGCGATCGTTTCGCTTGATAAGATCCTTATTCATCGTCTGGAATCATTTAAAGCCCTTTGCACTGAAACTCTCATTTGGACCTTGAACCGTTTGGTTCCCATTGAAGTCCATTATATGGAGAAAATCCTGGAATGTTTTTATCAAAAACCTTAATTTCTTTTCGACTGAAGAAAGAAAGACATGGACATCTTGGATGACATGGGGGTGAGTAAATTATCAGCAAAAGCTTTTTTAAAAGTGAACTACTCCTTTAACTCTAGTGTTATCAAGTTGTGTCTTATAGTGAGGAGAGGTTTCTTTATAAGATATTAAATTATTGCCTATAGCAAATATTAACAGAATATAGATACAAAAGAGACTTCTCAACCCAGAAAAGCTTAAACCTTAAAAACATACTTTTTTAAATGACCTATATATGTAAAATAATTACGAGTTTGCCGGCAAAAAAAACCCTGCAACTCCGATCATCTGCGCTTGAGGCCTGACTCATTCTACATATAAAGGCTGCTGCATTATCTATAAGGATTTCAGCTGTGTTTTCTCGTTACATAGACATGCTTTGTTGCATTCTGTCCTTGGAGAAACGAACAACAGACACTAGAAGCTGGTAGGTTTCACCGAGTTGTTACAGTAATCATGTTTTTTTGCAGATATTGTTGTTTTCGGTCCTTGGGGATGTGAGCATATTCCACTGCCGGCTGAGAGAGCTTCATTTCAAAGTCCTCTGCTTCGCTTCAAGTACTTTTGTATGGAAATTGGACAGTATTTTCCCCATCTAAAACCACGGGTCACCGCCTGCCTCCTCACTTATGAGGAGACGTGGCCATGAGAGGAGAGACTGTGAGAGTTTGTGAAGTTTTTCAAAGAACCAACTAGTGCACTATCAAATGGAAATCTGAGATATTTGCAGGACAAAAGGAAAATGATTGTTGTTCAGTCATCTTGCATTAATAATAAAGATCTATAAACATGGTTTTTGTGGAGTTTTTCGAGCCAGTGGATGCGTGTGCAACTTAGCACAACCTGCTCAGACACGAAGCAAGCGGGAGCCGTCGCCTATAGTCCTTATACAAATCATATCAACAAGAGTTTGTCTTTATTGCCAATATGAGCTTTGAAACAAACCTTAAGTTGGTTAAAAGTTGATTGAAAAAGTATTCCCAGTATCATAAAACCGTACGCCCACTCTCTGTTTGCTGACAGTCTGATGTTGCACACAATACTGTAAGACATTTTCAATCGGCCGAGCTGACTTTATGCATCTTCCACTAGTAAAGGCTCATTCACACACCAAGGGCGATAACTATAACGATAATGATTCTATAAAAGAACAGCAGAGTCCACACCACAGCTATAACGGCAAAGAGAATCGTTTGAATCACTTTCAGAACGATTTTTTTCCAGGTGATGAATGATAAAAAAACATTGAGAGCAAATTAGAATCCATACTGCTTTAAAGAGCTTGAGCATTAAAGCGGCAGACGACAAAACTGATGCACACGCTACGAATAAACCAACTTGGTGTGAATGCTGATATAGTTATCTTTATAGTTATTGTCTTAAGGGCAGGTATTTATTTTCCTCAGACCACATTAGTCGAAAGGCCAAAAGCATTGTGTGCATTATTTCAGAGATTGCTTTCATTACTTTTATTTCATTTTTTTAGTTACAGAACTTTTAATCTGTCTAAGGTCTCGCCAAATATTATAACTGGAAAATATTCTAAAATAATGCAATCCGAGTTTACCGTCTATGTGTATTTCCAGACAGACAGACAGATAGATAGACAGACAGACGGACAGACAGATGGATAGATGGATAGATGTCTATGTATATTTCCAGACAGACAGACGATAGATAGATAGATAGATAGATAGATAGATAGATAGATAGATAGATAGATAGATAGATAGATAGATAGATAGATAGATAGATAGATAGATAGATAGATAGATAGATAGATAGATAGATAGATAGATATGTATATTTCCAGACAGACAGACAGACAGACAGACAGACAGACAGACAGACAGACAGACAGACAGACAGACAGACAGATAGATAGATAGATAGATAGATAGATAGATAGATAGATAGATAGATAGATAGATAGATAGATAGATAGATAGATAGATAGATAGATAGATAGATAGATAGATAGATAGATAGATAGATGTCTATGTATATTTCCAGACAGACAGACAGACAGATAGATATAGATAGATAGATAGATAGATAGATAGATAGATAGATAGATAGATAGATAGATAGATAGATAGATAGATAGATAGATAGATAGATAGATAGATAGATAGATAGATAGATAGATAGATAGACAGATATATAGATAGATATATAGATGTCTATATATAATTCCAGACAGACAGACAGTAGATAGATAGATAGATAGATAGATAGATAGATAGATAGATAGATAGATAGATAGATAGATAGATAGATAGATAGATAGATAGATAGATAGATAGATAGATAGATAGATAGATAGATAGATAGATAGATAGATAGATAGATAGATAGATAGATAGATAGATTTCCAGACAGACAGACAGACAGACAGACAGTAGATCGATAGATAGATAGATAGTCTATGTATATTTCCAGAAAAACCGTCCGACCGACTGACCGACCGTCCGACAGATAGATAGATAGATAGATAGATAGATAGATAGATAGATAGATAGATAGATAGAAACATTAAGTTTGAACTTTTCTGATTCTACTTGAATTCTTTATGTTGTAATTCATTTTGATTCATGACTCAGAACTCATTATTAAAGAATAGTTGCCAATGAAGTAAATTAATAAGAAAAAACGTTCACAACGGGCTGTCAGACCAAGTGACTAATGGACCAGCCTTTCCAAATTCTCACTTAACAAGTGAAATGATCAAAACACAGCATAAAGTCGGACTTTGAATTTGAAAATGTTCAAACCAAAGCAGCAGGTCTCTTATGACAACTATTCACTTTTAAATGTATAAAATGAGTAATTATTTCCAACACATTCTCACCCCAAGGCGTCACCTTTTGACCATGCTTCAATATTTGACGCTTTGACGCGCCCTTTAGCGTCACGCCTGTTCTGCAAATGTCTGATATTCACACACATGTAGAATACATGCCAGCATTGCCATTTCATTTAACACATTCATTTAACACAGCCGTCAGACAAGAGAATGCTACATGGTTGAATGTCTGAGATTTCAACCTGAATTTATGAAACTCAACATGCAGTCAACATATCCGACTGCCAAAAACACTCACAGATTAGTTTCAGCCCTGCTTAAAATGAACAAGAAAACGTGTTTCAGTTATTGATTACTTCTGAAATCACAGGTGAGGATGAGAGATTGGCTATAGAGATAGAGTAGTGGCCAAAATGCCTGGCCTATAAGACACCCTCAATTAAAATATTAAAATTAGTTGAAGATTTCGTAAGCATATTGCATAGCTTTGCTTCGACATCCGAACATAACCTTTGGCCACTACAATGCACATGTTAATACACTGAAATGACTTGTCCGAATAATCCCTTAGATCCATCAGTGCAATTGCCCTGGTTAATGATTGACCTGGTTGTAATCACAGATTTCCACAGGACACCTAATCTAGCACAAGCAGAACATAATTTAGCACAGTGTCTATTTCTAACTCGGATTTGCACTGCATTTGTCCTTTGCACATTCCTTTGGAGGTCACTGTGATGTTTTTGAAGCCCATTTCATGCAGAGCTGATGGGGGACAGAGCGCACGAGAACTCGTGGAACGATTCAAAGCCCCCAGTGCATCAAGTTCAATTACATTCTTCCCAAAGTTTTAGCTTGTTGTTCCAGATGTGCTTTTTGTGCCATGGAAAATTGGCCCTATAAGTTCTGGCTCAATTGTAAACGTCTTTAGAGACATCCTGTAATCAGACTCCTAAACCTAAATTAGTAGCTTAATTAGCAATGAAGCTCCAAAGTGTGCATTAACATGGTAAAAACAGAGCACTGAACCGTGTAGCTTGACATTAAATGACACAATGTTCATTACAGAATCAGACGGCTGATATTGGTTCTGACCCAGATTCCAGCAGCCGGTTGTTGGTTGGCTAAAAATGACTTGTTATTTCAGGAGACACATGCAGCTATTCAAACCAAACAATGGAAACCATACTAGTCTTGATTAAGGTTACCCATAAATTTCACTCTGTAATACAAAACCTCGAAAAAAAGGCAACCTGGAATCCAGACTGACACAGTCTGTTGGCATGCATATTGTTAGAGAAAATACTGTAACTCGTTCTTCATTGTGTTGATGAAACCTCTGGAGAAAGCCGTGTTAATGAGTACAAATTCATTTTTAAAGGATTAGTTCACTTTTGAAAAAACTTTTGCTGATAATTTACTCACCCCCATGTCATCCAAGATGTCCATGTCTTTCTTTCCTCAGTCGAAAAGAAATTAAGGTTTTTGATGAAAACATTCCAGGATTTTTCACCTTATAATGGACTTCAATGGGAACCAGGTCCAACCGAGGTCCAAACGACCAGTTTCAGATGCAGCTTCAAATGTCTTTAAACGACACCAGTCGATGAATAAGGGTCTTATCATGCGAAACGATCGGTTATTTCAAAGCTTATTCCAAAAATGTAACTTTTCTAAGGACAAATGCTAGCCTTTCTCCATTCTGTGAGGCGCGTTTGCAACGTCACGTAATACGTAATTACGTTCAAAAGGTCACAGGCAACGTAGCCAGAAGTACAAAGTCAGAGTGTTTACAAGTTGAACGCATAGGTTGAACGTGCAAACTAACTCAAACGCCGTTTACAAAAAAGGAATTAAAAGGTAAAACAACGATGTCGGACGATTTTGATTCTGTACTTCCGGCTACGTCGCCCGTGACCTTTTGAACGTAATTACGTATTACGAGACTTTACAAACGCGCCTCACAGAATAGAGCAAGGCTAGCATTTGTCCTTAAAAAAGTTACATTTTTGGAATAAGTTTTGAAATAACCGATCGTTTCGCATGATAAGACCCTTATTCATCGTTTGGTGTCGTTTAAAGACGTTTGAAGCTGCATTTGAAAAAGTTATTAACTGTCTTTTG
Organism: Pimephales promelas; assembly: GCF_016745375.1. Next base: position 37,663,173 of record NW_024121099.1, read on the forward strand.
GACCGTTTGGACCCCATTGAAGTCCATTATATCTAGAAAAATCCTGGAATGTTTTCATCAAAAACCTTAATTTCTTTTCGACTGAGGAAAGAAAGACATGGACATCTTGGATGACATGGGGGTGAGTAAATTATCAGCAAAAGTTTTTTTCAAAAGTGAACTAATCCTTTAATTTTTTGGAAGAAAGTCCAATTCATTGACCAAAGTTGCAAAACAGAAAAACACACATTCTGTCTTATGCAAGATTCATATATTACCACTGAGGTCAAAAGCCTGAAAAATGTGAGCCGGTGAAATACTGAGACACTAATATAAACTTTACACAACATTAACCTTGAATGCATTAACTGTTTTTAGAAGGCAGCCATTTCCATAAACAGTTGCTGAAGACAATGTGGCTTTTAGTTTACCCAATAGCCTGCATGACAAAGCCTATAGGTGACGAAACAGAGCGAGTTTCTTTCTCCGTAGATTCTCAAGTCTGTAAGTTTAAGAAAACAAGCATTTTCAACATTCAGAAAGTGCATCAAAGTACTGTAAATTGTGAGTTCATGTACATTTTAAGGAAAGTTACTGCGTGAATACCTACTTTTCAATAGCATCAAGGACACTGTTCAGATATTCTTGTCGCAGTAATTACTGGTTTAAAACGCTTCTGTTATTCATTAGCCTGCAATGGGTTTTTCATTCTACTGTATATAACGGCTATAATGTTTAGATTATGGGCTGCATAATTCCAAATGAGCTTTCCCTGTAGACTACATAGTGCGATCCGGTGGATTTGTTAGACTATAATATACTGTGATCTCAAGTACACTTGAACAATACGAAAAGCGACATCAGCAGTTTTGAAAGCCAGAAGACAAGTCCTTAAATTTTACTTGTGCGAGTCAAAGGAGGTGTATACATTTATGGTGTCTTAACTCTTAATCAAGTAATTGTACTCTTTACTTAAGTAAATCAATTTAACCATTTGCTTAACTCATGCTGTAATTTAGCTTGACCCATAAAACCTGCTTTGCAAAGGCCTTCATTTAATACACTTTTACTCTGAGGGCATCTCCTAGGCTTAATGAGGGTCAAATCCACCCTAAACCTTACAAAGAAAACTTACAACAAATTTGTTAAAGGAGTAGTTCACTTTTGAAAAAAACTTTTGCTGATAATTTACTCACCCCCATGTCATCCAAGATGTCCATGTCTTTCTTTCTTCAGTCGAAAAGAAATTAAGGTTTTTGATGAAAACATTCCAGGATTTTTCTCCATATAATGGACTTCAATGGGAACCAAACGGTTCAAGGTCCAAAAGACACTTTCAGTACAAAACTGCTAACTGTTCAAAGGGCTTTAAACGATTCCAGACGATAAATAAGGGTCTTATTAAGCAAAACGATCGCTCATTTAATAAATAAATAACAAGTTTACTGTGACGCACATTTGTGACTCTCCTGTTCGAACTCGTTCATCAAAATGAACAAATCTTTTTCTGAGTCATTTGGTTCATTCAACGAACAAAACGAACGAATTGACTCTGTAAAAAGATTTGTTCATTTTGATGAACCAGTTCGAACAGGAGAGTCACGAACGTGCATCGCAGTACGCAAGGCGAGCATTTGAGCATATAAAACGTAAACTTTGTTTTTTATTAAATGAGCGATCGTTTCGCTTGATAAGACCCTTATTCGTCTGAAGAAAGAGTGACATGGACATCTTGGATGACATGGGGGTGAGTAAATTATCAGCAAAAGTTTTTTTTTTTTTTTTTTTCAAAAGTGAACTACTCCTTTAAAGGGATACTCCACTTTTTTTTTTTTTTTTGAAATAGGCTCATTTTTAAAACTCCCCCAGATTTACAGTAAACATTTGGGTTCTCTAGTATACTATGGAAGTCAATGGGACCAGAAACTGTCTGGTTACTTATACAGTATTCTTCAAAATATCAAAAAACCGTCTGAATGGATTAAAAACGGCAAAACGCAAATGTTTAACTCTGGGGGAGTTATAAAATGAGCCTATTTCCTAAAAAAATTCCAGTATCCCTTTAAGTTGAGATTTGCTAAATTGGCTAGATCGCCCAACGCCAGCATACTTTCCAGTATGTATGCAGTTATATTTGGACATACTTATTTATCCAACTTCATATAAAGATCTATGATAATATTGTCATTGCTAGTACATTAAATTCCAATAAAATAGAGTCGGTCATGTACAAAAATCACTAAACAGCACTCCTTTCTTAGTCCTTACACGTTGCTTTACTTTACAGAGCAAGAAAAATAATTGGAGTAACGAGTGACGTCTTGCCTGAAAGGAGTGCAGGGATCTTTTAGAGCAGTCAGTACAAATATGACACCTCATCCAGAAAAACTGATTCATTTTGGAAGTGATTTCATTGTGGACAACACAAATGAATCCCATTGGCACTTTGAGATGGATCAAATGACTTGCATGTGCATCTTTACTCTTTAAAAAAAGAAATGAACCCCAAAACAAAGACGTGAGAAGGCCGAAGAGCCTTATTTCCAGAGGAGGGCCGTGCACAATTATGTAATGCTGGAGCCATTTTCAGCCCAGGATATTTCTCTAGTCCTTGTCTGAACCGCAGGACAAAGGAATTCAATTTGCATTTAAATAACCTCTTTCATCCCCCGTACGGAGCCAAAAATGACTGAGGTAAACTCAGATCTCTTTCTCAGCTGCTCCCCAAAATGATACGGCTCATAGCTACACCGAATTTAATAACCTTCCCAAATCTACCTTTACAACCCTCGTCCTGTATCATTGCATGTGAATCACTAAATCGTCACCTGACGCCTTTAATCTGCTTTTTCAGGTTACGGAAGCTCTTCAGAAGGCTGTGTTTATAATATGATGGCTTATTCACGGATAATCCCTGCTCGCTGCTAATCTCAGCTTGCGAAACTAGAAAAAAAAAAAAAACGTAATCGCCCTTATAATGTTACTAACCAGATCACACCAACATCACAGTGTTGATAATGATGGGACTGAACTGCTATGACACATCGATTCGTTTCTTTTTTACGATCTCAATAATTATAAAGGAAACATCATTATATTCTTCAAAAGGACAGCACTAATGACCTCAGGTAACTCATAAGGGAGAGATTCATTAACAAGCACATCTCTGAGGAGAATTCACCAGAGACCTCATTGAGCAACTCAATGGTCAGCATTGCTACACTGTAAAAAATATCCGTGATTTTAACAGTAAAAGACTGTAAAAATGCTACATTGCAAAACTGTTAATTGGTTAACAGAAAGTTTCCGTACTTTATACGGTAAATAACTGTGATATAATTTTACAGTAAAATACCTTTAAATTACCGTTTTTGAAAGTGAAAAAGAACAAATCGTTGTGTAATTTACAGTGAAAAACCCTAAATTGACATTCCCACAATTCCCTGTGTGACACTTCACATTTGATGTATTTTTTTTTAAATAACTATAGTTCCTCATAGTTTTATTGTTTTTTTTTCTAACCAGTTATGTAGATTAGGGTTTTATGTTACATTTAATGTTGTTAAATTAATGTTTATTGCATTTTTTTAAAATTGCATGTGTGTTACCATGATGGTGTTTTAATGTTTGTGTAAATGACACTGTGCAGCTTCTTTATATAAGTATTACTTAAATAAGTAATCACTTATGATGAGCTGTGATTGCTCAAGTAACTCTCATCACTGCTGTGATGATTGATGGTTGTCAGTGTATTACAATGGTCTAAAACAGATATCAATAAGTTGGTAAATCAACATTTTATCAGAAAATAAAATACGGTTTGTTACTCTAAATTTTAAGTTAAGCCTGTAAAACCATCTATCGTATTTTTAACGGTAAGGTTCTGGCAACCACAGCTGCCGTTTTTTTACCGTAAAATTTACGGTTTATTTTTTACAGTGTATTCTTTTCATCTTTCGGCACACTAATACTAATACTAGCCAAGTATGCAGATGATATGTGGATTTTATGTATATATAACATCCCGCCAACCTCCACACTTTCCAAAATGTGACCTCCCATTTCTAGTGTAAATGAATGAAGTACTGTATCCATCTGCTATCTTTTTCCTGTCTCATTTATTGACTGTCAAGTTAAGAAAGGTTACACTTTATTATATATTTGACACAAACTTTGCTAACTAGCAGTCTTTAGAGGATTAGTAGACTGTTATTTCGATGCTACCCAAACATTATGATAATTAACTTTGCAACTACGTCAACTTCGAGGTCAGACGTCCGCGAGTGAAACATATAGTTGAATTTAAAGTGTAATTCTATTTGAAACCAACACTATTTCATGTTTAATACTGTATAGCTATTGGCTGTCATGAGGCCATTATAACTGTGCCATTCGTGACCTCAACTAAAGTGGTACTAATTGAATTTGTCATTAAAAAGTTATAATGGCTTCATGACAGCCAATGTCAAAACCAACCACATGACAGTTTAATGTGGAATGTGTTTTTTTAAGTTTGATCATTAATCTGCATGTCATGTTTATGACAGGTTGTGTTGTCTTGTCAAGTTGTCACTGACAGGTTATGATGTACTGGTTTATGTCAAGGTGTCATTACAAAGACATCTCAAACAATGTCATATTTGCATTAAAAATGTCATAACTGAGCGAATGACACTCACTTCCTTATGTCATGTCATGATTATGAAGGTGTCCTGTTAGTCTTATGCACACCCCTTCAAGTAAAGTGTTAAACCTAAATAAATATGATAACTGGATATAACGGGTAAAATTAAGCAATGTGACATAGCACATTATTGCAAACCACACACTAATCCCCAATTTGATCACAGCTTAATTGTTTGTTTGTTTTTTCAATTGGATTCTGATCAATGACCTCATCAGTGACTGCGTATGTCTATATTTGACATTAATTTTACCGATGATTGGAAAACGTTTTGTAATTAGCATCAGAATGTATTTTCACAGTGAATGTACTTCATTTTGTATAATGCGTAAATGATCACACAAAGCATTTGTAATTCAACTGCTCAAGTGTTTCCACCACGGACGAAACCTGTAATTGAATAATTTAATACATTTTTCTTACTCTATGATTTTGCAATCCAGTATAAGATAATCCCCAATGGCATTATGAATTAAACAATGTATTCATTTTTCAACTGAATTCAAGGACTCCCAATGAAAAATAAAAACAAATAATAAAAAATAAAAAAACAGTGGATTTATTCAGAAGGTTATTTTGTTTACCCTGAACCTTTTGTGTTTTTCATAAAATTAAATTTTCAAGCCTCAGCTTATGCCTGAAGCCTTCTGTAAGATATTAAAGGCCCTTTTAGATGTTCGGAGTGAGCTGTTTTAAACATTAAGTTTAGCATTAATATCACCTCTTCCATAACTATGTTATTATAACTCCAAGCTGAATCATGTACACAGTATCTCTCTGTTGTGGCTGAATTGTGCCACTTCTCATGTCTCTGAACCTGTCAATCATATATAAGGGGGTGTTCTGAGTGAATTTAGATGAACATATAGCCTACTTATTGTTTTTAATTGCAGCTTTTGCATAATCAATTGTAATATCTGCCATAATTGCTGCTTTAATATTGAGTATATGTGGGCTCATAGCCTCCTGTTGCTTTCACACATGAATGCTGATCTGATGGTGGGCTACTCTTTGCCATAACGAGACATTGATTTTGTGCTGGTCAACCCCTGTTCAGAGAAAAATCTATTGGAGACTGCTAATCAGACTTCGCCTCTGAGGATTTGGGACAAAAACATTGCATTGAATGACATCTTCAAAAGGAAATCCATTAGCATGCGTGCCTGTACAAATTATTTATCAATTAGACATAGTATTCAATATTTGTCTCCTCCCAATATAATATTAGTGCAATATTAATAGCTAATAACCATAACGCTCTATTAAAGGAGTAGTTCATTTTTCAAAAAACTTTTGCTGATAATTTACTCACCCCCATGTCATCCAAGACGTCCATGTCATTCTATCTTTAGTCGAAAAGAAATTAAGGTTTTTGATGAAAACATTCCAGGATTTTTCTCCATATAATGGACTTCAATGGGAACCAAACGGTTCAAGGTCTAAAAGACAGTTTCAGTGCAAACTGCAAACTGTTGAAAGGGCTTTAAACGATTTCAGACGATGAATAAGGGTCTTATCAAGCGAAACGATCAGTCATTTAAAAAAAAGTTTAAGTTTTATAAGCTCAAATGGTCGCCTTGTTCTGTTCTGTGGTGCTCTGTTTGTGACTCTCCTGTTCGAACTTGTTTATCAAAATTAACGAATCTTTGTACGTGTCATTTGGTTCATTAATGAACGAAATGAACGAGTTGACTCGGGAAAAGATCCGTTCATTTTTCGTTCATACTTTGTTTCTCAGAAAAAGACTAAAGTAGAGCCAGACCGATATATTGGCAGGCCGATATTATCGGCCGATATTAGGCATTTTCCAAAATATCGGTATCGGCAGTTATAATGGCCGATAAATTAATATTTCAAAAATAAAACAAAAACGGACTAAATACGCTTGAATCATGTCATGAGTGTTGGAGTTGTATAGTTTGTCCACCAGAGGGCACTCTACACCGTCCCTGTTGGCAACACTCGTTGAGTTGGTCACGAGACATACATTGCTTGAATAACAATTAAAAGAACATCCCCATCAGTTCTCTTAACTCAAATAAGCATGACAAAATTTGTGACTATCATGTCCAGTTTTGCTGCTATTAAATAAGCCGAGAGTGAAGCGGAATTTGCTAGTAATAGTTACGTTTTGTTCTTACAGTGTAGTTGACTAACTGTCCTTTTAACTTTTGACAATGTGACTGAAGTATTTCTTTAATAGCGCGTGACAGTTATAGCAATGAGACGTATCATCTCTCCTTGGCCTGTTATATTGAAAATGTATTACAATTTGCAGTATGACGTTATCCATTGCTAAATTATGGCTCATCATACCACAAAGCTAGCTAATGCCACAATCATCAGTCTGTTCTGTTGTGACAATAAAAGAAACAAGTTTCTTTTTAAAATGCATTATCATATTATTTTAGTTAAAACTCGTAAATAACTACAAATAACTAATGTTAGGGAAATCTGTTAATGTTTTGTTGTGCGTTTCTGAAAATAAATAAATAAATAAAAATCGGCCGATATATCGGAATATCGGATTTTAAAACCAACAAATATTTGTATCGGTATCGGCCTTCAAAATCCTCTATCGGTCGGGCTAAAGTACAAGTTACTCCTGATCTTCAAATTCAAAAAGTTTTCATCCCCTTCCTTCGGAACATCCGATTTTATTTTCACCTTTTGTAGTTGAGTATACGTTCCTCATTTTAAACAAAGTCAACATTCATGAATAACCAATGTTTCCGTGGTCACTTTTCCATTATTTTTTGTGGATTAAATTAATTATCTATTTTTGAAAGAATGTAATCATTCCACCATTTTCTCACGGTAGCTCAAAATGACAGACCTGCATTCAGCATTTCATTTCCTATCTAAAAACGCCGTTTAATTTACTAAACCAGATTGGTCTCCACAGGTTTCCACAGAGTGCTAAAGCATTCCTGTGGCTTTAACAGAAGGTCCCTGAACCTTCACAAGTTTGTTTTTTAACAGTTAGCCTGGAAATTGAACTTGACCTATAATTATCGTGGCGCCTACTTGATAGATTCAGTCGGTGCATTTTTATTAAACCGTCGTGGAAGAGAACAAAACAACGGGGAAATAAACTCGGGCATGCACCGAATCTTAAATGTACTCAGGCAACAAATTTATTTCCTCTGAGTCTGTCAAACTGTGAACATCTATCTTCTGTACAGCGGACGCTCCCAGTGCTCTATTTCTGGAGACTGTATCAGTCAGACTCTCAGAACAATGTGGTCGTCATCTAAACGTGAATAAAATCTGAGGCGGCGAATGAAAAAATATATAATTGCAGAAGTGCAATTAAGGTTCAGATATGGGAAATAGTTCTGAAGGGTTTGAAATGGCACTCTGTGTAAAGTAATGAGAACGTACATCATCTTTAAACTTCAGGTCACTGAGGAACAAGGTCTCCACTAATCAATACACCAATAACGAGAAAGCCTTTCCTATCTTTCATGTCAGGTCACGTTCATTCTGTTATATTGAAGTGCTCACTGTGAAATATTACCTTATGGATTATCTATAGAAAAAGTACCATGGCTGTACAATGTACTGTAAATACCATGGTATGTGAATATGATAATCATTCAAGGCCACTTTACTGCATAACAAAATATTAGTGTAGGCATATTCGATTACATAAGCTGAATACTCAGTATTTTTGTCGATTTCGAATCATTCATAAATCAAGAAGCAAAGTTTCTTAAGATAACAATTCTTGTTTACCGAATCACAGTTAAGTGAGTTAATGCTTAAAGGAACACTGCGACTTTTTTGGACTTTAAGTTATTCAATGTTAGATAAGTCCACACAAACCTTTTTTCATCTCCATGCGTGCTGACGCACCCACCGCTAGCCTAGCTTAGCACAAAGACTGGATGTAAATGGCTACAGCTAGCATAATTCCAATAAGAGACAAAATAACGCAAAAAATTTGCATATTTTGTATAGTCACAGAGTGTACAAATAACAAGGTAATATGAGACACAGATATCTTTTAACCATATAAATATTGGGAACTATATTCTCAGAAGGCGAAGCACTGCTACTGATAACGGCAGCACCTGAAACGCATTTAAAAAATGAATAAATATCTGCCAATGGGGTCAGAATGTTTTTGTTTTGTTTTTGTTCTGACCCCATTGACTTTTTGTTATTGTTGTTGTTGATTTTAGCTCAAACTCACATCATTTTGATAATTTTTTGAGTTGTTTCGAGTTGTCTTGAATTATGAATTTTGAAATCTTTGTTGTGAAAAACAAGACAAAACAACTGTCATTTTTTGCTGTGATCGTTTGGGTCGCATAAGCTCAAGTTTAATTTGACAGAATTCAAGACAGAAAAAAAACACTTGACTTTAATGTTTGTAAGTTAAGAACATCTGTGTGATTCAAAACAATGACAAAAGCAGAAAGAGTAGCCTAATGCTGTATTCAGGGCAGAAAATAACAATGCAGCAACAATGGAGAGAATTATAGCCAGGAACATCATGGATCCTTAAAGGTCAAACACACCTCGGCTTCCATCAGAGACGTATAATTATTCATTAGTGCTTTCACATAGAGACAGGCTGTAATATTCAGTTACATCTACCTTCAAACATCACACTGACAATACGGACTCCTTAGCATGAGCGCTACACTAAGATAATCACTACTGCATGTGCATGGGTTTTAAGATATGATGACCTGTCAAATCAAATAACCGATCCTATTTCAGAGGATTCACTGTGATTGTTTCACCATTATAGATGCTAATTGACCCCCACGGACAGGCTGTCAACTGTAAAACAAGAGAGCTCTCCAAAACACGTCACTGTCAGAGCCAGTAAATGCACAGTGCTGTAAAGAGGAACGCTCTACCAGTGCAAAGCCAGTTCATGGAACTGGTCCTCTTAAAATACACTGTCCTTTTTCAATGCTAAAATATTCTAATCTGATTGAAGAGTCTAAACAATGCGTGTCTGTGGCTTTTTCAAGACACTGAGCTGTTGTTTGAGCAAACCGTCATGCCAAATTCTGATTTCGAGATTAAACTATATCTGTTCATGTGAACAATGAACTCTGAGGTCTGTAAGGTTTCTCTTCTGCTCACCAAGGCTGAATTTTTCTGGTCAAAAATACTGTAAAAACAATAGCATTGTGAAATATTTTTACAAATTTAAAATGTGTGCAATTTTTCAAAAAGTGTCATTTATCAGTCCCTCCAGGACTTCACGATTTTTTTTTTTTGTGATTTTTGCGATCAAAATGACTGATTTTGTGGTGGTAATTTCCAAAAATTTGTGAAAAAATTTGCAATTTATATATAACATTTACCATAATAGTATTCAGTCCTTCCAGAAAAACACTGAGTTTTTTTGTGATTGTTGTGGGCAAAAAATTGATTGATTATGCGGCCCGTTTTCTTTAAAAATGCAATGGAATATGAGGGATATTTATGCAATTTTATGCGATGAAATTGCAGGAATTTGCAAAAATTGAGGGAACTTGCAAAAATTGCGGTTTGATGAAAAAGAGAAAAAAAAGTGATTCCCCCAACATCCTGTTCTCACTAGGCTAATGTAAGAGTCATTTCTTATTACTTCCTTTGATAAGCAAGCATACTACATCATAGAAAGTGCTGGGAATATTTAATTTCTCATCTTGTTTTATTTCAGACTGTAACGAGTGTAAATAAGGTGTGGCCCCTTTAAGAGCTGCGCGCTCCCTGTTGAACTCGCGCCTAGAACACCCCATGTGTGCAGGTAATTTCTGTTTGATGCTACTTCTTTTATCTTATGTTGTTTATTAAGTAACGATGTGACGGTAGAACGTGTGACAGACAGTTATACGAGTTCGATTTGTGAGATGTCAATCGCCTCCGAGTCTGTCCGGCGTCGCGTAATTGCGTCACTTCATAACGTTCCCATGGAAACAGGGGGAAATGGCTGCTCTTGTGTGAAGCAAACGCAACATTTTTCAACTTTCTGCTAAGATACATGTGACTTTTTTTGCAACGAAAATGCGAGGATTATGAAATTATGCAAACCCCGCATATTTTGCACGGAAATCGGCAATTTATGCGGCGAAAGTGCGGCGTATTTGAAAAAATGCGGCCCCCGCATAAATATGCGGACTTTGGCTGATTTTGCATTGAATTCAGCGATCGCAATCGCGTTTTTCTGGAGGGACTGATTTATATCTGTGATCAAAGCATCATTACTCCAGTCTTCAGTGTCACATGATCCTTCAGAAATCATTATAATAGGATGATTTGCGCAGTTATGTAAGTGTAATGCATTTTCTTCAGGATTCTTTGATGGACAGCATTTATGAATTTATGAAATTTGAAAAGAAAAAATCTCTACTTTCACTTTTGATCAATTTAATGCATGCTTAAAGGTACACTTTCTGTTCAAAACTAAAAAAAACTCACGTCTGCATGTCATCCAAGATGTCATTCTTTCTTCAGTCCAAAAGAAATTAAGGTTTTTGATGGAAACATTCCAGCATTTTTCTCCATATAATGGACTTTAATGGGAACCAAACGGTTCAAGGTCCAAATGAGAGTTTCAGTGCAAACTGTTCAAAGAGCTTTAAACGATTCCAGACGATGAATAAGAGTCTTATCAAGCGAAACGCTCATTTAAAAAAAAAAAAAAGTTTTATAAGCTCAAATGGTCGCCTTTTATACTTTAATACTGCGAGAAGTTGGTCTAATTGACTTTGCATATCAGTAACATCCTTTCCTAAAATTTAAGTGTTATTCCACCTTAGCTTGCCATTTAGCATTTGCTCAGTCTCACAGAACCGCCACAGTAAGTAAATGTGATTACCTGGAACAATTAGTCATCTTCAAAGCAGGACTGTTTCACTTTTCTCGGGCACCGTCTGATAGCTTCAACTAAAAATAATGTCGGGGGAAGATGAAAGCAACTCGATTCTTATTCAGTAGCTTATTTTAAGACAAGTTTTGATTATCTCTGCTTTCTTTCATGAGCAAGATGTCAGCAGGACAGCAAACAAGTTAATTAAAAGAGTGTGAACGTCCAGGTGTAATTATGCATTTTCAGAACAAGAGCTGGAAAGAAGAGACAGTATGACAGCGAGAAGAGGAGGAGAGGAGATTGTAGCGTCTATGGGGGATGAATCGCAGCCTATTAAATTTTGGGAAATAGGTCTGCTGTTTACAGTCCCTTATCTCTGTCTCGCTGCCAAGCCACGCTGGAATATTCAACAAGAAATGAAAATCTAAGAAATAATTCTGCTCTATGTACAGAAGCCCCAATAGTGGTTTGGACTTCCTTCAAAGAAAAAAAAAGCATTGCATCAATATAATCAAGTCAATATCTGGTTGGACAAAAAGAGAGTTGTAAAAAACTAAAATGTGACAAAAAAGATTAAACATTTACTGTATTCTTAATATTATTCTCTCTACAGCGATCTGTCAGACACATTAAAGAGCCACAAAATGGTAGCAAAGACCCGCCTCCATTAGTTACTATTGCTATGTCGGACAAGCCACGCCACATCATGTTCTCATGCAGTGAAAAATACATCGGGGAGCAAAGAGGACACTGATAACACAACGCAGTCTCATCCTAGGGCGTCATATACTGACGCTTTTGACAATGCGTATACATCCAACGCACATGTCACCCTTTAGCGTCACTATAACACGCTTCGGTTATGGGTAGGTTTAGGTCTGGGGTAGGGTTAAGGTTAGACCACTAGGAGGCGCCTTCTGGCCCATATTGACGGTAAAAGGTGCCACGTCGGATGTAGACGCAATTTCAAAAGCGTCAGTATATGACGCCTTGGGATGAGACCGGGCTGGCAATGGTGTAAAACAATATAAAATATGCACTCTCAGAAAAAAAAAAGGTACAAAAGCTGTCACTGGGGCTGTACCTTTTTAAAAAGTAAACTTTTGTCCATTTCAGGTGCTAATATGTACATTTTAGGCCCTAAAATGAACATTTTAGGTGGTAATATGTACATTTTAGGTATTAATACGTACATTTTAAGTGTTAATATGTACATTTTAGGTGCTAATATGTCCATTTCAGGTGCTATGTCCATTTCATGAGCTAATATGTACATTTCAGGTGGTAATATGTCCATTTTAGGTGCTAATATGTCCATTTCATGAGCTAATATGTCCATTTAGGTGCTAATATGTACATTTCAGGCGCTTATGTGTACATTTTAGGTGCTAATATGTACATTTCAGGCGCTAATACATTTTAGGTGCTAATATGTACCACTAAGGTACCAATATGCAGCCTTTGGATACCTTTTAAAAAGTCCCAGTGACAGCTTTTGTACCTTTTTTTCTGAGAGTGTGCTGTATTTCTGTATTGATCGACAATTGAGGCCGATGGCAAGTATAACGTTACCTGGGGTTGTGTGGAGTATTTTACAAAGATTAAAAGGTATTACTCATAAATAAAACAATATTACTCATAAATATTTTTTTCCCCCTTTTAATTATTTCTACTCAATTGTTTTCGTTAATGTACCAAATACAGTTACTCAGTTCACATGGTATAATGTAATCGATTTCACTGCGTTAAAAGGTAAAGCGTCAAAATGTTTCACTAAAAACTATTTGTAAATCATAGTAAACGTTTGCAAAGTGAAGAAAAATGCATGGACCACTGTGGCGATAATCGTGTTCCCCGTGGGACATGTCTTCAAGCAATGACAACACGTGCCTTCAATTTGGGCCGCTCTCACTCGCTGTAATGATCTGATAAAAGTCACAGTGAACCCAAACTGAGACAGATTATACCGTGCTGATGCCAGACAACAAAGATTGTAAAAGCACAAGAGGGTCCCTTTCAATCCGGTTATGACACTGAATCTGCCAAGTCATTATCTGACATATGCCCAGAAAGCATTCAAAGCGTTCAGCGACTGAAGAGGAAAAGAAATGTCATTTGGAATGTTGGAATTATTTCTTAGGCTATAAGAACACAACATGTTTGTTATGAATTCCCACCGCCTTTAATGGATATAAATTGCACGATGAGTCCAATTTGTTCTGCATCAAGGCAATACCAGAGGCTTTGGCATTCAGTGAAGTCATGGGGCAAATCAGATAATGCCAGTTTCGCCTGCAGAAACAACAGCGACAGATTTAGTTTAATGGAGTACTTGAATGAACAGACTTTGCTATAAATGCAACAAAATAACACTTTATTGGTACGGTGAGCGGCTGTAGACAATGACTGCAAGTCTTTTGCAGACCAAAGAGGACTCTAAATGCTTTCGCTTACGTTAGTGAGCTGTGTTTATAGAAATCTCATTTTAAAGCTCTCAAACCTGTTTTACCAGGAAAAACACAAAGGATATACTGTAATCTCCTTAATATCTCAAGTGTTTCTCCGACCAACGGGACAGCAAATGGAGTCTGCTGCTTCTCAAATTTCTCCTCAGAGTTTCAAAAGAAATCTTAAAGAGGTTCTGTTATGCCCTTTTACAAAGTCTTGATTTTGGGCACTACTAGAATAGGTTTTCATGCTGAATGTACAAATCACACAGCGCAGTTTCATCCCAAGATGTCATATAACCAGTATTGGGTGTAACTAATTACTAAGTAATTAGTTACTGTAATTTAATTACTTTTCCCTTGAAAATGTAAAGTAAGGGATTACTCTTCTTTTATCTGTAATTTAATTACAGTTACTTTTGATGTAATTGAGGTAAATACTGTGTATAGATCAATCCGATCTCACAGCGATTCGTATGCATTTTATGAGGTGTCTAAATATGACAACCGCACTCGTACAAATTCATATGAATTATTTTAAAATATGTATGAAAAAAGTGTGAAATGTCATGAGATCAGACATAAAACAATAGTGGGTTTAAAATCAAAATGTATTGTCTGATGTTGAAAAGTACACTTTAAAAAAATGCTGGGTTGTTTTAACCCAATTTTGGGTAAAATATGGACAAACCCAGCCATTGGGTTACATTTTTAAATTACATTTTTAACCCAATGGCTGGGTTTGTCCATATTTTACCCAAAATTGGGTTAAAACAACCCAGCATTTTTTAGAGTGTATGTTTTTATAATGGTCAGTTTAAGGATAATTCATGCAATTTTATACTATTTATTTGAAAGACTTAAAACAGATTCATGTCTATCCTTGTATTATTCAGCTGGTTGAGATTGATGTGGGATTTTGAAAGTAATTAGTAATTAAAAGTAATTAAATACTTTTTAGAGAGAGTAATTAGTACAGTAATCTAATTACACTGTTGAAGAGGTAATTGGTAACTAGTAATTAATTACTTTTTTAGAGTAACTTACCCAACACTGCATATAACTGACCATACGACAAAATCCGCCTTTTTAGGGTACCCTTAAACGTCGGTTAGATGACGTTATCGAATCCTAACCCCTACCCCAGACCTAAACCTAACCCATCACCTAACTGATGTTAAAGGTAAAGCGTCAGTTGTATGACACCCCTGGATCGTCATTTAACCGACGTTTAAGGGTACCCTAAAAAGGCGGATGTTGACGTATGGTCAAAAGACGTCAGTTATGACGTCTTGGGATGAGACTGTGTTAAATCACACGTAATGTTGCACCTCTCTTCCCAGCCTGTCTGTAACGCTCACGGGTTTGTGTTTCCAGACAGCATTATTGTAAGCCAACTATGGTCACATGTTCCGTCGTCATAAAATGAAAGCTCTCGACCTGTAGACCGAGCTTTGTGTTTTTATGACATGTGGACTTCCGTTGCATGTTCTCGTTACATCCGAGGTATGCAGCAAAGCATTTGTGAAGCCACAACACACAAAACTTTGAGGCGGATGGGCTACAACAGCAGAAGACCCCACCGGGTACCACTCATCTCCACTACAAATAGGAAAAAGAGGCGACAATTTGCAAGAGCTCACCAAAATTGGACAGTTGAAGACTGGAAAAATGTTGCCTGGTCTGATGAGTCTCGATTTCTGTTGAGACGATCAGATGGTAGAGTCAGAATTTGGTGTAAACAGAATGAGAACATGGATCCATCATGCCTCGTTACCACTGTGCAGGCTGGTGGTGGTGGTGTAATGGTGTGGGGGATGTTTTCTTGGCACACTTTAGGCCCCTTAGTGCCAATTGGGCATGGTTTAAATGCCACGGCCTACCTGAGCATTGTTTCTGACCATGTCCATCCCTTTATGGCCACCATGTCCCCATCCTCTGATGGCTACTTCCAGCAGGATAATGCACCATGTCACAAAGCTTGAATCGTTTCTTGAACATGACAATGAGTTGACTGTACTAAAATGGCCCCCACAGTCACCAGATCTCAACCCAATAGAGCATCTTTGGGATGTGGTGGAACGCGATGTGCATCCCACAAATCTCCATCAACTGCAAGATGCTATCCTATCAATATGGGCCAACATTTCTAAAGAATGATTGCAGCACCTTGTTGAATAAATGACACGTAGAATTAAGGCAGTTCTGAAGGTGAAAGGGGGTCAAACACAGTATTAGTATGGTGTTCCTGATAATCCTTTAGGTGAGTCAGTGTATTTATATGTAAGTACTTTATAGGGACACTAATTACCGAAAGTTACACTGTAAAATATCTTTAATTACGCAGTACTCTCGGGCTGTAACATCTGAGACCGTAATAAATCATACACAACTGAAACTTTTTCTAAAAGTTTTGATTTTTTTTTTACTGCTCCCCCTAAAATATTTCATCCAGCTTGTCATATTGTTTTTTTTTATGACTTGAAATCCAAATGTTAATTTAATCACACACGCTGTGTCTTCCATCTGAGAAAAACAGTTTGCAGAATAAATTATTTATTTCTGATTTGAGGTAAAACATTGCGCACAGAGGTTTAATTCCATTTTCGGTTGATTTGTCGGCACAGAGACGACATCACATTTCTGATTGAGACTGAACATATGTTAAGACCTCTGACAAATCAACATGTTATCTTCTTTCAATCTAAAGCTGATGAAGTCATTTCCAGATATATCTGTGAAAGTTTTATTTGTGTTACTGCAAATGAGATGTCTTAATTACCTTGATTAATCCAATTGCAGCTCCTTTCAAAACAAATTCTACCAAACAAGAACAAGCTGTTTTTTTAATTGCAAAAGAGTTACTTAAGCAGGTTAGTGATTTGAAAACGAATATAAATATCATTATTATTATTTTTTTGTTTACCAAGCATCACTTTCACAAGCAATTGCTTTATGAGAAGACATTTCTTCACACAACAATGGCATGACAACACTTGGAGTTTGATCTGAATAGTGTCTTTTCTCCTCTGGCCAACATTTTCATCAGTTCCAGTTAATGCCTTCGATATACTTGTGGAGCCGGATCAATCTGACCTCCATAAGCCAGCTGGATATGATTCCATTGGCCCTGTCTCTCTGAAAAATTGTGTCTAATATGGTTTTTGTGGCAGTATCTCATTGCTGTAATCTCTCATATGACATGACTGAAGGCTCCGGGGCCCATTTCTGTTCTACCTTGCCATAGAGTTGTCTGTCATTTTACTCTTAATTCCATGTTGTTATGAATTAGTGCAAAGGTGTCTGGGTAAATGACCCCAATCTAGTTCAAGCCTGAACTCAGGCCTTTGAATGATATCTTTGTGCTGCTATATGACCAGATGACTCTTGACCCAGGTTTTGGCGTACACCGAGAAATGAACTTGATTTGCATACACCATCAGAAATCCATTTTCATCCACCCTTCTTTGTGTCAAAATGAGTTTATCATTTAAAGTAATACTCCGGGTTGAATTCTTGTGAAGCTCTATATGTGACATGCCACAGAAAATAATTAACTTGTTCCTCAGCTTATACAAAAAAAACTGAATAGGCAAGACAAAACATTTTAATTAACATCAATTAGGCTGTAACCACAGAGGTCTCTTGAGAACATCTCTTTACCTCTTCCAACTCTCTCATCCCAGTCTCGACAGTCAGATGAGGTCGTTTTAAAAAATGGAGAAAGTGTGTCATCTGCTGTTTCATATGAGAAACTGCAGCATTAAAAATTTTATGTTTGAAGTTGAGCATGTTTGCTCTTAATTCCACAATGAGTGTCACTTTATGGTCACTTACCGGTCAAAAGATTGGAATAATTAAGATTTAAAAATAGCAATAATAATCATTTATTCCGTATATTATGATGATTCCTGAAGGATCATGAGACACTGAAGACTGGAGTAATGATTCAGAAAATTCAGCTTAAATTGCATTATATATATATATATATATATATATATATTAGTCTTTTACTGCATTTTTTTACAATATTACTGTTTTGCTGCATTTGTCATCAAATAAATGTCGTCTTTCTAAAACATTTTTAAAAAATATAAAATGTAATGTTATGTTAATAATAACACAAATTGAAGTGTGGGAAGAAATGTAAAGTCAAAACTCTCATATTTGTGTGTGTGCCTATTTGCATTCAACCTAGTTTATGAGGTGTATCCAATTATGATCCAATGAACATTGCTGAAAGAGTTAATAAATTAATTTGTCTTTTTAAATAATTCAATTCAAATTCAATACAATAAATAATATATGAAGAGTTCAGATGCAAAAGCCTCAAAGTGCCATTTGAAATTTTCTAGAATGATCATTTTTATCAAGCTTGTATATTTAAGTTCAGTGATTTCACTTAAATGGCAATGATAATTACCTATTAATTGTTATTTAAGTGAAATTGCTGAACTTAAATATACAAGTTTGACAAAAATCATCATTAAAGAAGAAAATTTCAAATGGCATTTAGAGCCTTTTGCATCTGAACTCTTCATATATATTTATACTGACCTGTTTATTAAAACACATGCGAGAGTGGAGTCTCTGTCGACAGATCCAAGTTTGTTGCGAAACTCTCTCAATCTCGAAAACGCAGATATTGATCCTTGTTTTATTTCTCTATCAGTTGGTATAATGATATTCTATTCTAATATTAATGTTGAACATGATAGAAATTATTTAGAAAATTATCTGAGCTGATAAAGGGAATAAACTGTAATGCTGGCTGTTGCAAAAAGCCCATATAAGTATCCTAAATGACTTGTACATTGTGCATGAGGGTTTTGATATCATCACTGTTTTTGGTGAACTACAGGTGATTTTTGGAGGAACGGATTATTGGTGCAGATTTAAAGCTACATTGTGCAATTTTTGTAATTAAAAACAAAACTGTGCATTTTTGCGGAAGAACATTATTTAATAAACAATATTTAAATGTTGTTACTTTTGAAAAAAAAAAAAAAAAAAAAAAACGTTACATAGTGTGCAGTGGAGCTACAGACTTTAAATGCTTGGGTGATGTACTACATCTATGATCCACCAGAGTACACTAAACTCCATCATTTAAAAACCTCAAAATCAATCCACAGCAACAGCATGCACAGAATATGATGCATTTACACTCACATAAAGGATTATTAGGAACACCATACTAATACTGTGTTTATCTTCAGAACTGCCTTAATTCTACGTGGCATTGATTCAACAAGGTGCTGAAAGCATTCTTTAGAAATATTGGCCCATATTGATAGGTTAGCATCTTGCAGTTGATGGAGATTTGTGGGATGCACATCCCATTCCACCACATCCCAAAGATGCTCTATTGGGTTGAGATCTGGTCATTTTAGTACAGTGAACTCATTGTCATGTTCAAGAAACCCAATTTGAAATGATTTGAGCTTAGTGGTGCATTATCCTGCTGGAAGTAGCCATCAGAGGATGGGGACATGGTGGCCATAAAGGGATGGACATGGTCAGAAACAATGCTCAGGTAGGCCGTGGCATTTAAACGATGCCCAATTGGCACTAAGGGGCCTAAAGTGTGCCAAGAAAACATCCCCCACACCATTACACCACCACCACCAGCCTGCACAGTGGTAACAAGGCATGATGGATCCATGTTCTCATTCTGTTTACGCCAAATTCTGACTCAACAAAAATCGAGACTCAGGCAACAGTCTTCAACTATTAGATAATTGCATTAATGAGAAGGTGTTCCTAATAATCCTTTAGGTGAGTGTATTATTATTTAGCTTTTTAATGAATGAATTTGGTAAAAACATTATCAAGCAGAGAACATCAGTCTCAATAGTCATAAACATATTAATCAGCGCGTGTTGATTTTCCTAGCACATAGAAAGCCTTTGCAAACAGTATGATTTTTGTATGCCCTTTTAACTCAATGAGGATTGCGGCAATGAGAAAGATCTAATTATTGCTGCACTCATCATTGATTTATTATTATTTTCACATTCAACACAGTTATTAAGCAGTACAATCAGAGGCTTTACTTTCACAATTACAAAGCCTAAATAATGTCTCCAAAGTGTCACACGGTAATTACAGACAGACACAATCCCTCTGGAATCACCTGAGGTTCAGCATCTCACTCAAGGACACAGAGATGATGGTTGTAAACAAACAAACAAACAAACGCCCAGTAGACAACTGTCATTTTCTCTGGACTTATGTGTAATTTAAGTATCAATTTAACTACTAATGCAGGCTTAGATTATATATAATCCTTCATTAGCTCTATATTCTAGGCAAAAAATGTTATCCACAGCGGCGTCTGATCCCCATGCACAAAAGCACAATGGGTTAAAGGCACAGGCTGTAACCTGAAACATCCTTTGAGAACGAAAAACTGATTTTATTTTTTCTTTCGTTTGACGAGTGTCGCCGTCATTTCAGCACTGACACATCTCAACCTTTTAACCCTTTCTTTTCACACGCATAGAAACTGCCATATTGGATTTTCAACATCGTCAATGCCAGGTTTCTCTTCCTTGCCATCTAATTTCCCCCCAAGCTTTGATCATTTGTTATCACCTTTCTCGAGGATGAAATGGACAGGGATTTGAAGTTCACGTCGACCGCACTGCTCAGACCGCAATCCTCTTTGTAGTGCATCACTTTAAAGTAACAGTTTCTACCAACTACTAACCCAACAATCATGTGCGAGATAACTCCTGTAATCACAGCTGACTGGAGCACAAACAACTCCAAACAACCATACATGTCCTACAAAAGCCTTCTGTGCATCTAACATCACAAATGGAATTGCAAAACCCAGTCCAACCCTCATGTTGGCTGATTAAACTAATAATATAGATAGTTTAAATAAATAAATACATATAAATGACATGCAGTACAGGTTAAAATAAGTCTTTCATGCTCACCAAGGCTGAATTATTTGGTCAAAAATGTAAAAAAAAAAACTTTAATATTGCGAAATATTATTAACCTGTAAAATTATGAGATCAAAGACGAAACCAAAGACTATCAAACTTCAGTTTAATGCCATTTCTCCTTTAATGTCGGTCTCACACACACATACACCATATGTGTATCTGTACTGAATCCTTCTCCAACCAAAATCTACCAAAAATCAATCCAAAGGCTTTTTCAACACACTATGCTTTCAGACACACTTATCAGTCCCTCCAGAAAAACGCGATTATGCGATCGCTGAATTCAATGCAAAATCAGCCAAAGTCCGCATATTTATGCGGGGGCCGCATTTTTTCAAATACGCCGCACTTTCGCCGCATAAATTGCCAATTTCCTTGCAAAATATGCGGGGTTTGCATAATTTCATAATCCTCGCATTTTCGTTGCAAAAAAAAGTCACGTGTATTTTAGTAGAAAGTTAAAAAAATGTTCCGTTTGCTTCACACAAGAGCAGCCATTTCCCTCTGTTTCCATGGGAACGTTATGAAGTGACGCAATTACGCGACGCCGGACAGACTCACGGAGGCGATTGACATCTCACAAATCGAACTCGTATAACTGTCTCACACGTTCTACCGTCACATCGTTACTTAATAAACAACATAAGATAAAAGAAGTAGCATCAAACAGAAATTACCCGCACGCATGGGGTGTTCTAGGCGCACATATAACACTGCAGACAGTTCAACAGGGAGCGCGCAGCTCTTAAAGGGGCCACACCTTATTTACACTCGTTATAGTCTGAAATAAAACAAGATGAGAAATTAAATATTCCCAGCACTTTCTATGATGTAGTATGCTTGCTTATCAAAGGAAGTAATAAGAAATGACTCTTACATTAGCCTAGTGAGAACAGGATGTTGGGGGAATCACTGAAAAAGAGAAATCTTTTTCATCAAACCGCAATTTTTGCAAGTTCTCTCAATTTTTGCAAATTCCTGCAATTTCATCGCATAAAATTGCATAAATATCCCGCATATTCCATCGCATTTTTAAAGAAAACGGGCCGAGTAGGCTAATCAATCAATTTTTGCCCGCAACAATCACAAAAAAAACTCCGCGTTTTTCTGGAAGGACTGAATACTATTATGGTAAATGTTATATATAAATCGCAAATTTTTTCACAAATTTTTGGAAATTACCACCACAAAATCAGTCATTTTAATCGCAAAAATCACAAAAAAAAATCGTGAAATCCTGGAGGGACTGACTTATTCTAATCTCACATATACTATTTTGGATGTGTAATATGCACATTGGGACACCCTGAAGAAGACAACTGGCTAATGAACAGACACATTCAGTTATGTCAATATGTTTTTACATTGCAGTAACATTTTTTTATTTTTATTTTTATGAAAGTTCATCTAATTTAAGTTTGTACTTAAAAAATTAAGGCAGCAACATTTTTTTTTAAATATATTTTAAAATGTAATTTATTCCTGTGATGTAAAGCCGAATTTTCAGCATCATTACTCCAGTCTTCAGTGTGTGATCCTTCAGAAATCATTCTAACATGATGATTTGCTGCTCAAGGAACATTTCTGATTATTATCAGTGCTTTTTCACATTTCTGCAGAAACCATGATTTATTTTAAGACTGTTAAGTTCAAAAGATCAGCATTTATTTGACATGGAAATCTTTTGTAAAATCATAAATGTCTTTACTGTCACTTTCATTAGGTAAGGATGTAATATTCCAATTATAAACTATAAATATTTCAAATGCTACAGCACAGAATATCATATAGCACAGCCTTTTTCTACAGAATAAATAAATAGATTATCTTTGCACAGCGAGTATGTGTGACCTTTATGATTAATTCAAGTCCTCAAAAACCTGAACTGAACATATTATCTGATATCATTGTCATTAAATTTGCCATTCTATGGCTGAAGGACAGAGGCTTACTAGTTGAAAGATGAGATTCAGTCCAGATACGAGCTTCATAAATGTTTATAATTATAAACATAGGAAACAGAAACGGCAACTTTGCCCAGAACGCCAAAACTGAACACCATCTGTCTTCGAATTATAATTACCCTTATCATTCTCCATCTTTCCATTGACAGTGAAGACTTTCAGATTCATGAGGTAAACAGTCTGGATAATGAATGAGAGCTACATGGGAAAACAGGTCAATGTGAGAAAGTCTAAAAGTGTAAGCTTGTTAGGTTTGTAAGGAATTGGGAAAAGGATGTGAGGAGATGAAAGAGTGGGAGCAAGCTGTGGGAATAACACTGAGGGAAAAAAGCTCTACTCTACACAACATCACAGGATACATTCCACGGTTTCACCTACACATTAATTGTCGTGGTAGTAGTTTTCCCACTCGCTTCTAATTCAAGGTCTAATCAAGGGTTTTCTTGTGACCGCCTGTTGTAAAGTTTTCCTCCTCCCTGGGATTGTATGATTGCAACAATCAAGTTCATTGCAAATGTTCATTGTTGCAAAGTATAGTCACATGCTGAAATGAGAACAGAGTCCAGCCAATAAAATTGAAAACACTTACGGCACGGCTCAAATAACACATTTTTATTTTGGAGGAATTAATAAGTGCTTTAAACAAAGTGCTGTTGTAAAGTAATTATTTGGATTGTTGCCCTTAGACTTCCATTATAAGTGCATTACCGAAAACATGATTTTTGTTTGTTATTACTAATGGATTATTTAAAAAAAAAAAAGAAATTGCTGTGGTAATTGACAGCTCTCCATTTGAAATCGTTCAGCATTTATGAACTAGTGCATTGTTGTACAAGTAGAGACTTTGGTGGTATTTAAATGCCATCAGTCTAATTATATAAGCAAGTGATGACAAGTTCTGTCTCAGGTACCTGTAGAGAGCACCTAAACGCTATCGATAATGCATGCTCTGCTGTTGTGCGTCTTGTGGACAGTCTTCCGACAGATGAGCTTGTGAAAATTTCATTAGCCATTAGAAAAGACATGAATGAATGCGTCTACGTTCATACAATATGCATGCAAATAATTTTGGAATAAACCACATGATAATGTAGAGTGAGCCAACCCACATTAGGGAACTCGTAACGGCTAATTTAAGTAGCTCAAATGAAAATGCCAACTCGGTTACACTTTTTTTAGATGGTCCACTTTAGACATTTTACTAACTATAAGTAACTTTTCAACCAACTATGTCAACTAGCAGTCAGTAGAGTATTAGTAGCCAGTAGTAGACTGAAGGTTAGGGTTAAAACATTTACATTTATTCATTTAGCTGACACTTTTATCCAAAGAGACTTGCAATTGCTATATATGTCAGAGGTCGCACCTCTGGAGCAACTATAGGGGTTAAGTGTCTTGCTCAGGGACACATTGGTGTCTCACAGTGGATTCGAACCCAGGTCTCTCACACCAAAGGCATGTGTCTTATCCACCCCCTAAGCTGACATGTGGTTTACTTATGGTCCATACACTCTCAGAAAAAAAGGTACAAAAGCTGTCACTGGGGCTGTACCTTTTCAAAAGGTAAACTTTTGTACATTTTAGGTGCTAATATGTACATTTTAGGTGCTAATGTGTACATTTCAGGTGCTAATATGTACATTTCATGAGCTAATATGTACATTTCATGAGCTAATATGTACATTTTAGGTGCTAATAAGTACATTTTAAGTGTTAATATGTACATTTCTTGAGCTAATATGTCCATTTCACGTGGTAATATGTCCATTTCAGGAGCTAATATGTCCATTTTAGGTGCTAATATGTACATTTTAAGTGTTAATGTGTACACTCTAAAAAATGCTGGGTTGTTTTAACCCAACTTTGGGTCAAATATGGACTAACCCAGCCGTTGGGTTAAATTTTTACATTACATTTTTAACCCAACATTTCGGGTTTGTCCATATTTGACCCAAAATTGGGTTAAAACAACCCAGCATTTTTTAGAGTGTACATTTCATGAGCTAGTATGTCCATTTTAGGTGGTAAAATGTCTATTTCAGGAGCAAATATGTCCATTTTAGGTGCTAATATGTACATTTCATGTGGTAATATGCATTTTAGGTGCTAATATGTACATTTTTGGTCTAATATGTACATTTTAGGTGGCAATATGTACATTTCAGGTGCTAATATGTACATTTCATGAGCTAATATGTACATTTTAGGTGCTAATATGTACATTTTAAGTGTTAATATGTAAATTTCATGAGCTGATATGTCCATTTTAGGTGCTAATATGTACATTGAATGTGGTAATATATGTATTTTAGGTGCTAATATGTACATTTTAGGTGGCAATATGTACATTTCAGGTGCTAATATGTACATTTTAGGTGCTAATGTACCACTAAGGTACCAATATGCAGCCTTTGGGTACAAAAGTGTACCTTTTGAAAAGGTACAGCCCCAGTGACAGCTTTTGTACCTTTTTTTCTGAGAGTGTATAATGTCTGTTGGGGAGCACCAAAATAAAGTGTTATCAGTCCACTAATACTCTAATGACTGCTAGATCACATATTGTTACAAAGTAGTTAGTAAAATGTCTAAAATGGACCATCGAAATAAAGTGTTACCAACACAAATACTAGGTGAGAAAATTATTTTTTTGCAGTGTATCTGGTTTAACTTGAGTTTACTCAAAGCCACTAATCTTTCAAATTTTGCCAAGTCCCACAACTAGTTCCCTCCCACTTTGTGTTTTTCAATTGTGTTTGCACCCAAACTCCCAAAAGTTGCAAAATGCATCATTTTTATTATTTTTTGCTAGTTATTGTCAGTTTTATATGCAATATATGCACCAACAGACCGTGGGTGCACAACAGTAATGGCATAACTGGGGAGTTCCACCACCATATTTTCTGTGCATGTTTATAATGGTGTCACTACTGAGGCCACTATCACTACACTGATGTTTTTATTACCTTTTGTCACACACAGCCAAATAGATTGTAAGCCAATCAATGGCATCAGTAGTATTGACCCTCCTTTATATGAGTGCCTGGCCATGGATAATGAAACTAATTTGTGGTCATATAAAATATGAGTATACTCATAATCCAGTTTTGGCTTTTTCATATGTCTATATAATGGTGAGTTCTCTGCCAAACAAAACATGTTTCAACATATCTCAGGCAAAAGCAGGTACATCTCATCAACTGGAGAAAGTAAAGGAATATTTCCACCATTGAAATCTGAGCAGGTGATTAATGAGGGTGTATGAAGGAATGTGAAAATAAAGCAATATCTCTCCGATTTCCAAATAAATATTAAAACAAACATCTATTGCCGGAGTAGGAGGGAGAAACTGGTAAATTTCATTGTGCCGAGAACACCATGATTATCAGAACACCATGATATTCGGTCTACAGAAAAAGAGGATTAAAATGGAGAAACCACATAATAACTGTTTTTTTTTCTTGCCAAAAATAGGTTTAGATTAAAACTAAACAATACAGCTAAAATCATTATTATTATAAATAAATAAAGTCAGTGTTTTTTCATAAAAATCCATTCACTGAAGACCTCATGGGTTTTACTCATTCGTCATCGGGGAAAAGAGAAAACCATTCTGTGAGACCCAGTGTGATGCACAAACTCAAACTGTGCAATCTATGAGGCTGAGAAAGCTCACCTCGGATGCTGTAGCTCTAAAATCTCACTCACACTTGTATTTGTAAATTCAAATATGTCACGTCAAGGTTTGCAGACCAACCAATGCCATCAAACGCCATGATGCATCTTGATGAGTTATGGATGGCGGATTGGATTTTAAGCTAATATGATTTTCAATTTCTGTTCTTCCTCACACAAAGCAATCATATGACTTCAGAATACTTGCATATATACTACTTTTATGGTGAATTTTACCCTTTTACTTTGAGCCAGGACATCATCTGTGTTGCACGACAGAAAAAAAAGAAAAAAATAATTGAGTTTGGATTGACGTGAGGATGAGCTCTTAAAATAAACCCATAAATTTAATCTCATATTTTTGCATCTCTCTCAGATGAACAGTACAGCCATACGCCCGCATGTGAAATGGTGGAGAGCACTTTAAGTCCTAAGTCTCTGATTGTAATGCAGAGATTTCTGAGGTTTTTAAATATGTTCCAGCGCATAGATTCCACTAATTCACATCATTGTGCTTGAATCAGCAGCCGACTGCGATCGTTCTAGGCCTCTCAACCTCCATTTGCTGTTCCTCTCCTGCAGGCTGTTACCCTAATGGAACTAATGCAGTCCACTAATACAAGAATCACACTGCACAGAATAACAGATTCTCATTAGAGCTGTATCGGATGAAATGTGAATACTTTCTGATTGCATGAGACAAATTCTATTCTGAAAAGTTCTGTACGTAAAGTGTCGGGATGAGGCGTCATCTAACTGACGCTTTTGACCATGCGTCAACATCCGACGCACATGGCACCCTTTAAAAAGGATGAGAATGCGTTGAAATAGGGTGTTTGACTCGCAAAACAATACAATCTGTTGTATTGTGTTGTGATAAAAGTGCTGACGTGCTTGATAAAAGTTCCACGACTAGCGTATAATATTATAATCATTCTTCAGATGTAGTAAAATGCTTTCAGTAATTCATAACAGCCTTAGTGCATTAATTTACTGTAATACAACACAAAAAGCCAAATCAATAGGTCCAATCTGATTGGCTGGTATAGTACAACATTAAGAACAAATGCAATTTGGAAACAAAACCCATTTCATTGGACAAACTTAGAACTTATGAAGTGTTAGGTCAGTGGCTTTAAATCTTTGAAAGATGCTCAGAGTTTTGTTTAATACTTTCAATAGCTAGATCTCATGGGCAGAACTGCACAATCATGTTATTAATGTAACTTTTTATGTTTGGATGAACAGATTTCGATAACAAATTCTACAAAGGCTATATGTTTGTTGTCAACACAACTGATCAGCCAAGTTACATTTAATTTAGCAGGCGCTTTTAGCGAATTATAAATGAGTAAAAGCAATACATCATGAGCCAACATTTACAGTACAAAATACCAAATTAACATGAAGGACTATAAATAATAGTGATAAAGTGAAAAGTGGTTTTGAAACAATTTTCATTCAGAAATGCTAAATTTCACAAACAATTACAAAAAAATGGCAAGTTTCTTTGAAAGGGCATTGACACAAATTACAATCTTTCAACAGAGACTTGATACTGACGCTAAATACATAGACCTTTCAAAAGATATATAATTTGTCCAAATTCGCAACATTTGTGGACCGCTGTCTATATAGTGAACTTTAAAAAAGTGACCGACTGGTTAAACGTGAAATTTTGACTATAATAGTATTTTCTTGTAAAAAGTCATTCAATAATCTTTTTTTAATCTTTATTTGCAAAAAGAAAAAACATTTTTAGTGTATACTGCATGATGCAAATCCTACATTCCTATATATATATATATATATATATATATATATATAAATTTAAGGGTTTTTTTTCTGAATCAGATGTATGGTGTGTACTGATAATGCAGATATAATCATATGTCAGCAGGGAATCAAATGTAGCATATGTACCATAAACTCTGCACACTAAATTCCTTTTGAACCGTATCGGCTAGAGATCTTTTCAAAGTTTTCAGCTGGAAAAAAATAAGACGGTGCCATGACAGCAGGTGCAGTTTTCAGATACAGACCGGCTGAGATGGACAAGACCAGCTGGACCGCATGAGTTGGAAGAACACCAGAGCTGCTCGCTAGTATGGCAGTATGACGATGCCATCTTCAAATCTTTGATTATTTACTAGTCATTTGTGGCCTATCTATTGCTCTGGGTGCTGGGATGCAATGCAGTTGCATTGAGGATTTGATGTAAAGCACATTGAATCTGCATGTGTCGACTGTCAATAATAATAATGACTACAAAACTGACAGTGGCTAATGAGTGTATGGAGTTATAATCTAAAACTCATACTGAACATGTTGCCTTGACTCTATTAAAAACGTCTATCATATCATCTGTCTCTCCATCTAGCAATCTTTCTTTCAATCCATCCATCCATCATGCAGATGCCCACTTTAGACATTCCTCTAAGTATCTTAGACATTAAAGGTATTAGTAGACTGTCTGCTTAATATTTGATAGCACTTTATTTTTATGCTTCCCAACATACATTCTACTGACTATAAGTAACTTTGCAAGTACAAAACAACAAATTGGTCAAATCCCAAGACACATCTGGTCATGTGATTTTAAAAACAGCTTCGATATGACTGGATTCTTCACGCATGATATGATCAAAATGCTGCCGAGTGCACTTTTAACTGAGAGGAAACTCAATCATAATTACAAATGCATTTGCAAAAGGTGAGTCACATTAAATTGATTGCTAATTAGCAATTAGCATTAGTATCTGTCAGTAATAAAATAGGTCTGACAATTAGCATTTAGATAAGCAAGATGGTGAAGCAACGTGTTCTACAGGAGCCTGAATAGACAAACATGATTGAATAGCAGGTGCAACATTCAGAAAAACACACTCTTGTATGGCTCAAGGAGAAGGTCTTCAAGATATTGAGTGCAATTTCTATACTGTACATGGACAAGCTGTGTTCGGTCGCTGATATTTGAGCTATAAACACAAGACTGAATCTTATGAAATACAGAAAGACATACTGTATGAACCACTTGGTTCTCATAGCAAAACATAAAAAACTTACAACCATTGTGGTGCACAAAACCTGGAGCCCTGGGGAAAATGATAATGCAATTGAGTCATGCGTCATCCTATACATCCATATTATGAGTTTAGGTTTTGGAGGAAGCCATCATCGCAAAATACGAAGTCTGTAAAGTAGATTTTCACCTCCATCTCACTAAGAACCGGAAACTGTTTTACTTGAAGGATGGAACAATTACTATCCCAGCTAACAATTTTTGGTTCCCAGAACGTTCTCAGAACGTTAGATTTTGGTTCCCAGAACGTTCTCAGAACGTTAGTTTTTGGTTCTCAGAACGTTACTTTTTGTGGTTTGTTTTTGGTTAGCTGGGAAAGTTTTCTTAACGTTCCCAGAACGTTAGATTTTGGTTCCCAGAACGTTCTCAGAACGTTGTTTTTTGGTTCTCAGAAAGTTAGTTTTTGGTTCCCAGAAGAGTGGTTTTTGGTTCCCAGAACGTTCTCAGAACGTTAGTTTTTGGTTCTCAGAAAGTTAGTTTTTGGTTCCCAGAACAGTGGTTTTTGGTTCCCAGAACGTTAGTTTTTGGTTCTCAGAACGTTATTTTTTATGGTTTGTTTTTGGTTAGCTGGGAAAGTTTTCTTAACGTTCCCAGAACGTTAGATTTTGGTTCCCAGAACGTTCTCAGAACATTAGTTTTTGGTTCCCAGAAGAGTGGTTTTTGGTTCCCAGAACGTTCTCAGAACGTTAGTTTTTGGTTCTCAGAACGTTATTTTTTATGGTTTGTTTTTGGTTAGCTGGGAAAGTTTTCTTAACGTTCTCAGAACGTTAGATTTTGGTTCCCAGAATGTTCTCAGAACATTAGTTTTTGGTTATCATAACGTTAGTTTTTGGTTACCAGAAAGTTCGTTTTTGGTTCCCAGAACATTACATAGACAATAGTTTTCTTTATGTTCAACAACAATTCATCTTTTTTTTTTACTTCAATAAAATACAACAGTAAATCTATATAAATAAACCTGTACAGTCCATGTTTTTGTCGATTCATTGTTTAATTGTTGATTAAAAACAGACAAAAAAACACAATTATATAGGCCTAGGCTGTGCATCACATTCAAAACAGGCAAAACAAAAGGTGAAACGAAAACAATTGTAGATCCTGCACTTGAAAGCCTCATCCATCTTCATCCATCTTCACCACAGTCATCTGTAAGAATAACAAATAGTAACATTATTACAAAGAAAAGTAAAAAAATATATATATATTCTTCAATCAGTCACTGCCATTTAAGTGAAATGACTGAACCTTAAAGGAACACTACGACTTTTTGGGACTTTAGCCTATTCACCTCATCCCCCATAGTTAGATAAGTCCATACATACCTTTTTCATCTCCGTGCGTGCTATAAGTCTGTTTGACGCACCCACCGCTAGCCTAGCTTAGCACAAAGACTGGATGTGAATGGTTGCGGCTTTCATACTAATCCAAATGAGTGACAAAATAACGAATATGTTTTCCTATTTACATGTTGTGGTTTGTATAGTCACAGACTGTGTATACCTGCATTTTTTGTGTTTTTTTATGTATTTATGTATAATATGTGTGCTAAACAAAAGTGTATATAGTTTCTCATTGATAATTGTCTTGAGATATTCACATTTATTCACATTTATAAACTTATTATTATAATCTCCTAAAGTCTTAGAATTTTTATGTTTTCAAGTTTATGATTATTTTTTATTATTTTTCATTTAATTTTGTAATACATGTTTATAAAAATACATGTTCACGGTTTTTATATGTAGATACATTTAATTTATTGTAATGATTTTATATTCATACAATCAATTGTTTTAATTTTTTAAAATAATTACTATTCAGTCACAAACTTGTTCTGCAAAGCAAAAAATAAGATAAATAAGAAAATTTTCGTCAGGACAGAAACTGTAATCTTTTCAACGTTATTGCATATTAGATGAGGTTTTCACGTTGGAGCTGTGAGTGTAAATTTTAGCATACAAGTATTTATTGTTCATGCTCGAGTCTTGTTACTCTTTTACCTTCATAGGTATTCCAGAGTTTAGGGGTAAAATGCGAGAAATCTCCTTTAGTGGACTTTTATGCTGGGCACTACTCACTGATCTATATAAACGACTTGATTGCTCATGACGTCATGTAAATTGAAGTCACCATATTCAATTGAATTAATAGGAAATTATTATCAATGTTAAAAACAGTTGTGCTGATTAATGTGTTTGTGTAAACCATTGTAACAGTTTAAACCATTTTTCCCCTCCAAGATTCATTGTTAAATAGACCACAAACATATGAAGGGTAGTTTACACTAATGTTCAAACATTTGGGGTCAATGATAGATTTAAAAATTAATAGAACAAAAAAAGAAGAAATTCTTACTCAGCAAGGATGCATTACATTAACAAATATATTCAAATAAATGCTGTTATTTAAACCTTTCTATTCATCAAATAATCCTGAAAAACACAAAAATATGAAGCAGCACAACTGTTTTCAACACTGATAATAATCATAAATGTTTTTTTATTTATTGAGCTTCCTCGGCTCACCTGTGTCCTAACGTTACTTCTCCGGCAGCAGCTTTCTTCAGAAATGTTGAAGTAGTGGAGCTTTCTCTCTGTTATGGGTTATTTCGTTACTACTGAAATCACAGAACATTTAATCAAAATGTGTTTAACGTTACCATTGAGCTAACGTTAGTTTCGGCCAATTGCTCCTGAAAGTCCTGAAACATCACCGATACGTTACGTTTACGTTAAATAAATTAGCTCACTGTAAAACCCTTACAAAACCTCTCATTTACACATAATAGGTGATTAAAAGAAACTTTAATAAATAAAAGTTCAACCGAGTTAACGTGGATGTTAGTTAGCCTTGCTAACGTTAGCTGCTAGCAGCTACCTCTTTAGCCTTGCTAATATGTTACCTCTACGGACTTTTTCCGAAGACTACACCATGTCGATAAAGTACATTTTTAACAGAATCGTGTCAAATACAAGTAGGAGAAATGTCGAAAACAGTTGTGAGTATTATTCGTGTGCTTTTAGAGAGTAATCTCACCTGAAAAAAGCCGTGAAAAGTTGAAACAACAGCGAGAGAGGGAGTTTTGTTGTTTACCA
Source organism: Pimephales promelas (assembly GCF_016745375.1). Next base: position 37,695,875 of record NW_024121099.1, read on the forward strand.
GTAGCAGTGGTCCCGCGCCGTTTCCATGGCAACTCTGCGCGCCGGCCGCTCCAGTGTTTGAGAGACTCGAAAGTTCACGTGCACGGCATTAATGATTAACCACGTCAAAATCATGCAGCACGTAAATATATACATACATACAATAAAGATGTCCTGAAAGTGCTTTGTAAATAGAATATGAAAGCAGTTGATTATATCAAATAACATTATTGTCGTTGAATATTCAGCTGTAAACCTGGACTTTCACAGAGAGCAATTATTAAATTAAACCTATAAATAACCTGCAGAACGTTCTGGAAAGGTACTCTTTAGGTTACAAAATTAAACCTAAAAATAACCAGCAGGGAACGTTCCCGGAACGTGATCTTTAGGTTATAAAATTAAACCTAAAAATAACCTGCAGGGAACGTTCCCGGAACGTTCTCTTTAGGTTATAAAATTAAACCCAAAAATAACCTGCAGGGAACGTTCCCGGAACGTTCTCTTTAGGTTATAAAATTAAACCCAAAAATAACCTGCAGGGAACGTTCCCGGAACGTTCTCTTTAGGTTATAAAATTAAACCCAAAAATAACCTGCAGGGAACGTTCCCGGAACGTTCTCTTTAGGTTATAAAAATTAAACCTAAAAATAACCTGCAGGGAACGTTCTGGGAAGGTTCTCTTCAGGTTACAAAATTAAACCTAAAAATAACCTGCAGGGAACGTTCCCGGAACGTTCTCTTTAGGTTATAAAATTAAATCTAAAAATAACCTGCAGGGAACGTTCCCGGAACGTTCTCTTTAGGTTATTAAAAAAAAACCTACAGAGAACGTTCTTAGAACGTTCTTATTTGGTTCCCAAAAAAATAACCAAATGGGAACCATATGGGAACGTTAGGGGAACGTTCTGTGTTTACTGGGATAATACTACTACACACTTGTGGACTTACGACATTACTTCAAGGAAGACTGCCATTGTTCTAAGGCTAACATCATTCTTACCATCACTCATAAGAGAATGAGGGTTGTTCTAAACCCCTATTGCTATGTATTACATTTATCCTTCACCATTTATGCTAGTGACATGAATCATACCTCCAATTATTTGGCTTGTTCAGTAGAGATGTGTCATAACTATCTATAAGTGATTAGATTTGCGAGAAAAGAAGACTGCTCTGAGTACAAGACATTGACCAAATCTTAAAGGAATCGGATAATTGTGCCGCCAATCATGCATGACCTTAGAGGACAAGGAAAAGCCTTAATATGCAATCATTTTCCTTTCAATCACAAAAAAAAAGTGCCTCACAAAAGTTAAATCAATATGTTTGTTAATGTGAATGAGCGAGCAGGATGGTTCTCACATCATTTTGTTGCAAAAACTGAAATCCAGTAGTTAAATCCAGTAGTACTTGTGTTAAATAGCTTAGTTTGTGTCTTATAACATTATTTCATTTCCCTTTTTTTGTTTGAAATGGTTTAAGAAACACAAATAAGGTCAGGTCAGAGGTCAGAGCAAGGTCAGAGCATGTCAAAACACATGCAGCAGGCGTAATGATATGACACAGCACCTGAAAATAGTCCCCAGCTCGCTAACTTGCAACGTGATCGGGACTAAGTTTGTGTAGTCAAAGCGCTTGCTGCACTCATGGTACGGCAGTAAAGTTCAGTGTTGTAGTACTCGAGACTCGGACTCGTCTCGGACTCGGTCTCGAGACCATATTTTAATGGTCTTGGTCTTGTCATGGACTCGTGTGCATTTGGACTCGGAATTGACTCGTACTCGAACATTTTTTTTTTTAGGACTCGGACTTATTCCCGAGTCCACTCGAGTTCAATTCAAAATATTTTTCATGATTATTAATGTATGTTAAAAAAATATTTCTTTAACAAATTAATACATTTATGTCCAAATATCAATTTTGTCACAAAATTTGGAACCTTGAGACCCAGACCTTTCTGACAATATGTGTTTTGTCAAGATTAGAAAAAAAATTGTTCATAAATTATGAAATATAATGATACCCAAAAGGGGAGGAGCCTGATAAAATAAGTACCGTTTCTATGGTAACGCAACGTTCAATTATAAAACGGTTTTCACAGGATGAATTCTGAGTTTATAAGCTTTCAAATGATACCTAATTTATGATAACTACTAAAATATGTGATGTAATAAAAAAAAGCGATAAAAAATATTATTATATTTTAGAGGATAATATATACATATATATTATAATTTTTAGAGGATAATGTTATACTATACTTTTTATTTTTTATTGAAAAATACTAGAATATATGTTTTATTATGAATTTTTAGCATAAAAACAGAAGTTTCAATGATTAAAAGTGGGTGCATCAACTTTTTGTGACAAAGGTCAGACCTCCTGTTATGATGCAGATTTTTTGAGGTGCACTCTTGTCATAAATTCATTAATTACTCTTACTACATAATTTGTAACACAAAACAGGGGTAGAATATTTATTTAGAAGTCTTAGACCTTTCCAACAATCAGTGTTGGGGAGTAGTTAACTACAAGTAGCGAAGCTACTAACTTAACTACATTTTTCAGTAGCTTGGCAGTAGCTCAGTTGCTTTTTAAACAGTGTAGCTTTTCAAGTAGCTAACTACTTTTTGCAGCAAAAGCTACATTGCTACATTGTCAAGCCTGCGCGAATCAGCCCGATGCAAGGATATTCTTCATCTTGTTAGATTTCAAACTCATTTTTTGCCATTACCGCCACCTGTTGTTTAATCACGCATCTTGCGGCTAACGGTTCACTGACGTAAAGAAGTGGGTTGACAGTGACACACCCAGGTGACGGCAGATTTTGAGGATGGAGAAACAAACGTTAATTACCCATGGTCTAATTTGTCCAAAATCAATCGTTATTTTTGAGAAAATGTTCTAAATGCAATTTATGTTGGATGTATATTTTGTTCTTGCAATGTTGTAGGCTATTTGTTGCAATTTTGCACTTTTGACAAACAGTCTGAGATATTTGAGTGTTGTGTGTAATAAAACAATACTCTTTGAAATCATAATTGTATTGCATTGTTTTAAACACTAAATATTTGAATTACATTCATCAGACACTTATTCAGTTATTTATAATATATAATTTATAACATCTTATAATAATAATAGGTAATATAATATTTATAATATGTTGTTCAAAAAGTAAAAGTAGTTTCAATGTAGCTAGCTACTTTTTGATTGTAACTTGTAGTGTAGCTAACTACTTTTCCAAAAGGGTAGCTTGACTGTGGTTTAACTACTTTAACGTACGAGTAGCTTGTAGCTTGTCAAACTACAGTTTCAGAGTAGCTTCCCCAACACTGCCAACAATATATAATTTGTCATAATTAGATTAGGATTTAATAGAAATATATTGAAGTAAAGTTAGGCGTCCCGGTACCGGGACGGTGACAGTTAGGGGGTTAAGGCAGAATGTACACAACTAAATTCAATGGAATTCAATGGCACCCGGTGGCTATTTTTGGTACTACGCCTAAACAAAATCTCATGGGAAGTTCAATTTTTGTGATATCAACTTCAAATTTGGAACATAACTTGGTTAGATTTATGGCTTTGATTTTATAGTAATTTTAGAGTAAAAAATATTTTGTAAAATATATATTTTATATAAAATAAAAAATATATAGTACAGTATATTTGATTTACTGTGAATTAAAACTTCCATAACTTTTTCATACTTTCATTTTTTGAAGTGTTTTCACTTCAGCAATAATCTGCTGAGTGTTTTCTTTAAAACAAGACCAAACTTGGGTATTGTAGAGAATCAAGGCGAATCAAACACAACTTAATCAAACTAATCTCTCATGGGATTAATTCACATGGCTTCAACACTCCAAGTTCTGGAGCCCACATTCCAGAGTCACAGAACGGCGCCAAGAGTTTGCTTTGGGGGACAATAAACCCCCCTCCGAAGACTTTTATGGTCCTGCAGATAGCAACAGAATGCCACAGGAAGAAACGTGTCAATATGTTAATGTTTTTACTGAGACAGGTCAACTCCAAAATGGTGGAACAGAGGCTCACAACAAAGACTTCTTTGATCCCCTGACAGAGATGTTACACAGAACACCTTCCTCTACCCCTACTCCTTGAACCTACCACGACCTCACTGTTGAGATCGGAGATCTCACACATAAAATCATATAAACTCACCACAGAACAATTCTTGGACCTATAACCAATCATAATTGTTGTTGTTCCTACACTTCATGTGTTATTATGCTTAGATCACATAATAACCATGTAATTGTGGTTAACTATTAACTCTTGTAATTGTTATACAACCATTAGAAGTGTGAATGCCTCGTTTGCTCTTAAACGAACCGTATTCTCGTGATTCAAAAGATGGCTTGATTGAAATCTGCGTAAAAGGTTTTGTTTTATGATTATAATTATCATAAGGTTAAAACGATGGTCTTTTGTCTCTGCTAAGTGCTGGAGACCAGCTCACAGACCATGCATAAATTATGATAAGTAAAGAAGTAGATCCACCTCCTGAGATCATGCCATTACCCATTGGCCTGAAGTTTCTAGGAGGATGGACTAGAGTTTAAGTTAAAGATCCGAACAAAGGACCTCAAGATCAGATTTTTGTAGATTTTAGAAGATTTTTCAGCAGAAGATTTCAGATGATTTTTGTCAGATTTTAGTTCAGTTCGTTCAGTTCTGTAACTGTTAAGTCCGTGCCTCTCTCTAAAACCAGCAAGAGAGTGTTCTGTTCGTGCTTATCTCTGAAACAAAGAACATGTCCGCATGCTTCTACATCGACTAGACCAAATTCGACCAGCAGACGAATAACCCATCAAGATCAGGGTTACAATTCAGCTCAGTCAAGCCATCCGACTCGTCTTACTTTCATTTCTTTCCTTTATTTCCTTTTTCGTAAAAGTCTCGTTTCAAAGTTAAGTTTGCAACGCGCTTCGAATTGGAAAAGACTCTCATTCGCTTGCTAATCACACGTGACCAGCGGCGGAACTTCCATCCCTGCACTTCAAAGACAACCCGCCACGAGGACCCGGGGAACCCCCCTTCGACGCGACGCAGACAAAGGAAATTCCCTCAGCCACTACAAGCGCAAGTACTCCAGGCTCTAACTGAACTGGTGCTTTGATGTTAATTGAATAACCTCTCTAAGAAATGAAGGTTCAAATTAATGCTTGGTGGTCCTTTCAGGTTATGTCTTACGTGCATATAGAAAGTTGAAACTTTCTCTCTCACTCTTTCCAACTCACTCTTTCCCTTTCGCGACTGTATGAATGTGTGTGTGCGTGATTATGTTTAGACCTTAGTTTTGTGCTTAGAATAGCTAATAAAGTCTTGTCCATATATTTGAAAAGATAAATCTTCTTGTGTCGTGTTTGCACATTTAATGTCTTGTACTGTTCGATTTAAAGTTACCTTGCTAAGACATAGTGTTTCACTATAGATTTGGTTATAATTACGGCCCGTTCAAATGAATTCTAAGCGAGTCATTTGCTCGGTTCAGTGATTCGGTTCCATAGATTCATTGCAAATCAATGAATCATTTCCCTTTGAGCTAAATTGGCCTTCGGCCCCCTTAAATACATTTTATGTATATTATTATATGTTGCATTTGCTACAGTATATATTCCAAAGCATTCTTGAATTACAACCATTTAAGTGTGAATAGAGCATTTAACCCCCATTCTCAAAAAGGGGCGGTGACAGTTAAGGGGCTAAGTAAATAAAAGTAAATTAGGTAATCAACCCTCACTGGTCTCTGTCTCGACTCGGACTCGACCGTCTCTGGTCTCGGACTCGACTCGGACTCGACTCTCTATGGACTCGGTCTTGACTCGGACTCGACTCTCTCTGGTCTCGGTCTAGACTCGGACTCGAGTGAGGTGGTCTCGACTACAACACTGGTAAAGTTTCTTGATTATTACGCAGGAATGAGATAGTTCCTAGCCATATCAGCCTATAAAATTGCAACTTTACATTTTCCGTCAGTCTTAGAGCATGATGTAACTACAGAAGAGTTAAGTTTTAAATAGGAAAAATATCGAAACACTTTGGTCATTTTTTTTTCTGAGAAATGCTAATGGTCTTATCCACTTCAATGATGTATGCTAAGCTATGCTAAAAGTGTTATCGCCAGATTTCGTTGGCGGTAACACTTTTAAATTTTTATTTAATTTTACCTCTTGTTTTTCTCTTGTCAATCGTTTTTACCTCTTGTAACCACAGCCACAAAGCGCCCGCGCCCTCAGATCACTTGGACGTGGCTGTGGTTACAAGAGGTAAAACTATATAAATAATGTTCGTTTTCTCAAACAAACTGCTTGTTTCGTGTCTTAGGCCATCTTACATTTGCGAGTCATTAAATCATGTTTAATTTGGACTTCTCTGTGCATGCTCTTTGAGGTGGTGACCATAGACCTCCATTATATGACTGACAGACAACAACGGTTTGACCTAAAAATATCAAAATTGAAACTACTGCAGAAACAAAGACACCTACATCTTGGATGCCCTTGGGGTAAGCTAAAACATACCAAAAATTAATTTCAAAGTGAACTATCCCTTTAAATATCATCAAGGTAAACTTATTTACTCGCTATTCCATTTTTACAGCCTTGTGTTTTTGCTCTTGGAAATTATTCGAACTCAAAGTTTCCAACTTGTAGATTTTATAAATTTAAAGAGTTGTTGGAATCTTAGTGTGACTCTTGTGTAATTCTTTTACTTTAGCATGCTGATTTGTATTTAAGCTTCAAAGGCCTGGTTTCACAGACAAGCCTTAGAATAAGCAAGGATTAGGCATTAAATTAATTAAGACATTTACGCAGCTTTTATAAACGTCCCAATAGAGAGAAAAAAAAACATTACTGGTGTGCATCTTAAGACAAAACAGTGGCACTGACATATCTTATGTCTTATTTTAGTCTAAAACTATAGGCTTAAGCTTAAGATATGATTTAAGCTTAAAAAGTTGATTATTTTGATTACTTCTTTAATCTTAAAAAGATTATTTTGATGAAAAAAAAATGCAAGAATCATTATCTTATTTGCTACAATGATCCAAAAGCCAATGTAATAATCCTATTGTTTTGTTTTTTTGATTGATCCTGAAGTATAAGTCTGAACACTTAGAAAAGTAACAGCACACCTCTCCTCATCAAGCCCTACAATCCGAGGTATCATTCATCTCCACATGCAACGTAAACGGTGTGCATCAAAGTGTGATACTTAATGGTTGGTATGAGCAATTGTAAATGATGGTTGCTTTAGCAAGCGTCAAATGAGTGCATAATAAACGTCAACATTTTAGATGCTAAAGGCATTTAACTAATCTATGCTTTGGTGCATGACAGATCAGCATCTCGAGCTCAAAAAACAGAACATGTTTCACAATTCAACTGTCAAGAGAAAATTAAATGAGTTTGCTTGCTGTCAGAGTTTCCAATGAGGTTTTGCAAGGTTTATTTGATTATATCCAAGAGTTTATTTTCCAGAACTCATAATGATATGAGCTAATGTTTAAGAATAGTTGTCACTGCAGGATTGCTGAATAAATCACCATGACAAAATAACACAAACACAACTTTGTTTAACAAGGTAGGATGACTCCACATGTTATCATAAACACACTCTCAGAAAAAAGGTACAAAAGCTGTCACTGGGGCTGTATCTTCTCAAAATGTAAACTTTTGTCCATTTTAGGTGCTAATATGTACATTTGAGGTGCTAATATGTACATTTTATGTGAAAATATGTACATTTTAGGTGCTAATATGTACATTTGAGGTGCTAATATGTATATTTTATGTGAAAATATGTACATTTTATGTGAAAATATGTACATTTTAGGTGCTAATATGTACATTTTAAGTGTTAATATGTACATTTTAGGTGCTAATATGTCCATTTCATGAGCTAATATGTCCATTTTAGGTGTTATTAATACCTAATATTGACATATTGCCACCTAAAACGTATATATTAACACCTAAAATGGACATATTAGCTCATGAAATGGACATATTAGCACCTAAAATGTACATATTAGCACGTAAAATGTACATATTAGCACCTAAAATGTATATTTTATCACCTAAAATGTACATAATATGTACGTTTTAGGTGGTAATATGTCAATATTAGGTATTAATATGTACATTTTAGGTGATAAAATATACATTTTAGGTGCTAATATGTACATTCTACGTGCTAATATGTCCATTTTAGGTGCTAATGTCCATTTCATGAGCTAATATGTACATTTAGGTGCTAATATGTACCACTAAGATACCAATATGTAGCCTTTGGACACAAAAGTGTACCTTTTGAAAAGGTACAGCCCCAGTGACAGCTTTTGTACCTTTTTTTTCTGAGAGTGTATGCTGCAATACCTTTAGTGTGAGGCACAATACCAGTTTGTGAACCTCTGAACCCAAACGGAGTTGACATTTCTGTGTTTTTATATAAGGAGAAGGAAGATTACACTCTATTTCAACATTCCCCATAGACATTCAACTAAAATATATGTCACTTTGCAACTAACTCTGATTAATTTACCAACTAAGCATTAGTAGACTGTAAGGGTTTAGGGTTAGTAGAATAAGTCGACATGCACCTGCAAAGTCTCTCACAGTCAGTAAAATGTCTATTGGAGGACCATCAAAGTAAAGTGTTAGTAGATATTAAGAAAACTTATTTTTTTTCAGTAAATTTGAAAATCTACAATAGTTCACATATTTGTTCCTTTAACAAAATGAGTCAATTTAGAGCATTAATGGTTAAAAAAAAAAGTCCTTGCAGCAAGTCTGAGGTAAATCATTTCTTTTTAGGAAGGATTTTCCAGTTCTGAAAGCCCCACGCCTGCAGCAAACTCTCCACAGCGATAAGCTGGCCAGTTCAACCCCTCGCAAGCACTCCATCAGAGGACGGAGAGAGTCGGCTGCCAGCTTCTTCAGATCGCAGGTCAACAGACCTGAAGTCAGTGAACAACACAGCTGTGCTCTCAGCTGTTCACCGAAATCTCCATGCATAACAGATCTTCAAAGACCGCCGTGTGCCGAGATCTGATTAGTCTTGACAAACACTTCACTTCCCCAAGTCTCAGTAGAGCAAAAAAAGAAGGTAGGGTTGTATTTACTGTAATTAGTTACTTACTTTATTCATGTCCTGCAAATGGCGATACAAACATGTTGAGATAGCAAAGAGGTTGCCAATGAGGTTTAATTTAGAAAAGCATGGCTTCAATTAAACTGAAGGATTTCAGATATTAGTCTACTCACAGACTATTCAACTGCTAAATCCTACAGTAAGTCTTTTAATGCATAAGGCTCTGTGAAACGAGCAAATGCATGAGGTTAGGCGTTTGGGTTCTACACACAAGAGGAGATTTCGTGACTTTGATATATAAGATATAACTGAAGTATGGAGACTATGAAGTGTGTGCATGTTCTGATTTAAAATGCCACCTGACAAAAGTCTCCCTTTTGATTTCAGAATCTAATGTCCATGTACCACGTCATGCTTTCAATGGCCATGGCAGTAATTTCGACTCAAGCCAATAAATTCCGCCCACAGGAATTATGTCAGTTATGCATGCGAAGACCTTCATCCACCTATCAACCAGCGCAAACAAAATCCTCACAAAATGGCACCTTTTCACAGAATTTGGATTGGATCAGTTTTGTATGAACCAACACCAAGTCTCATATTTTTTTTATTGTCCCAACTACAGGGTCTGAAACTGTACAAGCATAAAGCCAAGAGGATCCTTGAAAAGATTCTTACAAGTGCTTATACATAAAAAAATTAGGCATTTTCTCATTAAATTGCATGCATTCAGAAACTCTTGCAATACATACGCCATTGACCAAATAAATCTTCTGAATGTTGTCTGTACATTTCAAGGGATACTTCAGGATTTATCATTAAGCTTTGTATCAGTAGAAAACCTGTTTTCGAATTACCGTGCTTTCCACCCTCATATCCCCCTGAGACGAGAGATTTATGTATTTTTTGTCTGGAAAATCGCCATTTTGTGTCATCGGAGGATTTTTTGGTCCAGAGGCTAAAGACTGCAGTCAGTAGTAGGGTCTGTCCCGCATGTTCTCAACCCGCCCAATAGAGGGCGATCTCACTCACAGAATGAACACATAGTGTCGGCCATCTTCTTTTGGAAGCTAAGCTAGCAGGCTCTTGTTCTGTGGAGAAAGCCATGTCCGGCCATCGTGATCGAACAAAATGTCCGGGATTCAGCTTTTTCTTTCTGCAGTCGCCATTCATTGTTTACATTCATACCTTTTGTTTCAATCTAACTGAATTCATTCCGATTGGTGAATCTGAATGTAGTGTTTACATGAACGCTAAACAAGTGATCGGTTGATGAGCGTTTTAACATTTTCTAAGAAAATTCCCGCTCCTCCGTGAGAGATACGAGACCGGTGCGTCTCACAGGTGTCGCTCACCGTAACACAGTCTCATCCCAAATCGTCATATAACTGACGTTTTGGGACGTATTTTGACCATACGTCAATATCCGCCTTTTTAGGGCCCCCTTAAACGTCGGTAGATGGCGATCCCGGGCCGTCATACAACTGACGCTTTACCTTTAACGTCAGTTAGGTGACGGGTTAGGTTAGGGTTAAGTTTAGGTATGGGGTAGAGTTAGGATCCCATAACCTCATCTACCGACGTTTAAGGGGGCCCTAAAAAGGCGAATATTGACGTATGGTCAAAAGACGTCCCAAAACGTCAGTTATATGACGATTTGGGATGAGACCGGGTTGCTCACCGGTAATCAGGCCACCGGCCTCGCCCCGTTCTCCCGCGGCCCTCACTCGTCCCGCTCGCCACAGTAAACACGATGAATGGCGACTGTAGAACGCAAAAGCCGAATCTCGGACATTGTGGGCGATCTCGAAACATTTTCAGGCAGACTCATCACGGAGACTCACTAGTGTTGTTTAACGACTATGATCTGTTACCGGTAGGCGTGGCCTCCTAGAGCAGAGAAGCATGGTGCATTCTGGGAGTTGTTGTCTTTCATCCACATAAGCCAAAAATACATTTTCTGGCTTTTCTCAGTCTAGAAAGCTCCAAATTCAATATTTCTTCTACATAAATGACCCATTATAAATACACATTCATCTTTCCAGAGGTGAAGTATCCCTTTAAACAGCAATTGAAAGTCAAGGTGTAATGAGCCATGCATTTACATAACTGCAATCCTTTTTATCCTTTTCCTTGACACCTTTATTTTTGGTCCGTAAGAAGTAGAGGGTTATTTTCCCCATATCTCTAATACAACCTCGTGGAGAAATCACTGCCGTCAACATCAGTTTCCTTCTCATAAAAAGTGAACAGGATTGACAGTAGCCCATCGATTTCAAGCATTGATTGTGGTCTTGAAGCTCATTGAAGTACCATCAATTTATTCCTCACGCGTAACAAGTAAAAGACCGTCACACGCAGAAGGAAGGAAGGTGAAGGCTTGCAATCATCGGCCAGATAAATGCCACCGGCTGACACCAGTGAAATATGGGTGTCATTACGAGCGCATGGACAAACGTGATTGGGCAGTGAATGTTTACGGCCACCCGAGATGACTATTATCTTTTGACCCTTAAACTCAAAACCTTGTTGTTACGACCTGTGATTTGGTTTGTTTTATTACTTTTGTTTTGGTTGGCAGGTTTTTCATGTGTGTCGGGGAAGTTATGGGTTGTTAGATCATGGAATTTAGTATTGAGGCTTTTAAACAGGCTCCTTCGCGTGAAATTCTGGAGTCCTGTCGGAAAGTCGATTTGTGTTTAATTGCCGACTCCTATAATATTGTGATTACAAAAACTGCTAGGAAAAATGAGCTGCGAGGTGTGATTCAAAATGCATTAATTAGGCAGGGTATTTTGCAGTCTGATGCAGACGAGCAAAGTGATGAAGAGAGCGTTGATGGTGCGGGTTTAGATCCGGTGCGCTCACTTAGGGGTGTTAGTTCAGAGGAGTTAAAACTAGCTATTCAGCTAAAGCAATTAGATCTTGAAATAAAACGTCAGGAGCACACTACTCAATTGTTACGTTTTAGGCAGAGTGAACTGGAATCTAACGCAGATGATCGCCGTCCCAGTTCAGTTAGGACTCAATTTGGTGTACACCCAAGTGTTAGCCATTATGCATCCTCTGTGCCTACGTCGGTGGCTCCTGGTCATTCTGCTGATTTTGACGTTAGTCGTCATCTAGCACTTGTGCCAGCATTTAGAGATAATGAGGTGGATTCGTATTTCGGCGCCTTTGAGCGAATAGCTGCTGCTTTGAGTTGGCCAAAGGAGGTTTGGTCTCTCTTGATACAGTGTAAATTAACTGGGAAGGCTCAGGAGGTTTGTTCCACCTTGTCAGTGAGTGACAGTTTGGATTACGATAAACTGAAAAGTGCGGTACTCAGGGCGTATGAATTGGTGCCAGAGGCTTACCGGCAGAAGTTTCGCGCACATGTTAAAACTGCCTCACAAACTTACGTGGAATACGCACGGGAGAAGACTGTGCTTTTCGATAGATGGTGCCACTCCAGCAGAGTTAGTAATTTTGAAAACCTCCGGGAATTGATCCTGATTGAAGATTTTAAAAATTCATTGCCAGACCGAGTTGTTGTCTATTTGAACGAAAAGAAAGTTTTGACTCTTGCGGAAGCTGCCGTTTGCGCAGATGAGTTTACTTTGACTCACAAAAATGCGTTTGTTGTACGTCGCGAAGTCAATTCTCCGTCCTCAGAGAAAAACGTGAAAATCTCGAAAGTAGGTCTGTCTAAGCAAGCAGTGCCAGTTGAATCCCGTGAATGTTTTTACTGCCACGGACTTGGTCATTTGATTGCGAATTGCCCTTCACTGAAAAATAAAAATAAAGGGAAGTCAGCCAAAAGTGTTGGTTTCGTTAAGAAAATAGGCAGTAAACCTCAATCTAATATTGATGCCGCTTATGATCCTTTTTTGTGTCAGGGGATGATTTCTCTTAGTGGATCTGAGCAAGACTGTGTTCCTGTAACCATGTTGCGGGATACAGGGGCCAATCAGTCGTTTGTGCTGGCTAGCATATTGCCATTTTCTGAGAAAAGTTATTGTGGATCTGACGTTCTCATTCAAGGAATTGAGTTGGGGGTGTTGAAAGTACCGTTACATAATGTGTACATTCGATCCGGTTTAGTAACAGGTTGTGTAAAATTGGCAGTGCGACACAAGTTACCTGTGAATGGCGTGGCCTTAATTATAGGTAACGATCTCGCTGGAGGGAAAGTACTGCCAGTGCCCGAAGTCATTAAAAATCCTGTGTATGATTCTGTTACTTCCGGTGAGTTGGCATCAGAGTTTCCTTCAGTGTTTGCGGCGTGTGTAGTTACGCGGGCTCAAACGCGTAAATTTGGTGACTCGATTGGTATTTCGGATACCTTCTTGGCAGCGGAGGACCAAGTAAAAAGTGACGTTTGCGGTGTACAACCTGAGCTGTCTGATCCTGTGTCGCTGTCCGCGACTAGTGGTGCTGAACTAGAATCCGCTAATTTGACGTTGTCCATTAGTAAAGATGTGATTTCTGCTGAACAGAAAAAAGACAATTCTCTCTCACGTTGCAGGAATGCGGCGTTTAATTTGAAGGAGATTGAAAATAAATCGATTGGATACTTTTGGGATAACGAAGTGTTGAAGAGGAAGTGGACTCCTGCAGGGTCTGATGGTTTAGGTTGGGATATTGTTTTTCAACTAGTTGTGCCTAAATGCTTTCGAAAACAAGTTCTGAGTGTGGCTCATGATAATGTAGCAGGACATCTGGGTATCACTAAAACCTATTCTCGCATTTTGCGCTATTTTTTCTGGCCTGGAATTAAATCTGATGTGGCGCAGTACTGTCGCTCATGCCACGTGTGTCAGGTCGTGGGAAAACCTAACCAGATTATACCTCCTGCACCACTTGTACCTATTCCTGTAATGGGAGAGCCTTTCGCACGAGTAATATTGGACTGTGTTGGACCGTTACCGCGAACAAGATCTGGACATGTTTATTTGCTTACGCTCATGTGCGCGACAACTCGCTATCCGGAGGCAGTTCCGTTGCGTTCATTAAAAGCGAAGGCTGTGGTGAAAGCCCTAATCACATTCTTTTCTACTTTTGGCTTTCCTCAGTTGATCCAAACGGATCAGGGAACAAATTTTATGTCACGACTATTTAAACAGGTACTGTCCCAATTGAAAATTAAGCACATTACATCTAGTGCCTATCATCCAGAGTCCCAAGGTGCTCTCGAAAGGTTCCACCAGACCTTGAAGTCCATGCTGAGTAAATATTGTGTCGAGTCAGAGAAAGACTGGGATGAGGGATTGCCTTTTCTTATGTTTGCTGTCCGTGAGAGTGTTCAGGAGTCATTAGGATTTAGTCCTGCAGAACTGGTTTTCGGACACACAGTAAGGGGCCCACTCAAAATGTTGAGAGAGAACTGGCTGGCTGAGAAAAAATTTGATTGTAACTTGCTAGACTATGTCAGTTCCTTTAAAGAGCGATTGCATAGAGCATGTAAATTAGCTCAAACTGCGTTGGACAGTACGCAAGTGAAAATGAAGGAACGTTTCGATAAGAGTGCTGTTCCTCGTTCGTTCTCTGAGGGGGACAAGGTCCTGGTTTTATTACCAATCCAGGGTGCTGCATTACAGGCTAGATTTTCTGGTCCATATGTCATTGAAAAGAAGCTGAATGAGACCAATTATGTTGTTCGGACTCCTGATCGGCAAAGAAAAACTCGCGTGTGTCATGTAAACATGCTGAAGCTGTATGTGAGTCGTGGGGAAGATATGGAGTCAAAAAGCTCTGTTATCACTCCAGTAGCTTCGATTGTGATTGCTTCTAACAGTGATGTTGATGAAGATGGACTGAAATTACAGAGTACTCTGATGTTGGGTGGTAGATTGGATAACTCCACGATTTTGGGGAATTTGCACTCTCATCTGTCACATTTATCTGATGGCCAACGCGCTGACATTGTGAAGTTGATAAACTCATTCTTGGGGTTATTTTCAGATGTTCCTACCTGCACTCAAGTACTGAAGCACGATATCGATGTGGGTGATCATTCACCGATTAAACAACGTGCTTATAAAGTGAACCCTGTGAAACGTAAATTGATGGAGGCTGAGGCAAAATATCTAGTTGAGAATGGATTCGCAGTTCCGAGTTTCAGCGCCTGGAGTTCACCCTGTTTATTGGTCCCGAAAGCGGACGGAACACAACGGTTCTGCACGGATTATAGAAGAGTAAATGCCGTGACAAAGCCAGATTCGTTTCCCCTCCCGCTTATGGAGGATTGCATAGATAATGTAGGCTCTGCGTGCTTTGTCACAAAACTCGATATGCTAAAGGGGTACTGGCAAGTTCCCTTGACGGAGCGCGCGGCTGAAATATCTGCTTTTGTTACTCCGGATGATTTTCTTAATTATAAGGTGATGGCTTTCGGTTTGCGCAACGCTCCGGCTACGTTCCAGCGTTTGATGAGCCGAGTGTTGGGCGGGGTTGCTAACTGTAAAGCCTACCTTGATGATATCGTTGTTTACTCGAATACCTGGGATGAACACTTGACAACATTAAGCATAGTTTTTGCTCGTTTACTGGATGCATCGCTCACTCTTAATTTGTCTAAGTGCGAGTTTGGCAAAGCTACAATTACCTACCTAGGAAAACAGGTGGGGCAAGGACAGGTTCGACCCGTGGCTTTGAAAGTACGGGCTATTACGGAGTTTGCAGTGCCTCGTACGAAGCGGGAACTTAGGAGATTCCTAGGAATGTCTGGATATTATCGGGGATTTTGTAAGAATTTCTCTGATGTTGTGTTGCCTTTAACAAATCTGCTTCGTATATCACAAAATTTTGAGTGGTCTGATGAATGCCAAACTGCATTCGATTCTGTTAAAAACATTTTGAGTAGTAGTCCAGTGTTAATTGCTCCAAATTATTCATGTGCATTTCAGTTGGAGGTTGATGCGAGTGCTACTGGTGGCGGTGCTGTCCTTTTGCAGGAGGATGAAGCTGGGATTGAGCATCCTGTCGGGTACTTCTCAAAGAAATTCCTGAAACATCAGTTAAATTACAGTACCATTGAGAAGGAAGCGTTAGCTTTTGTATTGGCCCTACAACATTTCGAGGTATACATTGGCTCTAGTTCTCTTCCGGTGACTGTATATACAGATCACAACCCATTAGTTTTCTTGTCTCGGATGAAAAATTCAAATCAACGAATCATGCGCTGGTCTCTCTTTGTCCAGGATTAACCTGGAAATTCGTTTTAAGAAGGGGAAAGATAACGTGTTGGCTGATGCACTATCACGGTCGTTTGATTCCGAGTAAATCTACTATACTTTATTGTATGTAGATTCTTTGTGTGTGAGGGTGTTACGACCTGTGATCCCGGACGAGATAACGTGTTGGCTGATGCACTATCACGGTCGTTTGATTCCGAGTAAATCTACTATACTTTATTGTATGTAGATTCTTTGTGTGTGAGGGTGTTACGACCTGTGATTTGGTTTGTTTTATTGCTTTGTTTTTTTTGTATTTGCTTTCTTTTCTACCCCTCTTTCTTTCTTGTTGCTTTAATTTCAAACAGGAAACCGGTGAACCAATCCGGGTTGTAAGCCGCCATTGGTTGTCCAGCCGGGGCGTGGACTTTATAAGGACGCTGCGGGAAATGATCGAGGAGCTCATTGTTGGTTCGGCCGCACGCGGGTTGAGAGCTCCGGAATCCCTCCTCCGGCCGATGATCAAATGTTGTTTAAGAGATTCATTAGTCCATCTGAATTCTGTTCTTATGTTTAAAACAACTTAACAAAGTGGAGCGTGTAGGGGTGTCCTGCCTTGTTTATTTGGATCTTGTTTGACCTCTGTTTTTGAGTAGGGAGTTAGGTAAGATCAATGTATTTTCTTTTGATATTGGATTAGGTTATTAATTTCCCCTTTTTTCTTTTACATTCGTTTTGTTTGTTATTTTGGCCTTTTGGACACCCTGAAGATTTGCTCTTTATTTCACTTGTTAATTCCTTAATAAATTCTTTACATTTTTCTTAAGGTTTGTGTTTGAGGTTTTTGATTCTCGACCGGAGTGATACGTCCTGGGATTCCCTTTCCACAACCCAATAATTTATTACGCCTCGTATGATTTATATTCCCCTAGTGTCATTACGAGCGCATGGACAAACGTGATTGGGCAGTGAATGTTTACGGCCACCCGAGATGACTATTATCTTTTGACCCTTAAACTCAAAACCTTGTAGAACATGGAGTCGCTGATGAGACTTCAGGAAAAACCCATCAGTCTTGTGGATACAACACAGGTAAGAGGCACACAGAGAGCGGGGCACGAGAAGCATGAGTCACGCCAGCCTGGTGCCGCCCGCTGCTGTCTCGATTGGCACTGCCTCTGCCCCATGTGCTTCGGTGAACACAGCCAGACAGGCATGTGGAATAACGAACAACAAGCCTGTCACTGTTTCGGGCCCTTAAATTAGCATTAGCGGAAAGGGCTTTCTCTTTCTCACACTCACAAGCACGCTACGGTTATCTCACCGAATCCAAAGTGATGACTCAAGAGATGGCTGGTGCTACACCTAATTTACATGACTGAAATGAAATGATGGAACCCCCATTCCACAGTGCAGTCCGCTGTCTTGCGTGCCATCGTGAGTCTTGGATTGTAGTGAAAGTGTCTTGGCTGAAATTATTTTTAGGTGTTGAGGAGATGTGTGGAAAACAGATAAACTGACAACAAGTTGCTGGCCTGTGAAATGTAACTTAGATGGTTTATGTTTTAGGTGTCTAAGATTGTCCTAAATTTTAACATAATAAAAGGACATCATGAAATTGATCGTTTTGTGGTGAACAATTCATACATGCAAGTCAATCCACACAAAAAACATTTTTAGCTTCGTAATCTTTAATCAAATTTTGAAAATGCCCCTCCCCTCTGCATTGGAGGACCTTGCCCAATGACGTAGGCTTTACGGTTTGGGCGTCTCCTTAACATCCATAACCACGCCCCCTCCAACTGACTAACACAGTCTCATCCCAAAAAGTCATATAACTGACGTTTTGGGACGTATTTTGACCATACGTCAATATCCGCCTTTTTAGGGCCCCCTTAAACGTCGGTAGATGTTAAAGCTTTACCTTTAACGTCAGTTAGGTGACGGGTTAGGTTTAGGGTTAGGTTTAGGTATGGGGTAGAGTTAGGATCCCATAACCTCATCTACCGACGTTTAAGGGGGCCCTAAAAAGGCGAATATTGACGTATGGTCAAAAGACGTCCCAAAACGTCAGTAATATGACGTCTTGGGATGAGACCGGGTTGAACTGACAGCTGCTGTGTGTTTGCGAGCGCCGAGCGAGCATTGATTGATAGCGTGTGTAAACTTGCGTCATCCTCCATTTCAGAATGAAACACCCATTTTTCTCGATCCAATCAGGTGCTAGTTGGAAAAAAAGCCACGCCCACTATTTTGCCTCATTTAGTATTCCGTTTCTCTCAGAAATACGTCACAACACTGGAGAAAAGTCGTTTGCAACTTCCGGTTCACGGGGACTTTAAGATTTTTTGATTTACTCAAGAAATTCTGTTTCTATGTGTTTGCTGGGGAGTTTTGGGTGGTTGCTATGTTAAAAGAGTCCACCTTGCCTTGTGTCTCTGTGATTTGACAGGCGGACAGTTGCATAAACATAGCCACCATGTAGAGCTGCACGATTCTGGATTATTATTAGATGTTTTTTTCTGCAAATAGAGATTGCAATTCTCAATTCTGAACAGACAAATAATCAAAATAACATGTAATTTACTAGAGGGATTCTGACCAAATGTTAATTGCAACAGTCATTTTAATGTTTAAAGGGATACTCCACCCAAAAATGAAAATTCTGTCATCATTTACTTACACTGTAAAAAATAAAACGTAAAAAACCGGCAGCTGTGGTTGCCAGAACTTTACCGTTAAAAATACGGTAGGAACGTTAATGGTTTTACAGACTTAACTTAAAATTTACAGTAATAATCCGTAATTTATTTTCTGATAAAATTTGGATTTACCAACTTATTGATGTATTGATATCTGTTTTAGACCATTGTAATACACTGACTACCAACAATCATCACAGCAGTGATGAGCGTTACATGACCAATCACAGCTCATCACAAGTGAATACTTGTATAAAGCAATACTTATTTAAAGAAGCTGCACAATGTCATTCACACAAACATAAGGCACCATCATGGTAACACACATGGAATTTTAAAAATGCAATAAACATTAATTTAACAACATTAAATGTAACATATAACCCTAATGTACATAACTGATTAGAAAAAAAACAATAAAACTGTGAGGAACCATAGTTATTTCAACAAAAATACATAAAATGTGAAGAGTCACACAGGGAATTGTGGGAATGCCAATTTACGTTTTTTCACTGTAAATTATACAATGATTTGTTCTTTTTCACTTTCAAAAACTGTAAATTTAACGGTATTTTACTGTAAAATTATATCACAGTTATTTACCGTGTATAGTATGGAAACTTTCTGTTTACCAATAGGCTTTATGCCGTGCGTCACGTGACCAAACCGGAAAACGGGTCTCATCGCATCCGCTTGTCAGAGAAAGTGTTAACGGCCGTAAGAACTGACTACGATATATGGATATTTAAGGTAATCAGCTAACCTACCTAGTTCACTTTGTTATTGGCGTTTTATTCCATTTAAATATATAAACGTTACTGTGAAGAAGAAAAAATATAAAACGTTTAAATGTCGCCTTGCTTTTGGCTTGCTTTGAGCTTGCTCAGTTGGGGTTATTTATTTAGTGTTTAGCAATGTTGTTGATCTGTGTTGTGCTACTTACATGTTATCACTGTGAAGCTGCTTTGATACAATCTGTATTGTGAAAAGCGCTATATAAATAAATGTGACTTGACTTGACTTGACTTAAATGTCAATCTGCACATGTGAGGGATATTGGTTATGCTAATCTTTGCTCGCTCCTTTTAAGTTATCTTGAGTAAAACCGCAAAAAATTTCATGAAGCACATACAAAAGACCTGCGACCTGTTTTACAGAGAATGCGGAAGTAAGTTGTGCATAAAGCCTATTAACAGTTTTGCACTGTAGCATTTTTACAGTATTTTACCGTTAAAATCACGGTTATTTTTTACAGTGTACCATCAAGTTGTGGCAAACCTGTATGAGTTTCTTTCTTCTGCTGAACACAAAGGAAGATATTTTGAATGAACGATTGGAACCAAACAGTTGTTTGGCACCATTGACTTATACTATGGAAGTCAATGGTGCCGATCGTTCTTCAAAATATCTTCCTTTTTCCCGCCTAGGGCAGCGAAGAAAGTGCATTCTGGGAGTTGTTGTCTTTCATCCACATAAGCCAAAAATACATTTTCTGGCTTTTCTCAGTCTAGAAAGCTCAAAATTCAAAAATAATTTCACATTTCTTCTACATAAATGACCCATTTTAACTACACATTCATCATTCCAGAGGTGGAATGACCCTTTAACGGTACTTCGGTGATAATCTGAATACATGTAACAGAAATAATGATAACTGCTCTCCCTGTATCAGCGGCCACGCCAACGCAGATCTGAATGTTCCACTGTGATTTCGTCAAAGGTTTAATAGACACCAGCGAATCATTGTCATTTAGGATTACGATCGCGTGGGTGTTTGGATCGACATCTTTTAACAATTGATCGTGCAGCCCTACCACCATTTTAGGACTGTGTCTTTACAACTAGAATCTGACCAAATGGCAATTACAGTAGCCAGGGGTAATCGGTCTTACTTTTCACATCACCACATTATGTTTTATGACTTGAGCAGCAAGATTAGTCTAAGCTGTTTATGCAAGTGTCCACTGAGATGTGACTCGAGTCCATTTTGAAGGATTCTTTCACCTGTAGTATTGTACACAAGCCAAAAATCAACTTATAAGTAACTAAATGAGAAATTAAAAGGACAGTTCACCCAAAATTATTTCCTTTTTTCCACAGAATGAAGAGTAAATGGCAGACTGTTCAGTTTTGGGGTACACTATCCCTCTTACTAGTGCAGTAGGCTTATTTATCTCATGTATGTAGCAAGTAATTCTCTCTTTTGAAGGATCAATTATTTAAATGTACAAGCTGGTAATAATGAAAGCAAGAATTATGAAATGAATTATGAATTGTTTGCGAAGATCAGTTGGTGTTTTAAAGCTGCAGTTAGGAAGCGGCACTATAACAAGCATTTACGGGACATTAAACTCAAGATTTGATGGATTCTCAATGAGTCACAACCTTTTATTTAATCAGTACGTTATTTTTATATTTGCTCCGCAAATGCGCCATGAAGCCTTGTAAAGCGTTTCAAGGATCCTCTTGGCTTTACTCTCGTACAGTTTCAGCGCGCTTGGAAAGACATTGTAGTTGGGGCAATAAAACAGCATATAAATGTAATCTGTTTCACTTAGATCCGCATCTACAGCGTTAAAAGAATTTCTAACGTCAATGTGAATGTGGAGAACGCTATGCTAATTTGTAGAACTATTTGGCAGAATTTTAAGATATCATACGAGTTGGTTCAAAACAGATGCCAAAATTTGTTTCTAGGATGTGAAAAGGTGCCATTTTGTGAGGATTTTGTGTGCGCTGGTTGATAGGTGGATGAAGGTCTTCGCATGCATAACTGACATAATTCCTGTGGGTGGAATTTGTTGGCTTGAGTCGAAATTATTGCCATTGAAAGCATGACATAGACATTCAATTCTGAAATCAAAAGGGAGACTTTTGTCAGATGGCATTTTAAATCAGAACATGCATGCACTTAATAGTCTCCATCTATACTTGAGTTATATTTTTTTTTATATAGATCAAAGTCATCTAGTTTGAATAACCTTGTGAACTTATGCTCAGGATAAAATCATGCAAACAATCTCAGCTCCCAGTTCGTCAGAGATCAGAGCCTCATATATTTCTTTTTCACTTTGACAATGAAATAAATTATTCATGTTATTCAAATCTCACAAACAAGCTCAACAAGTAAAACCTTCATATTCGAATAGTCCATGTTTGAGTCTGTAAAGACGTTTGACGCAGACTGAGTCTTGTAATGGGGTTATACATCATTTTTGGCAATGCATTCCAACAGAGCAATCTATCACAAAGAATTACGCTGCTGTATTATTCACAAACATATGATTTCAAAGTCTAAATTCCACCCTGAAGACTGGCATCTCTGTTTGTGCCACAGAAAATTTGGAGGGAATTTGCACAACATTCTTTGCGAAATAATTGTCCGAACCTAACGCATTTTTCTTAAATATTTCTCTTCAAGAGATCCCACAGGCTTGTGAGCTTTACTTGGAGGAAGGAAACCTCAAAGAAATGGAATGATCAAATTCAGGAAGCCGAGAAGGACTTTAGCCAGAGGTACAAGCTCATGGTCAAGCACAAGTCCCATAATCGGAATATTATTCAAGACACAATGATGATCTCGGTGACATGAAATACGAGGTGCCAGGAGGCGAACGCATGAGCTCTAAATCATGAAAGAGGGTTTTCAAAGGAAAGCTTGTGAAACAACGTCTAAAAAAACTCTGTTTAGATCTTTCAGGTCAAAGGGATACTCATTTACTAATTGTATTCATTATAAACACTATGCTACTGTAGATGTTTTAGTTTTCTGAAGAAAATGTGCCAATCACATGGCCAATGCTATTTTCATCCACTGATTCATCATCTTATAAAGGCTTTAAGCACAGCTAATCAGTGAATCACTCTATATCAATTCATATATTCTCATTAAACACCCACCCAGTGTGTTGGGTGGCATCATCCTTCAGTGAAATTCATTTATAATATGATCTACAGCTGACAACACAAGAGAACAAGGCTTTTCTCTGGAATCAAATAAATGCCCTCATGAACAGACATGCCAGTAAAACCCTGAAGGAAGGACCTGAGCAGAATATCACACACTCTTTTGACTTGGGCTAATACGTCACCTCCCAAGCAACCACATAACACAGTAAAAACATCCCCCCATACACAAAATAAATTTTTATATATATATATTTGTTTAGAATATCTTTGGTATATGTATACAAATATTTGAAATTGCCCTATGTAAATATATTTTAGTTAAATATGTGAATATATTTGTATGTCAATATATTTTCTAATAACAAATGTTCATAAGTTTTAGCTTTTGCAAATTTGCACAAGTTAAAACTTATGAGCATATGTTATTAGAAAATATATTGACATACAAATATATTCACATATTTAACTAAAATATATTTACATAAATTTAACTAAAATACACTTTCAAAAAAAAAAAAGGAACAAAAGCCTTCACTGGGGCTGTACCTTTTCAAAAGGGAAATCTTTTGTCTATTTTAGGTATACGAATGTGTACATTTTAGGTGCTGATAAGGACATTTAGATGCTAATATGTACATTTTAGGTGCTAAAATGGACATTTAGGTGCTAATATGTACATATTAGATGCTATTATGTACATTTTAGGTGCTAATTTGTGCTGTACATTTTAGGTGCTAAAATGGACATTTTAGGGAAGTACGTAGGTGCTAATGTGGACATTTTAGGTGCTAATATGGACATTTAGGTGCTAATATGTACATTTTAGTTGCTAATATGGAGATTTAGGTACTAATATTTACATTTTAGGCGCAATTATGTACATTTTAGGTGCTAATATGTACCATGAAGGTACCAATATGCACCCTTTAGGTACTTTTGAAAAGGTACAGCCCCAGTGACAGCTTTTGTACCTTTTTTTCTGAGAGGGCATTTTCAAATATTTGTATACATATACCAAAGATATTCTAAACATATATATATATATAAATTTATTTTGTGTATGGGGTATCTGAGATCTTTTTACTGTGTTACTACACACTGAGTTCTATTGTTTAAGTGTCACTGTTATTCTTGAATTATAAATATTGTGCATATTTTCAATATTTCAATGACTTGGAAAGATGTGAATAAAAGAACAACGTAGTGTTAGGTATGCGCCTCCTAATATGGCCTAATAGTCCTGGGAAAGCAACTATCTGTCAGTCATTTAAATGTAAGTACAGTATTTCTTATAGTTGTGAGTCATAATACAGTCAAATATTGTAGCCTACTGTTGTGTATAGGGGAAAACGTAGAGGAATTACTATGATCAAAATATATTGTCGACCCTTCTTTAGTAAGCTAAACATTTCATGACCATATATTTTGTCATATATTTTAAATATATTGCACACTTAACATCATATATTTTGTTATATACTGTATGAGAATATATTTCAAAATGATAAATAGAAGTGAACAACAATGCAATATATGCCACGTATATTTTCGACACTATGACACATATTTCAATATATTTCTTTTGTGTATGGGTAGCATTGCCTCAGCATCCACCCACAGCAAACTAGCGCTGCGGTGGTGAGTTTTGCACAGGTAAGCACGACTCAGATATTCTTCAGAAAATGTCAAAATCTAGTTTCTGAGTTCCTGCTGTTAACTCTGACTCCAACACCACTCCAACAATTAAAAAAACACTTCGCAGTGCATTAAATATCTGTAGGCTATTGTGCAAAATCAGTTGCTGGAAGCAACATCACCTCTTTTACTCTTTATAACTCTGAAATCACCGAAAATGTTCATTTAAATAATCCAAGGCACTTCAATATAGCTGGAACATTTCTCTGAAAGCACTTAAGACTTAATATAGCGATACAGTTCTGAACGCTTAGCACACTCTGGATTGAACCCAGCTGCCATTTCTGCCCTTATGGTTGTATTACACAGTTTGCGGTTTGGTCAAGGTTTTGAGTAAGTGAGATTTTCTTTTTTTTTTAGTAGGCCATACTTTATTCAGCCAGGATGCAATACATTTATCAAAAGCGAGAGTAAAGACAAATATTTTGTTACAAAAGATCTCTAATAAAAAAAAAAATGCTGTGCTTTTGAACTTTCAATTCATTAAAGGGATAGCTCAATTTGAAATAAATGTTTGATATGTTTTAGCTCACCTCAAGGGCATCCAAGTTTCAATTTTGATATTTTTAGGTCAAACTGTTCTTATCTGTCAGTCATATAATGCAGGTCTATGGTCACCACCTCAAAGAGCATGCACAGAGAAGTCCAGATTAAACATGATTTAAGGCAGTGTATGGTGTAAATGCAAAAATCGGATACAGGTCACTTTTAAAAGAGAATGTAAGCGGGTCGTCAAAAACAAAATCGGATATAGTCAGAAAATCGGATTTGGGCATCAATTAAACCACCAAGCATCAACCACACAGTTAAAGATTATCTGAAATATTATTCTTTAACATTTACTCCATTTTCCTTTGTACCTCTCAGTTTAACTTTACTGATTTTTCACATTTGAGAAAATAAAAAGGTAGCTACCGCTGCATATCTGCTTACTTCGGTTCATTTAAACCTTAGAACGTTTCTGATCAGAGAGTAAATCGTTCGGGAGCTGCTGTAATGGGTTTTACAGCCATGCACTGAATGTGAAAATACACCCCCTGTGAGAGACTCCGGGTACGAGGACGAACACTGAGCTTGTTCACATTGGCAAACAAATGCATCTATTCATTACATCAGCAAGCAGAAGCGCTCAGATACGGCCCATATTCTGCTCAGAAACACACACACACAAACACACAAAGAGAGTGCATCTCCTGCCAGCATGGACTAATTTTGCTGTTCACATTTATTGGAGATTGTTAATGGACTCATATCAAAAATCAAATGTTTTGATCAAAAGCATTTAAAGATGCCCCAAAAATGCTACATTTAAAGGAACACTCCACCGTTTTTTTAAATAGGGCTTATTCACAGTGTCCCCTACATTGAAATAGTTTGACAAAAGCGTTTTTTTTTTTTTTTTTTTCAAAGTGCATGCATTGTCTTAGTTTGAGCTGATGCTAGCTTAGCTTAGCATAATGAATGGAATCCTATGTTGCCAAGTAGCACGTCGTGCTTCGCCTGTGTGTGATTCACCCTAATATAGTCCCAAATCAATATCTGCCTATTTAATCGACTAGTCTTAATTTGAAATGATATTTACTAGTTGTGAGTACCCAGGCCACAAGAATTAGGTTAGTTTTTGTTGTTGTTGTTTTTATTACTTACTCACGACACGCTACTTGGCAACATAGGATTCCATTCATTATGCTAAGCTAAGCTAACGTCAGCTCTGCCAAACTAAGACAATACATGCACTTTGAAAAAAAAAACGCTTTTGCAAAACGATTTTAATGTAGAGGACACTGTGAATAATTTCAAAAATCGGTGGAGTGTTCCTTTAACCCTTGTGCTGCATTAGATTTTTAACACCGTTGAGTGCATTAAGGACCAAAAATGGCCACATATTAAACATTGCCTAAAATATTATATATTATTATTATTTTCCACTTTTACCAAGTTAAATCTTTTAACCAGCATCAGTCCTCATCATAACTACCAAAAAATGTATTCAATTTCAGGATTTTAACCCTTTAATTACCAGTTTTGTTTGCGAAACCATCGATTTGTATAAGAGGAAAAAACACAAAAATTCAATTATTTTCAATAAACTAAATGCAAAGAGAAAACTTTAGATTTGGATTATCACAGTCCCACTTTGCAAAAAATCCCACTTAGCGCGTTAGAGACCAAAAATGGCCACCTATTAAACATTGCCTATTGCCTAAAATAAGGTGCATTTCCACCCATAGGGAATAAATATGTAGTGACGTCATCTGGTGGAATACACTATATAATGCAAATATAATGCTTTTGCTTCAAAATGAAAGGATGTTTGTGCAAAAATCATGTTTCATGTATTACTGACAGCCTCAGATTTAAACAACGTTTTAATGGGTTTCAATGGGCCATTTTTGGTCTTTATGGTGCTGAGTGTTACTATTTGATCTACACAGTGTGTGTTATACATATTTTGCAAAATGGGATCACATTTTTTACATGCATCCAAAAAGTCACAATTTTGCCAAATTTCATACCATTTGCATTAAAACAGCCAAAATGGTCAAAGAAATTAAACTGCAAAAGACCAAAAATGTCCCTAATGCAGCATAAGGGTTAATGCAAAGTTCTGATGTCACACAGATGAATTAAAGGGGCTATTCGCTAATCGTTTAATGCACGACACATTGACATGACACTTCAAAACCTCTTCTTTCGATCTTTTGGCATTACCCTGAACATTGTATAAACATTTGTTACATGTGTCATTGAACACAATTGAGTCTCTCAGGAGAACCTTCGCATCATTTGGATTTTCACGGCGAAATTAGCCCGTGTACAGACCTTTATAGGCAACAGGAGTTAGGGAAGGTGACATTTTTTAAGTTCAGTTACAAGCTGTTCACACATTGGCAACAAAAAAAAGTGATAAATACATGAAAATTCTTATATAGCCCCTTGAACTATTAAAGACAGCAGTTTTTGTTATTGTTGTGGTTTGTATCAGCTGCAATATTTTTGCGATTGTGTTGTCTGATCTGCATGCATTAAATGTATCCTGTGATCTCACACCAAGAGAAATTCCTGATATATGAAAATGTATAGTGAATAAAGTGATAAAACATAATCACATAACCAAACTTGAATAGATTATTCAATTGCAGAATAGATCCTATTCACGAATATACACACTTGAAGCAGCTACATTTAGTGCAGAGAGCAAATTAGAAAACATTTCAGTGCTGATTGTTGTGTGAATCTGTTATTCCGATTTATTTCACATGCAAAGGCAGCATTAATGCATGACGTTTTCTGCTGCTGTGCCTTTAAGGCGTCTGTTTAACTCGAAGGGTCAGAGAAAGGGCAAAAAACAAATGTCATAAACTGTGGTACTATGACTGTTTCGGGAGACACAAAAAAACTTTTCTAACAATACAAGTGAAAAAA
The DNA here is from genome assembly GCF_016745375.1 of Pimephales promelas. The sequence continues at coordinate 37,723,866 of NW_024121099.1, forward strand.
TGGATGTCATGACCCCTTTAAAAGAGAATGCCACCTCATTAATCTCCTTGACTCTGGCATGATTGGGAATTTCTGGCACGTTGTGCCACCCATAGAAGGCTTAAGCGATGCCACAGGGCACAGCTCCTATTGAGCCTCAAAATTAACACACCGCCGCCTGTGGATTTATGAGGAAGATTTCAAAGCTCAATAACTGTGTGCAAATGGCCTGAGTCTCAAACTATTCTGCTTTATAGCATCATTTTAGCATTGCGTGTGTTTTGTGACCGTACAACCTCAGCTCAGCTTTATCATTAATTCATTACCTGACCTTTCGGAGGGGTAGTTAGTTGCTCCGGCACGGTTCTAGTTTGCTACTCGCGACTCGCTTGAATTTAGGACAGTATTTTCATAATGCACACTATGTCAGCAAGATGCATGAGGGAGTAAATTATGGTGGATCAGACTGTAAAGTACTTTATTTTAAAACTTGAACCCCATACCTTAATATTTTATATATATATATATATATATACAGGGCCTGAAATTAACACCCGACCACCTGCCAAATGCGGGTGAATTTTTCTATTGGCAGGTAACACTGTCAATCTACCTGCCACATTGGCAGGTAGCCAATGAGAATTGAGTGATTCATTAGGATTTTTATATGTCAACTAAGTCCGCCATTGCGTTTGACTTTAGCTAAAATGTGGCGGCACATTACTGGGGTAAAGAGGCCAGCTGAAACAAACAACCAACAAAAAGATGAGGATGAGAAAAAGAAAAGTGAAAGAAGACATTGGCGCAAAGTGGACAGTTGGCGGCAATGGCAAGGTTCGTGAGCGGCTGATTTATGACAACGACTGTTGTTTTGGAACGTTCATGCGATCAGAAGAAGACGAGCCCTTTTCTGACTACGTTTGGATGTGCGAGTATTAAACTGTTAGTGAGATGGGATGAGATAGTGTAACGCTGACATAGCCTACAGCACAATGACAGTTGCACAGATGTGCAACTGTGCATGTTGGGAGTTGCGAACCAGTGAGAAAATATCCGGTACCCGGTAAGTTCAGGATCTGTCTACGTGACTAAATCAGCCATCAACACAGCCGCGTGTGATTTCTTTACATACGAGCTGCGGTAGGTCTATCTGTTGAGTATATACTATATAGATGTTGTGTGAGTGTCAAAATCAATGAATAAAAAGATTTTAAAAAAGTATGTTCTTAGAGTTATTATTAGGCCTACTTGACAGCACTTAAATGTGGTATTCTTACAAGTGAAAGTATTGTGAAATAAAGGTGAAAAAAACAGGAATTTCACAATATTGTTATTTTTACCAACCATTTTTTGGCTGAGGCAAAATATGAGGCAAAAAAAAAAAAAGTGGCTGGTAAAAAGTCTCTGTGGCAGGTGAATTTTTAAATCCACCTGCCACAGTGGCCGGTGGCCGAAAAAGTTAATTTCAGGCCCTGTATATATATATATATATATATATATATATATATAAACTATAAATATACACAATACTTGACATAATATAAAATAATATAGTGATGTTACTTTATTTACTTTATTATATTATATTATATATATATATGAGTGTGTGTCTATTAGGCCTGTGCAAAGATTAATTGTGATTAATCGCATCCAAAATAAAAGTTTGTGTTTCCATAATATGTGTGTGCTGTGTATAATTATTTTGTATATATAAATACACACACATGCATGTATATATTGAAGAATTTTTTGCACGTAAATTTTGTATGTTTATATATATATATATATATATATATATATATACATACATAATCTATATTATATAAAAATATAAATACTTTATATATGTGTGTGTGTGTGTATTTATATATACAAAATAATTATACACAGCACACAGAAATATATTATGTAAACACAAACTTTTATTTCAGATGTGATTGATCGCAATTACATTTTGCACAGCCCATATATATATATACATAGACAATTAAAAACTACAATTTATTCAAAATGAATACAAATAAAATAAATAAATACAACAACATATTAATAAACTATTTAAAAATAAATATGATATAATATAATATATGCACACTTTCAAAAAAGGTTTAAATGCTATGAAAAATTAAATGGAAATACTCTTGATCATTATTATTATTAATTGTAAACATATAAATGTAATAATGCTGTTGCCACCATTTTTTTTTTTTTTTTTTACAAAAAGGCCTATTGTTAGTGTATTCTATAGCCACAAAGTGAAAACCAATGTAACACATGGCCTTTGTGTAGGTAGGCTATAGCTTATTTTCCATCAAGGTTGACATTAACACTGTAGGTTTACACTACACCATTCAGACATTATAATCTGTGGGGTAATGGCATGGTTCAGCGCTGCACGCTGTCATCTTATGTATTGTAGCTGCATGACAAAAGAGCTGCACCTATAGCCATGAGAGACGTGTAACCCGTGTCTGAGAGACTGCACTACATGCTGATTCGGTTTCACTTACACGTTCATGTCATACACAGAGCACCATGCATGTTAACCTTCTCTTAAAGGTCAAACGACAAAGTGAAGATCAAACCGCAAGACCGGCGATGCATTCCCTAAAAAAAAAATGACCAAAGGCCAGCAAATGCATTACAAGTTTGAGCTCAATTCCCATACCTACAATTTCAGAACGTTTTGAGCCATTATTGGCTTTCAATGGAGATTCTGAGGGAGCTTTTCTGCAGGAGAGAGTGAGTGTCTCATATGTGGGTGGGCGGCAGTGAGCCGAAGAGGAGCCGCAAATACAACAGAACTGTGAAAAGCCTTGAGATCCGCACATGCTCTTTCTAAAGACGTTTGACATCTTGCTCCCGATGGTAACCTCAAAGAGGAAAAACAAGAGAATCACATTGGATTCAATCCATAAATTTGATGAAATCTATCGCTGAAGGTGAAGTGTGCCGTTTCTGCGCCACTCGCCGCATCAAACGAATTCGAGCAACTCTGCAAGAAATTGAATTGGTGTTTTCCCATGCAAAACTGACAAACAAAGATCCCAGTGTGTTGTATGGTTTGCAAGGTGAAGCTCGATCCAAGTCTCCAGAGTAGACATGGCTTCAATACAATGCAAGTGTGGCAGTTACAGTGTTTACACTCAAAACTATAATCAAAAAAGAGACACGACATACTCAACCCAGGTTTTCTGATTTTATTGGCAGCTAGAATTAGCTGTATATGAAGAGTTCAGATGCAAAAGCCTCTAAATTCCATTTGAAATTTTCTTCTTTAATGATGATTTTTATCAAACTTGTATATTTATGTATTTATTATCATTGCCATTTAAGTGAAATTACTGAACTTAAATATTCAAGTTTGATAAAAATCATCATTTAAGAAGAAAATTTCAAATGGCATATATATATATATATATATCCTTGAGCATCACTCATTCCTTATGAAGAACGCTTCAGTTCATCAATTTCAATAAAAGATGGCAAACAGATGAAGAGCATTTGATAGTCACTATCAGTCATTTCAGCACAGTCCAGAAAAAAAAATCAGAAAAAACTCATTTGAGCTGCAAGTGCTGTTGATGGAATGAGCTATTGTACCGTTTTCATATTATGAATACAATAGCAAGAGCCGCATGCTAGGACATAACTTATTAATTTGTTCACGCCACACAAACAAACACGCCGGAGTGTTGCTGTATAAAAGACATGACGCATTAAGCGAGGCTGTCATCCACTCGTTTCACAATATCCATGCAATGTTTTCAAAAGGTTCTCCCCTTCGCCGCTGACACGAGTAACACTACAACACAAGGGCAATGCTAGAGTCCCTGTGAACGCATTAATGAGCCTGTCGTTCATTTTTAAGCATATTGACGGAGACATTCACGGAAAGGTTAGCAAATGCTGCGTTGTTCTGATCAAACGGCTTGCCATTTACAACCTCAACAAACTATAGACTCACACGAGCTGTATAGAGATGTTCTATTCAAATGATGTTAGCTTTACAGTACTTCCAGGTTTACGCTTTGACTTTGAAACAATTCAATCAATTAGCATGTGAGGCTCGTTTCTGCCAAATTACGTCCTACATGCAAGTTCTGTGACATTTTCAAATTGGCACTAAGGGACCGTTCACACGACACCGTTAAGTTTTAATGCGTCTTGGCCGGATATTTACACAACGGTGGCATTTGGGGGCCTGAAAATGCAAACTTTAGAAAGAAACTTTAAAAAATATCGCAAATTTGACGTCATGCGCCTGCATGTTACGTGTGTTCAAAAAAAAAAAAAAGGCGTCATCTAACTGATGCTTTCGACCATGTCAACTTCCGACGCACATGGCACCCTTTAGCGTCAATATGAGACACAGATATATATGGGCCAAAAGGCGCCCCCTAGTGGTCTATCAGTTTGACTGAATGAGCAGTAAAAATGTCCTTTATGTTCATTAGCTCAATAACGTAACGCTTCGTATTTTAATGTGATGGTATAATAAGATACCATAAGATACCTTTTATTTTCTTTATATTCCACAGTATGAAAAAAATATAACATTTAACTGCACATTTGGTCATACATATCCCATGAATAATTCACTGAAGAATCTCTCGCCCCAAATCCTCGTTCCAGGTTTGTTTTCACACGGATGCTTTTAAAATGTAATTGTCTCTCCTTATCACTTCTAATCCCTATTTTGCAGTCAGTGTTTACTAGAATGTTTCTAAAGCAGGTAAATCTGTCAAAATGACGGAAATCCCTTTGAAATATTATCACTCAACGTTCCAGTTAATGAACATTTTGATTATGGCAACGTACATTGTACTACAGTGAAATTTAATAAGTCCGTGTTGCTGCGGAAATAATCAATATCTCATGGGGTTATTCAGCATGGAGTGTTTCTTAATTCTTTTAAACGTTTAAATTGAATTAGTTGAAGGATGAGTAGAATAATGTCATCTCATTAGTTTTTGAGAGTGTGTATGATTGCATTCAAAGAGCGAACCTTTCGCTGATTGTTTTCAGTTTAACGGAAGTTACTCCCATAATTCATGCAAAGGGTCGTAGGAAATAGGATAACGACTCTTTTATTGAAAGTGCAGGTGAGCTTCTGAACAAGTTTACTGATGTCAGAAAAGCCATATATATATGGTATGGAGCTGGATATGTCATACCAGCATCAATGTATTGGTTTACAAATCATGCGCTATGTTAAAAGTGTGCAAGGAAATGCATGAAAATACGTTTTTATCAATCAATAATCTGCGTCTGTAAACGTGTTCAATTCAACTGCAGTGAACTGTTTGTATGAAAAAGTTTGCATCATCGATCATTTGTATTGTATAAAGCGCATTATAAAAGTTATAACCACACTGTAAAAAAAATATTGTTGGTTTAACTTAAAAAAGTAGGTAACCTGGTTGCCTTAAAATCTTAAGTTCATTGAACTGGAAAAAGTGAGTTAATACAATGAAGGAGAATGATTTAATCATCAGAAACTCAAAATAATAAGTTATCTGAACTAAATAAATTATTTAAGTTGATTTTACAAAAGAAAAATGTTGTGATTACTACACTGTTACTCAATTTTTTAAGTTAAACCAACAATAATTTTTAACAGTGTAGTAATCACAACATTTTTCTTTTGTCAAATCAACTTAAATAATTTATTTAGTTCAGATAACATATTATTTGGAGTTTCTGATGATTAAATTAATCTCCTTCATTGTATTAACTCACTTTTTCCAGTTCAATCAACTTAAAATTTTAAGGCAACCCAGGTTACTCAATTTTTTAAGTTAAACCAACAATAATTTTTAACCTGGATTGCCTTAAAATTTTTAAGTTGATTGAACTGGAAAAAGTAAGTTAATACAATGAAGGAGATTAATTTAATTATCAGAAACTCAAAATAATAAGTTATCTCAACTAAATAAATTATTATAAAGTTGATTTTACAAAAGAAAATATGTTGTGATAACAAATCTTGAAAATATTTTTTTACAGTGCAGTAGGCAAAAAAAAAAAATGTAAATCACACATTGGCTCAGCAAAATACTTTATTCTACACCCCTAACCTTATTAAACTTAAGCTCATGACTCATCCAAAGTGCCCACACATAAAGCTACCTCTACTAAATGTAGTTATTTTGCACAGCTTATTGCGCTAAAACAAATTAAATACACACAAAATAGTGTAAAAATGGCAAAATTGGTCAAGTAAATGGAGTCAGGTAGGCATAAACAGTTGAGAAAGTCTGAATATATAATGTATAATGGATGCATGCATCAGGTCTTAAAGTGACAGCAGTGTACTATTCCTGCTGCCAAATTATGAGATAATATTAAAAATATTTAAATGGCAGATTTTCCCATGGTATCGATGTCAAAATTCTGGCCAGGGAAAATGCTGAGTGGCAAGTAACTTTGAAAAATAACTTGTGCTGAGTAAAAAAGATATCAAGCGTAGTCTAGAGACTAATAGATGGATACTACTGACCTAGCAACAACCAGAAACCCTAGCAACCACATAGCAACATGAGTACCGGTGTTTGAACTAACATAACCTGAACTTTCACTCTTCAAAATCTCTCACCTGTCTGAAACTACAGGAGACTGCTCGTTTAAGTCATCCAAAACATCATTAAAACAGTCTCAGCTTAATATTAAAGTTATATCAGCTGCAGAGATGAGAAAAGAGAGCCTTATGAGGAGATGTGGAGAGGTCGGTGAGTCAGTCTTGAGAGTCGCGGTATGAGACGGTGAAAGAAAGACTTTGAATCAGGTGCATTTCAAGGTTGAAGTGGGTCTGACATTAAGAATAAAATCCGAGGGGGGAAGAACAAATGTCACACTGCTGGAAGACTCAGTCAGACAACACTCTCCTCTACATTTTTGAGGAACCTGTTTGAAGTCTTTCTTTTTAGATGTGTGGCAAAACTTTAAAAATGGAAAAAAATAAAGGAAAAAATGTTGCCTGGTCTGATGAGTCTCGATTTCTGATGAAACATTCAGATGGTAGAGTCAGAATTTGGCGTAAACACAATGAGAACATGGATCCATCATGCCTTGTTACCACTGTGCAGGCTGGTGGTGGTGGTGTAATGGTGTGCGGGATGTTTTATTGGTTTCTTGAACATGACAATGAGTTGACTGTACTAAAATGGCCCCCACAGTCACCAGATTTCAACCCAATAGAGCATCTTTGGGATGTGGTGGAACAGGATGTGCATCCCACAAATCTCCATCAACTGCAAGATGCTATCCTATCAATATGGGCCAACATTTCAAAAGAATGCTTTCAGCACCTTGTTGAATCAATGCCACGTAGAATTAAGGCAGTTCTGAAGGCGACACAGTTTTAGTATGGTGTTCCCAATAATCCTTTGGTGAGTGTATAATATAACTTACAGGTAGCCAATTAAGATTTAAATCGTAGCATCTTTTACTGTAAAAATTGCAAACATTTACAGTTTATATGCTCAAATATTCCAATATGCCAAAGTCTGCAATCAAAAGTCAAAGATCATTATGAACGCACATATTTCTCAGGTAATTTTACACTACACTCTGTATGTCAACAACGGTCTGTTTTGAGACTCAAGAAAACAAAAAAACATTTTACATGAAGCTGAGAATTCAATTATGTCTCCGGAGTTATGCAAGAGCAATCTTCAAGAAATACAATTCTCCTTTTGGTTAAATGGTTCGTATGTCTTCCACTTTGATATGATTTTTTTTTTTTTCTCTGAGAGGCAGAATAAATTAATTTTCAGTGACAGCACAATATGCTTAAGGTGTCATAATAAACTAAGCAATATGTCTTTTCTTTGGGACTGAGCCCAGAGCGCTGTCTAAAGTGAGAAATATGACGCTTTCCTCTCATTTCCATAGTTCAGCATTTCAGAGTTTATTCAATTGAAATGCAATTGTAATTTGTATTCATTTAAAGGGATTTATTCTACATCAATATCATATATAATATGGCTGTGTGGTCATGATGCAGAACAACATCACGAACATTGGCATACTGTAAAAGTTATCCAGTCTAACAGGAGTGAATGAATCAACCGTAGAATGAAGTCTCAATAATAAGAACACATTTATCACACCATAAAAACATGTAATTCCAAGTAGCCTAAACAACTTGCCAACTCAATTGATTTACCATGCCATTTTCAGACAAAAGCCGACTTATTTCAGAATAGCTTGGCCTGTCGTGCAGTTAGAGAGTGGTTTTGCTGACAAATTGCATCTTGTCATTTTCTGTGCAGTATTCCCCATTCAATGAGACTGAAAGAGATTATCGATTAGGTGAATATTTTAAGGGTTTCATGATGTGAACCGCAAACCAGAACGAAAGCAAATTTGGAACAGGGCGTCTCTCATTTCTGTCTTTTTAGAACAAACCAAGAGTAAAAAAACTTGCTAAAAACTCACAAGTGCCACATGAGGTCCTCAATCGATCCACAAGACTTTACGTCTGCCAGGAACTAAAAGCTTTCTCATCTCACACTCGTTCCAGACTCGTGGCCCTCTTCTCTCCTCTATTCCTGCGGCAGTATCAGCGGCTCGCCTGTCTTCTGAACCATTTCTTAATTACTTTCAGATGAGACCTGACAGAGAGCGCTCCTTCTGATTAACTGGACGCAGCGAAAGCTCATACCTCCAGCAGCATTCAGAAAGTCGCTATGACACTGTTCCCTATTTTTGCATTGGTTTCCGCCATCTTGAACAAAGTGCGCACTCGTTGGGCTCCCAGTGGGTCATTTTATGGCAAGTATGAGTCAGTTTAAGCACTCACAGTGGGAGAAATTAAAAAACACCAGCAATCTATGCTGGAAGAGACTTTCAGAATGTGCATTAAAACTATGGAAAGAACTTCCATTATGTTCATGCGGTGATTAAACTCTGTTCTTAAAATACAGCCGAGAAAAGTCTTCAGACAACTGTTGCACCCAGATATTGTGGCACAAAAGGAATAGATCCTCCAAAACTGAAAATTCTGCCATTTACTCATTTACCCTATTGTCGTTAAGATAAGAGGATATTTTGAAAAAATGTCTTTAGGTTACTACGGAGCCCCCCTAGTCAACTTTGGCAAAAAATAAAATAAATAAATAAATAATTATAACTATCTCGTGGCCTCAAGATACTAACTCGTGGCGAGATCATATCCACGAGATCGTATCTTGAGGCCATGAGTTACTATCTTGAGGCCACGACTTACTATCTTGAGGCCACGAGTTAGTATCTTGAGGCCACGAGTTAGTATCTTGAGGCCACGAATTAGTATCTTGAGGCCACAAATTTCTATCTTGAGGCCACGAGTTAGTATCTTGAGGCCACGAATTACTATCTTGAGGCCACGAGTTAGTATCTTGAGGCCACAAGTTAGTATCTTGAGGCCACGAGTTAGTATCTTGAGGCCACGAGTTAGTATCTTGAGGCCACGAGTTAGTATCTTGAGGCCACGAGTTAATTATCTTGAGGCCACAAGTTAGTATCTTGAGGCCACGAGTTAGTATCTTGAGGCCACGAGTTAGTATCTTGAGGCCACGAGTTAGTATCTTGAGGCCACGAGTTAGTATCTTGAGGCCACGAGTTAGTATCTTGAGGCCACAAATTACTATCTTGAGGCCACGAGTTAGTATCTTGAGGCCACGAGTTAGTATCTTGAGGCCACGAGTTAGTATCTTGAGGCCACGAGTTAGTATCTTGAGGCCACAAATTACTATCTTGAGGCCATAAATTACTATCTTGAGGCCACGAGTTAGTATCTTGAGGCCACGAGTTAGTATCTTGAGGCCACGAGTTAGTATCTTGAGGCCACAAATTACTATCTTGAGGCCACAAATTACTATCTTAAGGCCACGAGTTAGTATCTTGAGGCCACAAGATAGTATCTTGAGGCCACAAGTTAGTATCTTGAGGCCACGAGTTACTATCTTGAGGCCACGAGTTAGTATCTTGAGACCACGAGTTATTACCTTGAGGCCACAAATTACTATCTTGAGGCCACGAGTTAGTATCTTGAGGCAACGAGTTAGTATCTTGAGGCCACGAATTACTATCTTGAGGCCACGAGTTAGTATCTTGAGGCCACGAGTTAGTATCTTGAGGCCACGAGATAGTATCGAGGCCATGAGTTAGTATCTTGAGGCCACGAGTTAGTATCTTGAGGCCACGAGTTAGTATCTTGAGGCCACGAATTACTATCTTGAGGCCACGAGTTAGTATCTTGAGGCCACGAGTTAGTATCTTGAGGCCACGAGATAGTATCTTGAGACCACGAGTTATTACCTTGAGGCCACAAATTACTATCTTGAGGCCACGAGTTACTATCTTGAGGCTAACTCGTGGCGAGATCGTATCCACCTTGAGGCCACGATTTACTATCTTGAGGCTAACTCATGGCAAGATCGTATCCATCTTGAGGCCACGAGATAGTTATAATTATTTTATTTGCCAAAGTGGGGCTAGGGGGGCTCCGTAGGTTACACTTTATTTCAATAGTCCGCTTTAAACATTCTACTAACTATGAGCAACTTTACAACTGTCAACTAACAGTCATTAGAGTATTAGTTAGCAGACTGTTTGGTTAAAGTTTGGGTTAAAATAAGTTCATACGTAGTTGCAAAGTTAGTCAGTAGAATATTAAGTAAGAATACTTTAGATATTAAGTAGATAATCTACTAATACTGGGAATATAAGACAGTCTACTAATGAAAGTTAGTTGTCATAGTTACAAATTACATTGAGTTTTTTTTTTCCATACAGCCCAATAATCTTCAAAATGTGTGTGTGTGTGTGTGTGTGTTCCACAGAAAGCCATACAGCTAGGTTTATAACAACATGAGGGTGAGTAAATGATCAAATTTGATATGTTTAGGGTGAACTCCAATTAATGCTTTATAGGTATATCATGAAATAACGATAACAATATTTTCATAGATTTGAGCAATCTAGATGTTATTCATCTAATGGTAACTTAATGTGCCAGTGCATTTTATTAAATTGCAAGTGGATGAAAAAAAAAAATAATGCAATGAAAAATGTTTTATTACAAATCAGTATGTCTTTTTACAGCTGGTGAGCCAAGAAGAGTCTTCAAGCAAATGCTAAAATACATGTTCATTACTTTAATAATTATCACACAGTAGCACTTCAGTCAACCTAAATTTGATTCCCAACTTCCTTTTCTGATCCTGTCCGCTCCATCCTTTCTATATAACCTCATGTGTTTACTCAATAAAAGCCAAACAATAGATAGAAATGGATATGCCATTGAATATGCAGAAATGCACTTCTCAGGCATAAGATCACAGCAATGCTGTGTTAATGACCCTGACCTCTCCTATTTAACGGTTTGAGGTTTCATTATGGTTGTATAACATCATACATTTTAAATGCTGTGCATTCTGTCAGCCTCAGTAATCTTATGGAGCTGAGGTGGCGTTTACAATACTGTTTTTGACATTAAAAGGTCGATACACAAACACAACACAAACACAAAACCTTAGAGTATAACATGAAGACGCTTGATAAAGCAGAATAAAGTATGTATAAATGTCATGTCGTTCTCCAAGGATAACTTATTCCTGAATGAAAGAGATTTTTTAGGGGCCACAGATTATTAATTCATGCTCACTCTATAGAGACACACTGAAAAATGTTTAAGAGGCTTATTGAACGGGGGAAATAAACAGTAAATTGTGTTAACACTCCAGTAAATACCAAAGGTGCATGAATAAAGTCCATGAGGTAAAAAGGTGAAAAGAAACTAAATGCTTTTAGAATCAATTCTCAATGTCATTTATTGTCAAGGAAAAAAAACGTATAATCATAAAACTGGAATAAATCATGCACTGACAGCAGTAATTATGCAAGCGAACAGTTTTTTTAGTGGTTTTACTGGCAGATAGCTCATTTAAGTAATTAGCCAGAGGTCAAAGCAGACAGTCTTGCATAAGCCAGGGTAAGTCGTTTTTTGAGATTTGGTCATGTATTTTCCAGCGCTAATGTGATCAGAAGCGTCAGGATAAAACTTGTGGTTTATGGCTGTCGGAGTGCATTCTTTCAGATTACAATCTCAGTTCAGCAAGTTAAAGGTATCACAGCCTTTTCTTCATGCTCAAAAAAAGAGTGGCCATAAAGATGAAAAATGGCATGAAAGTAGCTTAGCTGTTTAATCGGTGCTGGACTCTTTACAAAACTTCACTGAGAAGTAATTGATACTGCTTCAAAATGTCATGCTTCATGATATACTACCAGAAAAGTCCTTTTAAACCCTTTAAATGTTTTTAGTGACTCGGTAAAAAGCAGACAACTTCCTGATTTGAGGGAAATTACAGATACCACTGGTCAAATATTACTCTATTACAAGCAAAAGTATCAAAAGTAAAAAGTAAATGCATTGTTTTATTATTGTTGCATTGTTGTATGTAATACTTACATTGCCTTATGAGTCTGAATCAATGTCTGCCTATCCTTATATCAATATGACATTTATTTCTAGAACACAGTACTAGTTGAAATTGAATAAGTGCCCTTAATAGCGTCCACTATGGGTTTTTTGGGGGGTTTGTATAGCCTTACTGTTATCTAAAAGCTATTTGTGCTCCAAAACAATGACAAAATTTGCATTTAGAAGACCAACCCCAGTGTTGAAAAAGAAAATGTCAGAATCCAACATCAGATTGACGTTAATCTCCAACGTTGTATTGTTGTTGAAAATGAAAATCGGTTTGACATCAGAACCCGACGTTAGATTGACGTCAATCCGATAAAAATCCAACGTCAATCCGGCTTTCGTTTCCAACCAAGATGCAACCCCTTGCAAACAAAATCATCCCGACTGACGTTACTTTCTACTCAAGGATCTTGACAGAAATGTAGTAGAGTAAAAAGTTTGATGAATTTAAAGTCAAAAGTTTCCAGAGAAAAAGAATACTCAAGTACAGATACTCAAGAAGTGTACTTAAGTACAGTACTCAAGTAAATGTTGCTGTCCACCTCTGCTCCGTAGTAGGGAAATAAACTTAGATGTTTCTGACTATATTCCAACTATTCATGCCGTTTTCATTTTCGAAACTCAGGGAGTGTTGTTGTGCTTTGAAACTTTGACTTTCCCCTCCAAAGAATCCCCCGGGAGCTCACAGAGCTACACACAGACTGCTGTGTACTTCAGCTGTTGATATGAGATGAATTTTTCACACAACCTGACATTTTAAAAAAATGATTATTTGGGGATTCGGTATACCAAGACATTCTGTCCTTTTAATTTTAGTGATTCGCACATCAACATATACATGCCTTTAATGTGAGGTTAGGACAACAACAACAAAATACAGACTAAAGCCGAAAATCAGCCCTGCAGTTTTACTTCATTATTAGCACACAAGCACACAAATTTGCAATGCTTTTTGCGAATGTTCGTTGGAAAGATTGTTTTTCGGGAAACACAGACTCGTTGAACTATGCTGATGACGACGGAACTTGCGACCATAGTTGGCTAAGGAAACGCACCCCAGTTTAGAGTTCAGGAGATTGTCTTAACCAGGACCACACCCTTAAATGCATTGAAGCAACTGCCATGTGATTGGTTGATTAGATAATTGCATGAATGAGAAATTGAACAGGTGTTCCTAATAATCCTTTAGGTGAGTGTACAGTGCAACCACAACCACACCTTCACATCAACATTGCAAGCTCTGTAGCTGTTAATTAAAAAAAAAAATTGCTCCCATAAATTTAAATAAAATAAAATTTAAATTAGCTACAAACATCCATATTTTCAGTTTTCAGATCTAACTAACATTATAACCATCAAAGTTAAGTCAGTTAAATCAAGTATTTTAAATATATATATATATGAAGAGTTCAGATGCAAAAGCCTCTAAATGCCATTTGAAATTTTCTTCTTTAATGATGATTTTGAACTAACTTGTATATTTAAGTTCAGTAATTTCACTTAAATAACAATTAATAGGTAATTATCATTGCCATTTAAGTGAAATCACTGAACTTATATATACAAGCTTGATGAAAATGATCATTCTAGAAGAAAATTTCAGGCTTTTGCATCTGAACTCTTCATATATATACAGTACTGTATATGGCATGCACACCGATTTATATATAAATGGGGGGAAAAAATTGCACTCTTCTTTTCTTTGCATTGTTCGAGTTCTGAAAACATGGCATCTTTTTTGTTACTTTGCCCCGTTGTCACTTTCTGCAAATAAATGCTCTGAAATTACAATGTTTTTACTTGAAATTTGGAAGAAATGTTAGTAGTTTATAGAATGTGTGCTTGCATGCGTGTTTGTGTGTGTCGGGCAATTAAATTCTGATTTAAATGATCATATATATATGCACTTATTAATGTAGTAGAGTATTATACACCGGTTTTCGAGAATAAAAGAAAGAAGTGCATATGTTTTGTTTTTTGTTTGTTTTTTCAGCATAAGAAACTGAGGGGAATAAGGCAGTAATGATAAAGACCACGTAATGTAATTTTCTCTAACTGAACTACAGAACTTTCATGGTCAATTTGAACTCAAGCAAGCATTTAAATCTAACAGCTCAGATAATACTGTAAACGTACAGGTTACTCAACCATCATTTGATCATATACATCTATTATTATCTCTGCGCATGCACAGAGGTAATTCAATGTTTAATGAAGAAACACAGGGGGTTGAGGATAAGCGTTCTCGATTAAATATAGGCTACAGCACACATGTTGGGCCAGGACAAAGACATCACAGATCGTAATCGTGTGAGTCATGCTAATATGACCTTTAAAAGTCCTAAAACACATATAGTTCTGGATCAGAGCTGATCCCGGTCCAAGCCGACGGAGCTGCTAATCTGTGTTTAGCTGGTGAGTCAACAGCAACTCCTGACTTTGGCTGATGATGAGAGAATTACAACATAATTACATTTGACTTTAATTGGAGATCACGAGAGCATCGCCTACTGTCTGCCAACAACTTTCATTTTTTCAAAGGGTGATTTTAATGAAGCATTAAATAATCAAAACAGCCCTCAAGGCACAAAGAATCGTTACAAAACTATCTCACTTTAGCATCGATGAATGACGGTTTCTTTCCTAAACATCCGCAGGGCAAACTTTAAAATCACACGGTCATATAAAACTTTGGATATTTATAGCATCCTCCATGGAATCCATGAGATATTGGGGCTTACTGGGCACAGACTGATCTGTCATCATTCTTCATCAAACTTGCATTACTTTCTTTTTCGTTTGGTGGAAAACAAAAAGAGATGACTCTTTTCCAGAAATGTGAATGAGGATGAACTCCATCAAACTTTAAAATGGCAAAAGCACCATGAAGGAATCATAAAAGCTGTCCATGCAACCATTCCAAAGTCTTCTTCAGCTTCAGTAAAATATCATAAAGACCTGAAGCAAATATATAGCCAACCAGATTTGATGCAGATATATAGCTCATTTTGTAAATATTATCTCTGAATATAAAACCTCGTCTGCTTTACAGACGGCACTCGAAGGATCAATGAGACCTCATATGCATATCAATCAATGTCTCCCATTTCTTACCTTCAAAACATTGATATTTTAAACTTTGGGTTTTCACTGTTTGATGCAACAATTGAGGGATCCGGCTTTTAACTACTCCGTGAAATGGTTTGACAAACTCAGTTTTCTTAATGATCTCTCTCTCTCTCTATTCTACTGAAATAAGAAGTCAGGAATCATCTATAAGACCTTGTAAGTATAAGTAAAAGTAAAAAGTAAGTACTTGTCCCTCTATTCAAATAATCAGTTTGTCACAGCCTTGTCAAATCACGGTTGGCTAGTTATTAAACCAATCATGAAAGTTGCATTTTATTCAGTTGGACAGGTGTGTTGAAATACCACTTAAGCTGTGTTCACACAACATGTGACCAAGCGACACGATAGGCTACCATTCATTTTCAATGGTGAGCGGGCGACATCCGGCGACATGCGCGGTCGCAACCATTGGCGACTGGATGGGGCGTGTCTGGCGACGCGACAAAGTTGAGAAATTTTTAATGCAAATGCAGAGCGACTTTCGGGAGCGACAACCAATAGGAGTAAAGTCAGTGGAGTCAGCACTCTTCAGTGCTCAGTCTGACCGAGGCAAGTTGAACGAGAAGCTCATTTTAGCCGCCAGAAACTGTCCTATAATTGTTTTTTTTCATGAGAAGTCTCATGAAAGTGCGTAGGATACCACGATTGTCATTTCTCGTGTCCAAAAATGTTTTTTGCGTGCAAATGCTACGCACTGAAAACCCCTGGGTAGGTTTAGGGGGAAGGGGGTGATATGCACGCAAAAACCGTGTACCATATACAGTACACGCAAAAACTAGTTTTGGCGTATAAATGGCACGAGAAATAACATTCGTGCTATAGATACGAACTTTCATGAGATCGGGCTGAATTTTTGATATATCTCCGTGTATACAGTGGTGTTCACCGTACTGACTCCGTGACTGAATGGTTTCGGGATCCCAGATAGACTGGTATTTGTCCGCTTGCTGCAGTTAAATAGCCACGATGGCAAAGAGCACTCACTGTTTCTCGTTCATCTTTAATATTATGCATTTTATGTACAGTTTACTCCATTTATATTAAGACTTTTCCTTCCAAAAAAAATGTTTGTAGCAGCAATGAAACATATTTGTTGTCTAACATTACTAACTCACAAACATTACTACACTCTAAAAAATGCTGGGTTGTTTTAACCCAATTTTGGGTCAAATATGGACAAACCCAAAATGTTGGGTTAAAAATGTAATGTAAAAATTTAACCCAACGGCTGGGTTAGTCCATATTTGACCCAAAGTTGGGTTAAAACAACCCAGCATTTTTTAGAGTGTAGGCAACCAGTAGTGGGATCGCCCTCCAGCGCAGCTACTGGCGACCTGCAGCGACAAAGTCGCGTGTAGTGTGAACGCAGCTTTATATGTAGCCTACACTCTTAGAAGAAAAGGTTCTATATGGAACCTTAAAATGAACCCCAGGGTTCTATATAGAACCCTTACAAAGGTTCTATCAGCGCTATGTATTTGGAACCCCTAAAAGGTTCTATACACTCTTAAAAAAGGGTTCCTCTGGGTTCTAGAACCCTGGGGTTCCATACTTGGCCAATAGAACCTATTACCAAAAAAAAGGTTCTATATAGAACCATTTTGGAGTTCCATATATGAAGCGGGGAATGGAACCATTTCTGGTTCTAAATAGAACCATTTCTTCTAAGAGTGTAGATTCTTCTGCAAGGGGTGTAAACTCATTAGCAGAGTTGCTTTTGACTCAAGTGATAAATCTACTGTATGTATCTGCTAAATGTGTGTTAGAGTAAGAGAATAAAAATAAAGGGGGGGAAACAAACAATTAAAACCACAAAACACAGATAAAAAAAAAATCGAATTCATTGCTTAAAAGTGATATATATGGAAGCCCATTGCACTGGAATAGTCGAGCCTTGGTAAATCATAATTATTGCATTAAAAGTCAAACATTAGACATGTTATATTTTTTAGATGAAAAGTAGAAATTCTGACTTAAATCTCGTGTCAAAATAACATGAAAGAGATGAAAGAGATGAAATTATGATATACTGTAGTGTGACATGCTTATGAGATTAAAAAGTAAACATTATGACTTTGCCTTTTTAAGCCATGATTTCGACTTCGTATGTACATTTCTACATTGCCATAATTATGACTTTTATGTCAATTTCAATTTTCATGTCATATGATTCGGTCATCATTTCGACTTTCAATATGATTTTGATTAACAGCATTTTATTTGACTTATGTGGCCAAAAAAAAAGGGCTTCCATATGCTGTTGAACTGGATTTTACAGAAGATTATATCCACAGGAAAAATATCTAACGATCAACTGAAGTATTTCTCAAGAAAGAGCTTTTGAGTAGAGAAAGAGGAAAATAAAGAAAATTTTGGAATATTTATTGCCAGATTTTCTCGTGCATGCCAAAAATCAACATCTACTCAAATCTAAGTTGTGACATCAAGTGAAATGAACCCCTCTGTTAAAATACAACTGTTGTGATAAAATTAAAATGAATATTTAAACAAATTAGATTTCACCCGGTTATAACAGACACATGAAAACGCAGATCCTTTAAAGTGCCTGCAAGTAAAGAGTAGAGATTGATGAATCAACACTTGTTTGAGTAGTAGAGTTGAGACCATGCAGCCTATCCGCTCGCAGCACAGATCTTCAATCATTGAACCAGTAAACCACAACCACCCCCAGACGCGTGACGTGTGATCGCTGCTGTCCATCCGCGACGCTCCTGAATCGCTCGCATCGCAACAACCGGTGGATGCAACACGTCTCTCGGACTCACTGGTGCTGAAGCTGCGCGCACTCGGAAGATTCCAGCATTCCACAACCCATCACATCGACACTATGGATCGTGATGCCTTTTATCGCCTGATGAAACTTCCCTTCGTTTTGTTTTTCCGCTTTAACCATCACGCTCGTGATTTGTTCGTGCAATTTAATGTTCGTGGGAATCAGTAACCTGAGGTATTAACTCGGTTTTTTGGTAGTTATGATTGTCAATTTGACTCGCGCGCAACTGCGCTCCATAAACTGACGCTTTCATTTAGTTGCACTCCAGCTTCACCAAAAAGCGCAGAGAGATTTCTGGAGTGAATCGCCTTATAAACGCGCAACTGGAGCAGAACCAGTGCCATGGGTAAGAACATAAAGCAAAGAAACATTTCTGTTGGTTTGCTAAATGTCCGTGCTCTCGCATTTAAGTGCGTAATGACAAACAGCCTCTCATGTTCGAAGCGCATGCAAATCATTGAACTTGAATCATCTGGTGCAAATTAGATACTTGTGTGTTTTTGGGCGCGTTTATCGATTATGGATTTGTGCGTGGGTTTTGCCTGCATTTTGATGGTCAATCAATTTCTCCATTCCTGATTTCAGTCGTGTTCTTTTCCACCTTCCTGGGCATTCATCACTAGACCACAAGCATTAACGCAAACGCCTTTTAATTTATAGTGAATTATGGAGCTAAAATGATTCTGGACTTTTACATTTCTTTATCATGCGAGATTTTATGAATTTATGAACAAAAGCATCTCTTTTTCTTGTTTCATATTGTTTCAAGGGTGTATTTTTCTAATTATTAATGAACATTGATCAACAGAACACAAATACTTTCTTTTCTTTACTGAGAGTGTTGCCCACAGTAACGAGTGCGGCAGTAGATGATGCAGGTGCTACATTTAGTTGATCAACATCGTCTCCTTTTTGCTATCACTAGTTTATTTTTTTATTTGAGCACAACCATTTGTCATGCTACAAGACTATTTAAACTGATCTGAATGCAGAAAGGTGACATGCTTTATTTTAATTTCATATACATTGTAACCTAAAAAAACGATAATTATCCATAAAGTTAGTTATTTTAAAGCTGCAAGCAAGCATAATAATAAAAAAAATAAAAGAATGACCAGTACATTGCTTTTGGCACACCCTATTAAAAGCTCAGAAATGCTTTATGATAGGTCTGAGTCTAGTGGAAAGGAAGCTTTTTACAGTGTTGTAATTGGTCTCTTGCGGCAGTCCAGAGGAACATGATAGACTTTGTCTTTGTAATTTGCATTCTGGATGGCATTCAGCAGTTGCTAGGATTCATAATGGTAAATCCTTGTGCTTTACACTGAAATCCAAAATTACCTCAATCATCATTTGAATCAGTGGCCATGTTACAATCAATTAAGGAAGTGCATTAGAGAGCGGCTCCATCTGTGAACCCTGCTGATTCTTTACTGAATAAGGTATAAATAGGAGCACGTCCTGGAGCATGTTATGTTACTCAGACTTCATCGATATAAATCACTTACTAAACAGAACTATATTCTGCTTATCCCCAGATGCATTGATGCCTCATTCAACACTCTAATATATATATATATATATATATATATATATGAAGAGTTCAGATGCAAAAGCCTCTAAGTGCCATTTGAAATTTTCTTCTAGAATGATCATTTTTATCAAGCTTGTATATTTAAGTTCAGTGATTTCACTTAAATTGCAATGATAATTACCTATTAATTGTTATTTAAGTGAAATTACTGAACTTAAATAAACAAGTTTGATAAAAATCATCATTAAAGAAGAAAATTTCAAATGGCATTTAGAGGCTTTTGCATCTGAACTCTTCATATATAAAAAACATTATTAGTTCCACAAATTATTCCAGGTAACGGAGGCCAGCTTGTTTGAGCTTTGTGAGTAAACCTCACTCCCCTCACCTCAAGAGATGCACTATAGCGACTTTTGTTATCGTCCATCTCCAATGCCGGAAATGCCGGCTCGAATCCTGCTCAAAGTGGAGCGAGATGAACCGAAGGGGTTACATATGGGGATTTTGTTAAGGTTTTGAACTTTATATCACATTCTTTAATCATTTGGATAATCTATGTTTTTAATTATGAATAAAAACCTGCTTAAAACCAATTTGTATAGCCAATTTGGTCAGCTTGAGCTAAACCTGCGATTAAATTGGAAAAAAAGAGAAAAAGGCATTTATTTCTCACCATCATGTCGTTCCAAAACACAGTAAGGCTTTCATTCCTCTTCAAAACTCAAATTAAGGTATTTGAATGGAAATCTTTCTATCCTTTCACTGACAGCTCATACAACCAAGTTCATAAGGAGATCATAAAACTAATCCATATGAATTGAATGGTAATTTTCTGAAGAGACTCGATTGCTGATATAATTTAGGCTTTAATTCACATATAAATATTGATCATCAAACATAAACAGAAGCTCAACCGGACATGATTGACGCACGAGAATTAACCTTATTGGTTCTTGCTGAAGTTCAAACGTGCTGCGTAACATGAGAATGAACCTCATTGGTTCATGCTTGAGCTTCTGTTTACCATATCCGATGTGTTTATTCATATGGATTAGTTTTACAATCTCTTTATGAACTTTTTGAAGCATCAATGTTGTAGTTGGAGTGTCAATGGAGGGACAGAAATCATTCAGATTTCATTAAAATATCTTCATTTGTTTTTCTACGATGAACAAAAGTCAGGTTTTGTTCAGGTTTGGAACGACATAAATGATGACAGAGTTTTTGGCTGAACTAACCCTTTAAGTTGAAGTAAATGCAGAAAGATCTCCAGCCATCTATGAGAGGAGCATGTGAAGTTCTCCTACAGAAACTAGACCTGATAACCATGCAGAGAATCCCCTAATTGGCATAATGTGTGGAACTGAAGATCATTCTAGAATGTTAAATGAAAGAATTTACTTGGCAAATACTCATTATCACTGGGACCATTTTAAATCTCAGAGCCATACAGCGTGTTAAATTAAGTATGTTGACATGAAAAATGCATTTTCAAACCACAGATATGTTAATTTGAGCAAACACTTAATGTATGCCAGAATAACTATGAGAAAACACCATCTGATAACTGCATGCTCTATCAAGATGAATCTAATTTAATATTATTAACAAAATGCATTATCTTAAGAACTCCAGGGCAAAGAGGGGCTTTGTCCATATGGCACAAGTCCAAGCACATTAGGAATATTCGAAAATTCCAGTCATGCACACACAGTATTAAAATAGCCACAACTGCTTATTTTTGCCAGACTGTGCAGCCACAATACACTTAAAACATGCTTTATTTAATACTTTCCAGTTTTTAAAATTATTAGTTTTAACCATGATTAGGGTTAGGCTTTTTGATTATAATGCTAACATATAGTCAATTTGTTAAGCATACATTAGTTTTAAGTTACTGGTAATGCTGCCTAACTATAATGAAAGCAAATAACGATGGATTCGAAACAGCAGGCTTTCCACTGGGATAACCAGAGGTGCTCTACAGAGTAAACTTGACCTCCACGCCTCCACATTCCAGTCCTCAAAAGCCTCCTCAAAAGTGAGTGTTTCAGGAGGGGAGTAGTCCTCCACATCCCACTGCAAACTCCACTCAGCTACATTATGAAACGCCCACTTTAAACTATCCAATCAATTCTGATGGATGTAATCAAGTCCCATTTTTAGTAGCATTGAATAACCTGTTTCACTAAAACAAAAAAAAAATGTAAAGGGATACTCCACCCAAAAATGAAAACTCTGTCATCATTTACTCACCCTCAAGTTGTTGCAAACCTCTATGAGTTTCTTTCTTCTGCTGAAGATATTTTGAAGAACGATTGGTACTTTGGCACCATTGACTTCCATAGTATTTTTTTTTTCTACTATGGAAGTCAATGGTGCCAAATAACTGTTTGGTTCCAATCGTTCTTCAAAATATCTTCCTATGTGTTCAGCAGAAGAAAGAAACTCATACAGGTTTGCAACAACTTGAGGGTGAGTAAATGATGGCAGAGTTTTCATCTGTGGGTGGAGTATCCCTTTAAAGTACACACACACACTATGGAAACAAATGGCTTGTCCATTAGGTTAATGTTGGGGGGGGAAAAAAGTAATTTACCTTGCATTCGACATTCTGTGATTTGAACCCTTAACCTTGACGTTCCTTGCACCAATTGAGCTAGAAACAGCACAGAGAACAGACAAAGTTGAATGCTTGTTCATTTCAGCCTCGCCACTGACGAAAATAATTAAGTTCTCAGAAGCACATTATGTTTTCACCTTTTCCTCTAGCAAGGTTTAGTTCTCCCCTATGGCTCTCGACAAGGCTTGTATTCCAATCATATTATGATCGGATGACACAAAATAGACACAAATTAAGATTAGCTACTCCCATGAACATTAAACTGAGGATAGAAAGGAAAAACACCATAAAAAGCACTGCAAACTCATTGCAGGGCCAGTCCATTGGGAAAGGCAGTCCTCTGTGGACTGAGAGTCTGAAAAAAAGGAAACCTAGACCTCAATTGGAAAAGTGTTGGTGCACTGGGAATTGAAGCATGAGTGAAAGTTAATCTACCAAAAAGCATGTCATCAAGCAATATCCTTCAAAGTTTAAACCGGGGCTGTCAATTTAATAATAATGTTAATTGAATTAATTGCATTATACACAGTTTAATTGATTGCATAAATTAATATAAGCTGAGGAAATCTCCTAATGCATTAATTAAATACAGTTAATTGGTTTAAACACAACATGTACTATAGAGTAACTCTTGACCTTTCTCCATCTGCATTTCTGGCTGTGTTGGTGGTGATTTTGTTCTTTGGATAAAAAGACGGCAGTCTCTGCCAGCACTAAAGATGTGTACTCTTGTGCACCTGAAGACATGGATAAATGTGGCTTGTTTGACACATAAGCTTTATGTGTTTTGTTCCCCTGCTACATTATTTCTCAAACCCTCACTGCATTCATCTTGCTTCTTAATCATCTCCTGCTGAGTCTGGCCCGTGTATTACTCTCCATGTCAGGGTAATGGAACAGTGCAGGGTTCATTTGAAATATCAACTTGTCTTTTTTGCCAAAGGAGATGGCAGCTCTCGTTCTCTCGTTCGCTCACCCTCTCTCGCCGTCCTGATGTCGAAAGCCCTGTTAATGGCCTTCTGAACCACATAATCATGAACATCCATGAGTGTCCTTGAACCTCAATTAGTTTTTCTTGGGCTCCCCCCAAAAAAAGACGTCTGGTAAAAAGTGGCCTAGACATTAAATTATTCATGCCATCTTGTGCATCCATCAGATCAGAACAATGGCCCCATAGTGAGACATTGAGTGAGAGACAGGGAGAATCAACAAGAGACAAGATGAAACAGTGCTTACAACATAAATTTAGCAAAAGTAATGTGATGAATTTCAGAATGAAGCAGGAAACCCCAACTGTTTGGTTACCGACACTCTACAAAATATGGCAACACTTTAGAATACGGTTCCTTCGTTAATGAATAACTACACAAGAACTAATGAGTAACACAATATTAACAATCTAGTAACTATTATGAACTAACAAGAAACTCTGATTAACGAACTAGTAAGTAATAGCGCACAGACGAAAGTGGTAGTTCACTATTAAGTAATCAATAACTACTATTTTTTTAATACTTCCCAGAGAACTACTGAAAAAGTTTATTAACAATCTAGTAACTACTATAAACTAAAAGAAACTCGTATTAACAAATTAGTAAGTAATAGCTCACAGATGAAAGTGTTACTAGATACTTCTGTGGGAATTACTAATTATTTGGATCCGTATTATAAAGTGAAGATCATTGGAACTAACTAGTAATTACTCAAGTGTTACTAAAGACATTTTCTAAAAAATACTAAAGTTCACCAAAAATCTCAAACATTTGCACAAATCATGACTAGATCATGTAGTAACACTTGAGTAATTACTAGTTAGTTCCAATGGTCTTCACTTTATAATACGAATCCAAATAATTAGTAATTCCCACAGAAGTATCTAGTAACACTTTCATCCGTGAGCTATTACTTACTAATTTGTTAATAAGAGTTTCTTTTAGTTAATAGTAGTTACTAGATTATTAATAAACTTTTTCAGTAGTTCTCTGGGAAGTATTAAAAAAATAGTAGTTATTGATTACTTAATAGTGAACTACCACTTTCGTCTGTGCGCTATTACTTACTAGTTCGTTAATCAGAGTTTCTTGTTAGTTAATAGTTACTAGATTGTTAATATTGTGTTACTCATTAGTTCTTGTGTAGTTATTCATTAACGAAGAAACCGTATTATAAAGTGTTACCCAAAATATATTCTTTTGTGTTCAGAAGAAGAAAGTAATTCATACAGGTTTGGAACAACTTGAGAGTGAGTAAATAATTTTGGTTGAACTATTCCTTTACAAAATGGATTGTGTATTGAGGAAGTGAATAGATCAATTTACAAGTTATAATATGTAGCATGTGGACAGTCAGGAACACACACTACAGCTTCGATAAAACTTTCCCTCCATGGTGGCTGTGCTTTTAAAAACAGCCTTATCTGCTCTTGATTTTAACCAGTTAAGTGAGAGGAAAACCTTAAGCGAATCAGCTCTGAAAATCTTTATCCTCTAATGACTCACAAATGTTTAATTTGCTCATTGATTTTTTTTTTAACAGCCAGACCTGGAGATTGATTGCAGAGGTTCACATGCAGTCTTTTTTTTTTTTTTCTTCTTAGTTGAAGTTTTTTTTTTTTCCTGTTGTACCAATTTAATAACAAGCAAGAGAAAATGTTCCAAATCCACTGAGTTGCTCATGAAATACCCGAGAGAAAAAACTATCCATATCTCAGTGAGAGTGCAGCTCTCGTCGAATATTTTGCCCCCAATTAATAGAACGTGTAGTATTAATGGGTCATATAATTATTTAAAGAATGTTGTCTTCTGAGGCAGCTGTAAGCAAGCCTACCCGGTTGTGCGGTCTCATGTTGGAAGAATTACCACATTCTTATGGGATCTTTAGACGATGTCGCTAATGATCTCTGCGGCTAAGGGAAGTGATGTGCTTTCAATACCATGTCTCTGTTCCAGTAACTAGTCAGCAGGATACGGGTGGCCTTTAGCCACAGAACGAAACATATTTACAGCCCCAATAGGACACTGTTATATAAAATTGATTACTGTGTAAACCGTTTGGTATGCCCCATTACTGTCGCACATCTCTTCTTGTTAAAGCGTCAGCGCAAAGCAGCAGAACAGCAGGAATCGTATTTGTCATGTGTTCCTTGCTAATGACACAAACAAACTTTGAGACGGGTGACCCTGGCGTTCCCTTTCTCTCATTCCTAATTTAGCATGGCGCATAAGATGCATTCAGTGTTAGGCTGCTTTGAGCTACATAGATTGTGAAGGCATGCTATTTTTAATCTCAAATGTTTAAGCATTAGTTCAATCTTTTGAGGGGGTGTGCAAGCAACGACGTACCGTACTGCTCCGTGCATGTGTTAGACGTATGCTGATTAGCTCCGCTCTGATAAGTGGAGCTCATTGATTTCCATTCATTTAAAATGCTCTCTTCGCTTCCCACTCACTTCCATTTTGTCTGAAACCAGGGTACATTAAAAGGTGTAGCGCTAAATGATGGATAAATCCACTCGAATCCTTGTATTCAATTAGCGGGCCCCCAGTGCGATTTTTCGATGTCATGCATTATGTCTTAATAGCTCGAAAACACTCGCCACACTCTGCAGGATGTCCCCCATCCATCACAGTCACGAATCGTTATCCTTGATGATAAAGGTGAGGGCGTGCATAATGGATGTGCTCGGTCACCTGCAAACCTGTGATCTCTAGGGTGAATACTAAAACTGACCTCAAATGTTGTCTGTCTGTGTGTCTCTCTGCAGGGCCCTTACTCTGGGAAGGGCGCCTGTCGTGTTTTCTTCTCCATGCGTCTGTTCTCCTGCTGCTCAGCAAGGGGGAGCGGATGTGCCCTGTGAGTTGCCGCTGCGAAGGCAAGATTGTTTACTGCGAGTCTGGCGCCTTTCAAGACGTCCCGGAGAACATCTCTCAAGGGTGCCAGGGTTTATCCCTGCGGTACAACAGCATCTTGTTGTTGCTACCTTACCAGTTTGCTCACCTCAACCAGCTGGTCTGGCTCTATCTGGACCACAATTCCATCAGCGAAGTGGACAGACTGGCCTTCCAGGGACTTCGTCGGCTAAAGGAACTGATCTTGAGCTCTAACAAGATTGTGCAGTTGCAAAATGGCACCTTTGAGACTGTCCCGAACCTGCGCAACCTTGACCTGTCCTACAATCAGCTGCAGGACTTGATACCAGGGCATTTCCATGGACTCCGCAAGCTTCAGAATCTTCACCTGCGATCAAACAACATCAAAAGCATCCCCGTCCGCACGTTTATGGAGTGTCGGAGCCTGGAGTTTCTAGATTTGGGATACAATCGCCTGCGGACTATCACCCGTACGACCTTCCTGGGACTGCTCAGGCTGACAGAACTTCACCTTGAGCACAATCAGTTTTCCAGGATTAACTTTTTCCTATTTCCACGCCTCTTGAACCTACAGGCTCTTTATCTGCAATGGAATCGCATACGGACTGTCGTCCAAGGTTCGCCTTGGACTTGGCACACTTTGCAAAAATTGGATCTATCGGGCAACGAGATTCAAATTTTGGATCCCGCTATTTTTCGGTGTTTGCCCAATTTGCACACTCTCAATCTGGAGTCCAACAAGATCAGTAATGTGTCCCAGGAAGTGGTTTCATCGTGGATCTCCATTAGCACTATCAACCTGGCAGGAAACATATGGGACTGTAGCTCTAGTATCTGCCCTCTGGTGTCTTGGCTGAGAAACTTCAGGGGAACTAGAGATGCCAGTATTATTTGCAGCACTCCCAAATCTCTTCAGGGAGACAGAGTCATGGAGGCAGTGAGGAACAACTCGGTGTGCGAAGAGATATTTACTGTGGAACCGACCACGGAATTGACACTTCTTTTGACTACTACTATGACAACTCTTTATGTGACAAAGCCACCCACAACCACCACTACAACCCCACGCACCACAACGAAACAGCTTTCCCAAGTTACTCACATACAAAGACTCACCCCAAAAGTTGTATTCCCTGTTCAGTCTGACAAAGAATTCCGATCACCTCTAACAGTGACGCCTAGCACCCTACCCTTCACCCCTGAACCTGAGTTTGAACATATGACCTTCCACAAGATAGTCGCTGGCAGCGTTGCCCTATTTCTCTCAGTCTCATTAATCCTTTTAGTGATTTACGTGTCGTGGCGACGATACCCTAACAGCATGAGGCAACTCCAGCAGCACTCCATCCGACGCAAGCGCAGGAAAAAGCCTCGAGAGCCTGAACATAACATCAACTCGCAACTGCAAGAGTATTACCTAAGCTACAACCATGCCGATGCAGAGACGATAGACTCTTTGGTTAACGGGGCGTGCACCTGCACCATCTCGGGCTCCAGAGAGTGCGAGGTATGACCAACCATTAAAAAACGCATTCTCTGCACCGGGGAGTCAGAGGTAAACCTTTTTAAGAGCATGACTGCCCATTTAATTCTTTCTTCTCTTTGCCCTGTCGTTACTTTGAAATGCTCACATTTGCACGAGTAGAGGCATAGTTCACCTAAAAACAAAAATTCTCTTTTTAATTTATTCCCCAGGTCATTTCAAACATGTATGTTGTTATTGGTTTTCCCCAATGAGAATCTTAGTTCTGATTTTTTTTTTTTGTTCATATAACACCCTGTCA